>OU383776.1:57741023-58133523 GCA_910950805.1 Acrocephalus scirpaceus scirpaceus
GTGTGGTGGTTTTTTTTTTTATTTTTTTGTTGGTTGTTGTTCTTTTTGGTGTTGGTTTGTTGTGGGGTTTTTTTTTTGGTTTTTTTTTGGTGGTTTTTTTTTTTTTTTTTTTTTTTTTTTTTTTTTTTTAATGAGTGTGTTTTACTCTATCAGTGCCAGCGTTTGCAGCCGCTTGCCATGTAAACAAAATGTAACTTCAGGGGAAGATACGGCTACTCATGCTTGTACCCCGCACACACAGACACGTACCCGCACAACCACACACGTTTGCTGGCACACACCCGCACATGCAATCACTCATGTTTCCGGCGTGCCACATTTTTCTCAACTTTCTCTTTTCTTCCCCAACGAGCCACCCGGGCTAGACCTCTGTCCTGCTGCCGTCCAGCCTACCTCTCCCTTTTCAATCTGCTTGCAAACTTGGCAGATATTTTTCATTTAACTGAAGGCACAATTTTCACTTTTTTGTTTGTTTATTTTTTCTCCTCCTTTTTTTTTTTTTTTTTTTTTAATTTTGCTTGCCTCCACTCTCCTAGGTGCCTGCCAACAGCCCCTGAAGCTACCAATGAAGCCATCGTATCTGTGAGCTCTTTCAGATCTGGAGCAACCTAATTCAATTCCTTTTCTTGTAGCATTTAAAATGTAGTTTTAAAATCCCTGCTCCACAAAATCAACTATTTCGCTGATGTGACATCTTCAGAACATCTTTAACGACAGTCACAGGGTAAACTTTAAACTGAGACAACATGTTTCGAGGAGAAAGGAGGACAGGAAATCTCCCTGCACAATAATGAGTCTGAACGCAAGGAAAACCACAGGCAACTTTTGGGAAGGAGGAAAAAAAAAACCAGCAGAGCAGTTGGAAATGGTGGGGACCCCGCTGCCAGATGCAGGCTGTGGATGCTGCGAAAATGAGAAGAACCGGTAAAAGGAGTATAAATCGACATTTGTACGAAGACTTTAAGGAGAGGGTGGAGTTTGATGAAGAAATAAAATGAGCAGCGCACTAAAAAAAAAAAAAAAAAAAAAAAAAAAAAAAAAAAAAAAAAAAAAAGAGATGACAGAAGTATAGAAACACTGTTCAGTCACAAACTTTCCTTTGAACGCATGGAATGAAAACAAGGCCAAATCTCTCACAGAAGCACACTCCGGGGCACCGGGAAGCACAGGGAAGCAGTGATAGAGTAGCACATTTCCTCCCTTTTCCTTTTTTTTTTAATTCTTCTTTTTTTTTTTTTTTTTCCCTTTTCTCCCTTCCATCTTTTTCACACTGTTTCCTCTTTCTCTAATTACACGTCTTTCATCTTTCTTTCGGGAAAAAATGAGCCTGGGAGATGAATCTACAGAGAAGTACTGCGGGATTAAAAAGAAATGATGGGGTGGAAAAGGGGTGGGGAGGGGTAAGGGGGAAGGAAGCTGAATGGAATCACATCTCGTACGGGAGAAAGATGTATCTCCCCCCACCCTTCGGTCTCATGCCAACAATAGACAAAACCACATCTAAAACACGCACACGCACACACGGATACACGCGCGTGCAAGGGGAAGTGGGGATAGCGGCTAAATGATAAATATTTAGGAAACGATTGTAATAATAGTAGCAGTAATAATAATAATGATAATAGTAATAATAATAATAATAGTAATAATAACAATTTCTTTGCACAATTATTAGGAAAGGGGAGAGTGTGGCAGTGCCGGAGAAGGGGGTGGGGAGGAGCGGGAGGGAGGGCAGGAGGCACAAACCGAAAAGCAAAAGAAAACACCACCAACCACCGTCGACAATAACAACAGAACCTGGTGCAAAGCTGCCAGATGGAGTACAGGCAGAGGAAGAGATTGACGTGTGCATGGAGATATATAGAGAGTCTCGGATTGCTACGAAGAACTGTAAAAATATATATAGATATATACACACATATATATATGTGTGTGTGTGTATTTATTTTTATATATTTATATGCGTGTGTTTGCACTCCACGCGTGTGTGCGTGTGTATCTCTCTCTATATATGTATATGCATGTAGGTGCGCGTGTGTGCGCGTACGGACAGGCAGACACAGACAGACGGAGAGCCCTCGCACACACACGCCTGCAACAGCCACGGGGAGAGGGGAGCGATAGCATAGTAGGGAAGAAATATTCACCTTCCCGCCTCATGCCCACTTTGAGGCACTTCTTGAGGCGGCAGTACTGGCACTGGTTGCGGTGATGCTGGTCGATGGGACAGTTCCTGTTGGCGCGGCATGTGTAAGTTAAGTTCCTGCGGACGCTCCTCTTGAAGAAACTTTTGCAGCCCTCGCAGGTGAACTGGCCGTAGTGCTTGCCGCTGGACTTGTCCCCGCACACCACACATTCAATGTGCTGCTGGCTCTGCCCCGAGCCCTGCTGGCCCGGTCCCTTGTCTCCGGCCGTGCCCGGCGTGGAAGGGGGTCCCGGCTGGCTGGGGGTCTGCGGGGTATGTGGGGTTGCCGAACTCCCCTGCTGCTGGGGCTGCTGCTCCCGGGCCGGCTGCGTCGCGGCGGGGTTGGGGCCGCTCGGAGTGCCCCCGGCCACGTCTTCCTGCGGATCTCTCCAGCTGCTAACTACCATTGCCATATCTCGGGCCCAAAAAAGTGCTGGGGAGCGGCGCGTCTCGCTGCGGGCTGCCGGGGAGTGAGGCGGGGGGGCGGGGGGGTGACGGCCGCCCGGGCGCCGGGGGCGAGCGGAGAGCGGGGGTACCCTTGCTGCCGCCTGCCTCCGCCTCGGCTGCCGCCGCCGCTGCCCTGCTGCCGCCGCCGCTGCTGCCGGCTGGAGCCGCTCCTGCCGTTTTCTTTATTTTATTTATTTTTCGCCGCCGCGAGCCCCCCTCCTCTCGCTCGCGCTCTTGCTAATTTTTTTTAGAGAGGGGGAGGGGGCGACGGAGGATTTTCTCCCTCTCTCTCTTCCCCCCCCTTTCCTTTCCTTTCCTTTCCTTTCCTTTCCTTTCCTTTCCTTTCCTTTCCTTTCCTTTCCTTTCCTTTCCTTTCCTTTCCTTTCCTTTCCTTTCCTTTCCTTTCCTTTCCTTTCCTTTCCTTTCCTTTCCTTTCCTTTCCTTTCCTTTCCTTTCCTTTCCTTTCCTTTCCTTTCCTTTCCTTTCCTTTCCTTTCCTTTCCTTTCCTTTCCTTTCCTTTCCTTTCCTTTCCTTTCCTTTCCTTTCCTTTCCTTTCCTTTCCAGCGCTCCCCCCCTCTTTAAAATACCCCCGCCTGACCGCTTCCCCCCTCTGCTCCCGCTCTCCCCGGCTCTCACTGCCTCTCCTCGCCCTCCCCCCCCCCCCCCCCCCCCCCCGCCGCCACTTCAAGTTGCAAAATCAGAAACGGCAAACAAGGCTGTCGGGAGAGGCATTCAGGAGAGTAACACGCCGGACACGCACACGCAGGCAGACACGCGCGCAAACGCCCGGCACTCGGCTCCCCACTCGCGCACACGCACACACGCACGGGCACAGGCACACGCGGTCCGGGCGCTACGAGCGCGGAGGATGTGCGGGCATAGAGGAAGCCGCGGCGCCGCCGAGGAGGAGGAGGAGGAAAAGGAGGAGGAGGAGGAGGAAGGAGGAGGGGAAGGAAGAGGAGGAGGAGGAGGTCGCCGCTCGCCGCCGGGGCTCGGCCGCCGCCGCTCCGGCGGAGGCTGCTGTCGCCGCCGCTGTCGCCGCCGCCGGTGCTGGTGTGGGCTCTCGGGGAGGCGGGAGGTCGAGAGAGGAGCCGCTCGCCGGCGATCAGAGTATGGAGGTGTCCGGGGGCCAGGTCCAGGGCAGGGCGCCGTCAGCCATTCAGGGCGGCGGAGCCGGGAAGCGCGGCGGAGGCGGGCGGGGAGCTGAGGCAGTTTGATCTCCTGTCGCGGCGGCGGCGGGGAAGGAGGAGGAGGAGGTTGCCGGTCTCTGCTCTTTCTCTCCCGAGCTGCTCTCTCTCGCTCTCTGTCTCTCTCGCTCTCTCGCGCTCTCTCGCCTTTTTTTTTTTTTTTTTTTTTTTTTTTTTTTTTTTTTTTTTTTTTTTTTTTTCCCCTTAAATCGCAGAAAAAATCGGATGTGACTAAATTCGCAGAGGAGACGAATTCACGGCGAAGTGTAAAAATAGAGAACGGGAATAATAATGACACTTGCAGGAAAAAGAGAGATCCAAAGTAGGTCGGTAAATAAATCCTCTTCTCTTCCTCTTTCTTGCCTTTTCCGTCTTCTTCTCCTATGAGAGCGCACGATACTGGTTGCGAGGAAAAAAAAAAGAAGAAAATCGGTGGAAATCGCCCCCAAAAATTCTTTTTTTTTTTTTTTGTTTGTTTAGTCGCCTAAAAAAAGTATTTCGTCTAAAAACTCATCACCCAGAAAAGAAGCCCTCCCCCAAAATAAAAAAATAGGCAAGAATGGTCAAAATAATAGCGGTATTAAGATGTGAATACGTTCTCTCTCTCTCTCTCTCTCCGGACTTTCCCCCTCCCCCCTGTTTCTCTCTCTCTGCTTTCTCCTTTTTTTCTTTCTTTCTTTCCGAGTTTGGGTTTTTTTTTTTCAGTTTCACCTCTCTCCTCTTCTCCTGCAGGAATGAAGCGAAAGACACAAGGAGGAAGGGTGGAAAAAAGAAGGAAGGAGAAAAGGGAGATGAAGGGGGGGGGCACACAACTAATAGAATATGCAAGAAAGGGAAGGGGGGGGAGAGAGGGAGAGAGGGGGAGAGAGGGAGAGAGAAGGAGAGAGAGAGACCCAAAAAATGAATGCGTTTAAACGGGAAGCCTAGCAGAGCAGTGTTTCCGAAAGGGGGATCTGCGCGAATGTCTGTATATAGTGAACTTTGACACTACTATTGAAACTGACACGTTTCTATGGAGATCGCTGCCTTATATGGAGCTCGTGTCAAGGAGCCAAGAGAAGGGCTGCTGGCAACTGATAATCAAAGGCGACTGACTGGTCAGAGCTCTGAACTGGGGGGAGAGAAAATGGGAGGCTAAGGTTAGCCAAGCCTCCTTCACTCCATTGGTTACCCCCCCAACTCCCCCCCCACAACCCCCAGCGCTTTTCCCCCCTCTTTCTTTTCTTCCTCCCCCCCCCTTTTTTTTTTTTTCTTAAATTCTCCTCTACCTACTGACTGGGATGGGGAAGGGAGGGGAGAAGGGAGGGGGGAGGAAGGGAGGGAGGGAGAAAGGGAGAAAGGGAGGGAGGAAGGGTAGAGAGCAGAAGAGGAGATTCTTCTGACAAGCACAATTTATATTGAGACTCCCCTGTGCTGCTATTTACTTTGAGACCTGATTAGTATGGGTCGTCTACGGCCCCTCTACTCCCAACCCCGCCACCCCGTCACACAGATGGCCAGAGGAGGATGGATTGCGATAGGCAGAAAGGTGCAATTAAAAGGACACGATGTGGGTTCCGTATGAAAAGTTGGTGTGGGGTTTTTGCTTTTTTTCCCCCTACAGAACTGAAATAGGGATTTGTCTCCGGCTTTCCCATTGCAAAAGCCACTCCAGGGGTTTGAATGATGGAGAAGGAAACACTCGTGCTGCACGGAGGAGCAGGCGCCCGTATATTTGCACCCTTGCACACACACGCTCTAGAGTCCACACATACATTCAAATCCCCATACGTTCCCATCCCACTTCGGGCTATTTTTGCAGCCTGTCCCTCGTCCCTCACCCCTCATTCCTCACCTAGCATGTCCATCCGCAGTTCCGCTGTGTTCCACGCTTCTCGCGGGGGTTTCACCCCTACCTTTAAATTTTATTTTGGAGGTGAGCGAGCAGTCAGAACAATCTCAAACGCCCTGCACGCAATGCCCACCCCCTCGCTCCCCTCCTCTCTGATCCCCTGATCTCCCGAAGTGAGTTGCTCCACGCGGGTAGGGGGGATGCGCGGAAGGATGGTGGAGTGTCGCTCCCCCTCCTTGCCTCCCGCTCCCCTCCGCGGCCCGGCCGGGCGCAGCCTCGGCCCAGGCGAGCAGGAATCGCTGGCTCCGGCTGCCATCTAGTGGGCATGGAGCTGTCGGCCCGGGGGAACCGGGAAGCGGAGGGTTCCCCGCCTGTCTGCGGCCTTCCGCCCCATTCCCGATTTTTACACACACACACACACACAACTCCCCCCCCCCCCCGAAAAAAACCCCCAGAAAACAAAAACAACCCCCCCAACAAACAAACAAACAAACGCCCCCCCATGTCCCTTTTTAATTTTAAGTAGAAAACTGTACTGAGGAAAACGGTCTCTTCAATTTCTCTCTCTCTCACAAGCCCGCCTTATCAGCAGCTTCCCTTTTGTCAGTGGTCTGAAATTTGCCTTGAGTTCGAAAGACTGCCTGTGACAAAGAAGAAACAGACTGTAAAAACTGAACACCTCCCTCGCACAACAAAAAAATCCCACCAAAATTAACACCCCAGACCCCTCTATTCGGCACCATACTCTTCTTCTAGCTCCCCTAAAAGTTGATAATTAGATTAAAAGCTGGATGGAAAACCTGCAGAAGGAAAGGGAATGAAATGGGTGACAGAAGTTTTATTGTTATTATTTATTTTTGGTGAGTGATGTTGCTTTAATTAAAAGTAACTAGAAAAAGAATAAGCCCCTCAACCTTGATGTATAGTGACCAGGATATGTTTTTTTCTTTCCCTGTCAACTCTGAAATCTGAGGCTGGGAGACGCCTGAAGAAAAGATTCCTTCATCATTTCTAAGATCAGAATAAACGCTTGATTTTGTCCCGAAATAATGAAGAGATTTTCAATGAGCCCCTTGGCCAAGCCGTCTCTGTTGTATATTGCATTGATAAAAAGGATGTTATTGACTATGCAACAGAAGGCTTCTTTCCTCTCTCTCACTCTTTCCAAATAAAGTCTCCGTCCTGTCTCTTGGTCAGTGAAAAGGTGAAACGAATAAGATTAAATAGGACAAAAAAGCAAGCTTCGTATGTATATCATCTAGATTTTACTCCCCAGACTGTGAAGAGACAGGAACTAAAAGAGGCAGAGCAAGGCATGGGGGGGGGGTGGGGGGGGGGGGGGGGTGGGAGAGAGAGAGAGAGAGAGAGACAGGCACAGACACAGACACAGACAGAGGCAGAAAGACTGAGAGAAGGTGGACGGACCCAGCAGCCACAGCCCGGCTCCTCACGGACCGGGCAGCCTGCCGACGGCCCCGACTCCCCAGGCCACCCCAGGCAAGTAGACGCTTCCTTCCTCACGGTTTCGGGACAGAGAAAGGGGAGCGGGGCCGCGACACTTGGCAGGGAGACCTTCCCCAGTCCTGCCCCCCTCCCCCCCCCCTCGCCCCCCCGGCCACCTCCTCCCCTGGCGTCATTGTATTTGGGCATCCCGTTACTTAGGAGTGAGAGGCGCCTAGTCCTCATTCTGTCCGAGATTTTTTCTCCCTCCTCTCTTCCGTTCACCTTTCGCCCTATAGAAGCCTGTGTGGGACGTTCCACTGCTCCTTTCCCCAGATAAGGTGCGTGTCTCACAGAGGTGACCCATGCGGGTACGGCAGGCACCGACCTACGTCCCAGGGCCAGCTGCAGCGGCAGGGCGCCGGGCTGGGGACGTGCAAGCATTCCAACCTTCTTCTCTTTCACCTGCTTTGTTTGTTATTTGATCACCTAATGAAAAGATCGATGGCAGCTTGTTTATCTGGGTGATAGTGTCAACAGATTACAGGGGCAGTAATCAGATGTTTCCCAGCCGGGCTGGGCACAATTGTAATACAGAGGGAGTCTAAACATGCTCAGACTGAGCTGGGCAAGCAGGGGTTGTGCGGCAGGGAGAAATTTTTTCTCTTCGTCTGGCTGGAAACGCTTGGTGGTTTTCATTCTCTCCGTGCTGAGAGAAAGCAGTTTTTAAACGTGGTTTGTAGAAATAGTCGATAGGTGAAGTTTGCGGGAGTCCCGAGGGAAAACCCATCTCCGACGTCCTGTGGCTGTGCAGCAGCCTGTTGGGAAGGGGAGACAGGACTCTGGGCATCCATCAATAAAAATCTTATGCCTGGGCTGACCAGGTTAAAGCACAGTTCAGTTCAGAGGCATTTCCTCTCCTCGACAAATTACAGAGACACTTTAAAACGGTCACAACTCGCATTCAATTGGGAAATGAGCTTTGATTCCTTTTTTAACCTCTGTGGATCTGGAATGTGTAAAGGAGACGGAGCTGGGAACTTGGAGACTTAATTTTCCCTCTGTCGCACTAGACGTTATTTTCCCCAGGCCAGAGTCCAGGTTCGGATCTGAAGGTGGAAGAGTTTGGGAGGCTTTAGGGGCTGGTTCTGGTTGTGTTTGTTTGTTTGTTTGTTTGTTTGTTTGTTTGGGGTTTTTTTCCGCCTTTCTGTGTCTCTCTTCTCCACCCCCACCTCCTCCCTCGCGTAACCCAACCCGGAACAACACTGGTTCCTCTCTCGTCCCCTGCAGAGAGGAAAACTTCCTCTGGAGATTACTCGTGGCAGCTTTTACAGGCTGTTTCTGGAGGGGAAGGAGGCAGGTTGAGTGGTTAAAGTACAATATAACACCCAGTTGAAATATTTAATAATACCCAGTTATTATTTAATAATACCCAGGTATTATTAATACCACTTTCTTAGTGGCCAAGCTACACGTGATTGAGGAGCTCAGGTACATAGCCTGTTTTCCCAAACAAATAAGTGCCTTCTTCACCTGCCAAGCTCCACAAGGTGCTACATACATGCACGCACACACACACACACACACACACATTAAAAAAAAAGTACTCATACACACAGGGACGTACATACATATATATACATATATATGCACACACCTAAGGAGTGGGGGTAGACGGAAAACAGTATGTGTGCCCTTACACAGGGTGCAGTGAACAGCTTTGACCTGCAAAAAAAAAGTCATTCTTGCTTTCAATTTTTAGTGTATTTAGTCGTCCTCAGTTCTGTGGACATATACAAGCTGTAAAACCAGAATGTCATACTGGGGTTTCCTCCAGCCCCCACCTTCTTCTCTCGGTTGGAGCTTTTCGGGTGGCTCCTCTCCTGGGCCGGGCCTGTTGCAAAGCGGATGCGAACGGTCATACTCGGACCCCCCGGCCTTAACTCTGTGTCCCAGCCCTGCTGCTCCCCTTGTCCCCCAGGCAGGATGGGGGTGGCAGTGCTCTGCCAGGCCTCATTTCCTATCAGGAATGCTGAGGCCTTTCCTCACAGGCCTTTTTCTCCATTTGCCTTTTTTTCTCCCTTTCTTTTCCCTCCCTTTTCCTTCCTCCTCCCTAGCCAGATCTAAAGGATAACTAAGGTTCTTGAGGAACGTAACACATGGTGTGTGTGCGGGAGGTGGTGCTTCTGGAGGAGACTCGGTCACCCCTTGCCCTGGGCCGGTGGTCTCCGGTGAGTGGCATCACCCTGGGGAGCCAGGAAGAAGTGGGGCTAGCTCCTCCCGGGCGGTCTGTGCTGATCGTTCGCTGCCTCCTGCAGCACTCACCCGCAGCTGTCCTGAGGGACGCACTCCGGCTTTGTGCCCACCCTGGCCATTTTCTAAAGGAAGCCCCTTGCCGGGGGTCTGCCCCCCCCACCCTGGACGTTCCGGCTGGCTGTCTCTCTCTTCCCTTCTGGTATCCCTGTCACAGTCATCCTAGCCCATGGCCCAGGGCGCTTCAGTACATCCCACCGAAGGTGACTGCCCTTGGGAAACAAGGCCCTCCACCTTTTCCTACTCAGCTCCCCTTCCGCCCGTCTGCAGCACATGCCCCGGGCCGAGCCATCATGCATAACTTGCCTTATCTATTTATTAAAAAACCCCAAACAAAACCCCCACTCTTTGGAGCGTACTCCTTCCCCCCGTCTCCTCTGCGAAACACCATCTTGGGGTCACCACCGACATGCCCGCGACACCCAGAGCTGCTGCTCATCCTAACGGGTCCCGCAACCGACAGGTTATTGTGTGTCCCACCCCGCCGAGGTGTGCCCGCTCTCCCTCGCCTTCCGTGTGTGTTTAACCCAAAGGCACGACCACCCTTCCCCTCCGCGCATACCGCCTGCTTCCCTGGAATTAATTTAGACGGGATTGGCAAAAAAGCAATGTGACAGCGGCCCTCGCAACTCCCCCCGCCACGCCCTCGAGAAGGCAATCTGCCATTCCCGCAGCCTCCCCGGCAGCGGGTCCGCGCCAACCCGGGGCTCGTCATTTGTTAACACTCAAAAGTACCGGGCTCCAGTGCCAACCAGAAAGCAGGCGCTCGTCATCCCTACAGACAGAAACGCCTGAGCACCCGACAGTCAGCCTTTTTTTCCCCAGTTAGAAAAAGGAAAAAAAAATTGATCTGTGCCTGAAAGTAAAAACCAAACCAAAAGCAAAACTAAAAAACCCCCAACCCCAACCAACAACCACACAACAAAATAATTGTATCTGTGTGAGGACGGGAGAGTATGCACTCAAAGAGAAGGCCACTTTTCTAACAACACAAAGAAGCATAGCAATTCCCAAGTAGAACTTCAGTAACAGAAATTGATGACCTTTGGACGCAAATCAAACCTTCCTGTATAAGGAAAATCTGGGAATAATTTTCAACACACTCGTGAATCCAGGACCAAATATTTACATTCGGCACAAATAAAGCTGAGGTGATCTGAGCGCTGAAATCAAGAAAAACAATATTTTACAAAAGCCAGTAGCATGACGCTTTGCACTGGACACCTCTGATTATATTTTAAACTTTCGGCTTCTGTAAGGGCAGAATTTGGTAGTTTTATGATTCTGAATTGGGCTGGAGATTTTGACGAATAGCTGACGTTTGGAAACGAGTTTGTAAGTCGTGAGATTGTCCTGACAACGCCATCGACGGCAGTATATAATAATTTCCTTAATAGTTACCTGTCAGAGATCCCATTTCTTTTACTGGGAAGATTAGTCCGTGAGGAGTAGATTTGAGCTGGACTTTTCGCAGACCAGGGACCGGCTTCAAGGTGTTTAAGTATTTAATGTCATTTCCTCTCCTACATCCGAGATAAAACTGTGCAAAAGTATGTTTGCTGGGAAAAAAACTCAGCAATGCTAGAGCAGTAGCGCTATAATCATATTTATTCATCAGAAATTGATCTGAGTAATAAACCTTAGCATTTCCATTGAAACTGTCAGGAGCAAGATATGTTTATTACGGCGTGTTCTGTCTGCGTGGGGAAGACGGGGGTGCGCTTTAGATAAAGTTTAAACGAAACAGAATAAACACAGCAGATCGCTCCAGCCCAATACAAAAGCTATAGCCGACTGCTACGCATTTTAGCACGCAAAGGTTTTTTTTTTTTTTTAAATATAATTATTCACACGTTTCTAGGGGTTAAGCCCAGACATATCCAACGGCGTCGTTAATAAGTTACACAAAATTGCCTGATCCTATCAAACGGGTCTAGAGTTATATGTTTTATTGTTAACCCCTTCCACTGAATCTTCTGAAGCTGAAAGGGAAAGGGAAAGGGCTTTTGTCCGAGTTGATCCTTGGCTATTCTGGGGCTCAGGTTGGTGTGAAAGGGACGAGGAGGTCGCTTGAAATCTCCTTTTATCTACTCTTATTTTCTCTCTGGATCAGCAACTTTGAATAGACACCATCTAATCGCTCGTAATGGAAAATGAAAAAAAAAAAAAAAACCACAACCCAACAAAAAACAAAAAAACCACCCAACAAAAAACAACTATGTGTGTGCTTTGGGAGCCGCGAAAATGCTTTTGCGCGGGGCTGCCTGGCCGAAGCGGTGCGTGCCCTTGAGAGCGCCAGACAAGGACCAGCGTGAGCAGCCCCCTGCAGCCGAAGCCTGCTATGCGCGCACTCTGCGCCTCTGCAGAGGCACAGGCGTGTCTTGTCCTTCCTCTCTTCCTCCCCGGGCCAGGGTATTCCCTGCCTGGGGCAGGGTGGTCTGGGTGGAGAGAGACCAGCACCCCAGAGACCCCTTGTCGGTACCCGGGCTGTGAGGACCTTTCTTGAGGGGTGATGCTCGGAGTTGTAACGAGGACATTCGGCCCGACATTATTTCCCCTTTCACACTTAGACTCCTAGATTTTCGTAATTTGCACTAAGTGTGGAAATCTGGAGTGAGAGACAGTCCCGGCCGCGGCAGTAAGTAACCCCAAGGAGCAGTTCCCTGTGGCGGGCAACCAACTCCGCACATCGGCCAGGCACCGAACAGAGGTGTCCGGAAGTTTCTGGGGATCATCTTGTCAATGGTGTTTCTGGTTTTGGTTTTTTGAGGGGGGTTGGGTTTTTTTCGTATGTGTAACGGGGAAAAAAAAAAAAAAAAAAAAAGAAAGAAAGGAAAAAAAGGTGGGTAAACTTGGGGGCCCTCGCCAAATAGAAAAAGCTTTGTTCTAGAGGCTCAATGCAGTGCACTATCTCTTCCCTCCTAGCAGCTCAGAAATTGGCGTTTCTTTCTCAGTCTGGGATGCTTTTGCTGTAAATTCCTTCATGTGACTACTTTGTTGCTAAGGCTACAAGTTCCCATCCCGGTACACAAATCTTTTCCACTCCAGGAGCAACTAAAGTCCTGGGCAGAAGTCATGACTTAAGAGACTTACTTCAAACTCCTTGGAGTGCCTCCCTGCTAAATACCTGCTTAAGTCTGGAGGTTCAAATGGAGTCCTCCCCCCTCCATCGTGTGTCACTCCCCCCTTCTCTCCCGAGGTACGTTTTGCTGGGACTTCTGATAAATAGATGGTGAGAAGAAACACAGTCCAAAAAAGATTAAATTAAGTAGAAGAAATCCAGGCGGTGTATATTCTGAAGCTCTGATGGGGCGTCAAACTGATGTTTAACACATTTTTTCCACTCACTATGCACAAGTCCTCAGCCCCCATCGCCTTGTTTAATTTTTTCACCCCCGAGGAGGCGGCAGTTGTGGGAGGTGAACAGAAAAAAGCTCCCTCGACCCACAGATCTTTCACTATCCTCAAATGCCATGGGAAAGGGCAGGGAGACACCGTGTCCCCAGGCACGGCTGGGGACACACACACACGCACACACACACGCAGGGGCTCCTCCAGCGCCGAAGCACCTGCGAGGTGGCGTACTGGGTAGTCATGCAGGCTGTACCTAAATGTAGAGTTCAGGTGGAAGGTTTTCTGGTTTTTTTTTGCTTAGCAGAAATACCCATCTCCTTCCTCCCCACTGCCCTCGCCGCTCTCTTGGTTGCACTGGTCGGGAAAATACAATTTTATCTCCCCGGCTCAGCAGAGTGGACATGTGTTTGTGCTGAGCCCTCTAGCACGGCTGAAAGAGTGTCTTTCTTGGATGCAAAAGGAGAAAAAACCTCAATGAAACCCCCTCCACCGCCCTCACTTTCCCCCCGCCCCGCCCCCTTCCCCAAGAAGCCCCAGAAACGCTCTTCTCCTGGAAAAGTTAAGCGTGATTTAGTAAACATTTGTAAATGCAAATACAAATGAGTAAATAAACCTCAAACCAGGTAGTTTGGGTGTAATAGTTTAGCAGGACTAATTGCAGACAATGAAGCTGAAATGACTTCTCCAATTAGCTGCTGGTTAGAGTTTATTTGAAGGAACTGTCAACTCTAGCGATGGATAATTGCTTTATTGCTCACAAAACTATCATCTATTTAGAACATATGTGCTAATTACTCTGGATGGGCGTCAGAAAAGAGACCATAAATCTATTAGCCCCTTAAAAAGTCTAAGATACTCGTGAACTCCCTTCTTTGGAGCTTAAGGGCAAGATTCTCTCCTGGATGGTAGTCTTTCTAGAAAAATAAAATAGAATAAAATAGAATAAAATAAAATAAATGCAGCCATATATACATGTACATTTGCCAGCTTATTTTTGCGACCTCACAGTGGGAGGGAAGAGGGTGGTCATCTTCAATAAAGGAAAGCATCTTTCTGCAGACCAAACTGGTGCAATAAATCACTGTCATAAACCCGATTTTCCTCTTTAGCCTTGCACTATTTTTTTTTCCCCAAAAAAGATTAGTTTAAAAATCTTTTAATTGGATTACTCTGGAAAATTAATCTCCTTTGGGTTCGCTAAGTTTGTGTACCAAATATCTGGAATTAATTCAGTGCCACAAAACACATCTGCGATGCCTTTTGCTCGAACTAGCTAAAAAAGGGACAGGTAGAGAAGGTGGCATTTTGCCGTACGCATTCACGTCCCCTCACAGTTTTCTATGCATATTCATTGCTGCATGTGTCGCATTGTACCGCATAAAATTGCCATTGTAAAGGACATAAACAGAATTGTTTGCTGGACTGTGCTATGGGTCAAGACACCAGTGAGGGGTGAGGAGTTTAGGGGAAAAAAAATAGAAAGAGGAAAAAGATTTGGCAGGCCAAGTAGGAGCCTCCCAGGCGTCGCGCACCGAGGGTCATACCCGAAGCGGCTTTCCGTCTCCACCCGCCCCTGGCCGCTCCGCGGTGCGCACTCCATCCGCGCCGCTTCGAGCCACTCCGCCCTCCCGCCCCCGCTCCTCTCCGCTTTCCGGGCTGGCCCCGGACCTGCGGCAGTTTCGGGGCTGTCTTAGGGGAATTCCCCATTCCGGGCACCCGCTGAGATTCAATGGGGTTCCTTAGTTTTCAGCCCAGTTTGAGTGTGAGCGGCACCCTCGCGAGGCGTGGTTAATTGCGGGGGCGGCGGGGGTTAGAGGCGTATTGACTTGTCAGGGGGGTGGTGGTAACTCTGAAACGCACCGTCTTCTTTTTCCCCGCCTTTTACAAGTAGGGGCTGTCTCGCTGCTAAAAGAGCATTAAAACTGGGTTCATTTATATCTTCTTCCCTGTCTGTTTTCCCAGAAGCAAACGAAACTGCCGCTTGTTCCCAGTGGTTTATATGCAGATTGTGACACTACTCGGAGTCTTGGGGACCGAAGGGGCAGGGAGCGGTTCCTCCCGGCTGTGGGGGAAGAGATGGCGACCGGGAAAGTTCCTCCTGGGTGGAGCAGGAGACAGATATCCCTTGTGCGAGTGCCTCTGCGTGTGAGCTAAGATCCAGGCTGGGCAGGTGAGGGGGTAGCACGGGGTGGGCACGAAGCAGGCTGCATGGTGAGGCTGAGGAGTACGAGGATGAGGGTGAAGGTAAGTTTTGACCTCTTGAGCAACTGGTCTAGCTCAGCGCCCTATGGAATAATCTCTCTGTCCAGTCCCAAATCCCAGCCACTCTTGCACGCTTGTCGCACTTCATAAGCTGTGTTTGGCATTTCCAAGTCAGCATTAAATTTTCAGTGTCAGCCGCTGGTGAACTGTGAACCGCCGAGTGGGATGGTCTGCCTTTAATAATACGTGACACAAACGCGCAGAATCGCAGGGAGGGAAAGACGCAGAACAAGGTGAACATCCCACGCTACAAGCTGACACAGGAGCCCAAGCCCCGAAATCCTGCAGACAGGTGTGACACCAGTGCCCAAATGCAGCCAAACAACTTCCATCACAACACAAGTGAGATCCTTGCGTGGACGTGCACAAGTAGATCGCTGTTTCCGGACAGAGTTTACGTACTTGCTAAAGAGCTCTGAGGTCTGTAGCGAATTAATTACTGCACCTCTGACCCTCACTGACCTTGCACCGCCCTCCTGTTTCTTCCCACCGTGCACAGGTAGAAGTTTTTCAGTCCTGTGCTGTATCTAAACAGATAAATACACGTTGGTAGAATCTTTATCCCCAATCACATGACATTAAATGAATCTTAAAGTCCTTTCTGAGACAAACGAAGAATTCTCTCTCTTTCTCTCTCTCTCTCGTCTCCCTGTCCATCTGCCTGCACTGTGGATGTGTCCTGTGGAAATGTTTACAGTTTGGAGGACTCTAACCTTGATTTTCCAGCTTTGAGCTCCCTCTGGAAGCGGTAAGAGCAATTACTCCGTATTACAGTATATATTCCATTGCCATGGTGGATCGCAGGTGTTGCAGCCGCTATTGTTTCCATCCTTTCGGTAGCCCAGCGGCCAGAGCCCAGAGGTTGCACCGACCCATATGCGCTGCCACGCACACCGTCAGAGCTCGGGGTTCCCCCCTTGCTGAGTATGCACGGAGGTGGAGAGAGGCGAATTGGCGTCCTCACCCACCCCCGCTTCGAGCCGTGCTCCGCCCGCCGGCTGGCCTCTCCCGCCTGTACTCAGCATGGAGATTCTTGCTTTTTCCCACGAGGGGAATGGGTAGCTCAGGCATCTTTTTCGGTTTAATGTCGGGGGTGCCGAACACCTAACGCAAGGCAGGAGGCAAAGATCCCCGAGATGAGCTGGACTGTCCTTTAGCCTTAGGCTGGGAGTGGAGGGAGGATGAAGACAGTCACTGCGCTGAAGAATCCGAGGCAAAAACTAGCAGATACGATAGGCAAAACAACTCCTAAACAGGAAAATACCTAGAAACCCCGAGCTGTGCACATTTGACCGGAAAGCATCTGGTGGCTTTAATTTAGGCTGTGCAATGATCAGAGGATGTAAGGGGTGCATTGGTAACGAGCTACAAAAGTAAGAGGTGGGGGCAGGATGCTGTGTGATGCCGGAGCATCCCCGAATAGCATTAAACTGTGTCATGGATCATTGTCATGATAACGTATGACACACCACAAGGGATCATGATGAGTGACTGGCATAATAGACATAGATAGTGGACCAAAGTCTCCTTGACAATTCTTAGTCATATGTCTTGGGGGGATAGTTTTACATTCATGATCCGTTTATTTGGAGCCAGTACAGGGAGAGAGACACATGAAGCACACGACTGAATCTGTCTAAGTAGGATGAAGACGAGCTTAAACGGCACAAAGCGTTGCCGGGGGAAATCTGAAGAGGTCGCAGGTTTAGAAGCAAAACACTTGGCAAAACCTCACCTGCTATTAGGATCTACCCAATTAAACAGGATGCCCCTCATTTCTCTTGCCAGCCCAGGAGAGGATTGGCTCACCCAGTATATCTCCGCACTTCTCCGTCCATCAGCTGCAGAGCCTCTTAGGCACCACGCACGAGCCGTACCGTGGGCTGATAATCTCCTGTCCCACCGCAAACTGCGCGGCGCCACTCTTGTCCTTCTCCTCAGGCTTGGGCTTTGTTGCGGGCTGCGAAGCGCCGAGACCCCAGTGCTAGCAGGGGCAGACGGAGAAGTCTCCTCTCGCCAGGTCTGCCGTGCAGGCAGAAAGCACACCTCCAATAAGCGCTTAATCCGAGAAACGCACCCAGTATGCCTCTCACTACGAGCTGGGGAGCCCGAAGTGGTGGATCTGCGGGCTTTCTTTTGTTTGCCAACTTCCCGAGCTACTAGGGGGACTAGCTACTACTACTGTATTTATTTTTTTCCTTCCCCTCTCCCCCAAACTTAAGTCCCCTTTGGCAGTGTCTCCAGAAGGCCAGGAGGGCACCAGTGACCCTTTGAAGGCGATCAGCACCTCGAAATCCGTCTCTGCTGGTTGGGAAACACATCGGAGATCACTGTCAGGCTTCTTCCCAGAAGAGTAGGTTCGCGAGGCTCCCTCTTCACACAGACCTTTCAGGACCACTGATAACCTCTAGAAATCTCCATAGCAGGCATTCCAATAACAAGAATGAATGACATACGCCCCGAAAATGAGACTATAAGAAGGGAACCCTCTTCAGCCTGAAATCCACCCCCGCACCCCCTCCCCAGTAAAATAAAAACATAAATAATTAATTCTGATGGTCCAGATGCTAAGAAGTTCGCTAAATGTGTGAGTATCTAATGAAGGGAATAGCGACACTGTTATCAGAGAACATCTAATTAACAATGACTTCGTTTGATTTGGAGGATGAAAAAGCCTTTTTAAACCAGTCCAGATTTACTGGCCTAAATGCAGCCAATTTTTGAACACGGAGGTTGTACTGAGTCTGCCTTCTTTCAAGGTGTGACTGCTTGAAGCAATTAGGTTCCCCAATATGCATATTTCTTCCGATCTCAGCAGCATCACTGGATCCTTACGTTATCAACCTTTTCAAAACAGGGGGAAGTCGGAACAAAACATGACTACCAGGTGTGCAGATGGCGAAGCCGGCATGGAAGCGGGCTATCAAAATTGTCTTTTTGCCCTTAGGATGGGGGGAGTGAAAAATTAGAATGAAGGGCGCCTCCTTGAGAGCGCCTCGGTGGCCGAGTTTCGGCAGTTTAGCCGTTTCACGAGTTCCCCGCTGATTTCCACCGTGTTGCCGAGCTCCTGCCGGTCCCCCACCGCCTTCGGGGGGTCGCCCTGAGGGATGGGTGATGCTCCTGGTTCTCTTCGGTCGCACTTCCGAAGCATGAGTCACATCCACACGGGGAGACAAAAATAGTCAGCGAGGGTGAGGAAGCAGGACCGCGCAGGCACCGCCGCCACGCCACGTGTGTTTTTATTTTTGTTTTATCGAGGCGGCGCCCGTGACCGGCAGCGGGTGTCGCTCCCAGCAAGCCCCCGCCCCCGCCTCGAAGGGGTGTGGGGGAAGGTGTACCTCTGAATACCACCAAGTGATTTTTAAGCGCTGATCGATGGTATTAAATCCGTATCGTTTGCTCCGCGTGAGTTTCCCTAAAAGGGGACCCGTAAAGGAGTGCGAAGATATAGGGGGAGAAAGGGTCTAGCTCTGCCCAGCCCCTCTACCCTCACAATCGGTGACAACTGACGACGCGGGTAGTGGGCTACTGCTTACCCTCAACCTTCCCTCCGACACTGCCCCACATGCATCCCATGGAACTGAAAACGTGGGTAAGGATCAGTGCGCCTGGGGCTTGAGGGGCCAGATCCTGCAAAGCCTGGAGGACCTTCAGAGACCCTCCCCTTCAAAAATCAGTTTCTCAGCCACTTTCCCATCATGGGTAAAAAGAGCCATTTTCACCCTTCCTCCTGGAAGTCCAGGAGGGGATCAGGGGAGCTAGTGCTCAGCAGGTACAGCCATCTGCCCAGAGCTTTGCAGCAGCACGAAGAAAAATCTCTATAAAACTAAACAGGCAATCAGCTGAAATCTATCCTCTTTAAATAAACTGATTCCTTAGTATTTTCCCAGCATTGCTGTAAGTTGTTGTCTGTGATGTCCCCCAGGGCTCTTTCCTTTACTCTCTGATTTGGTGTATAAAAGCACCTCAGAGTGATGGATTACTGTGTCATTGCAGCCTGCGAAGGATTAATTTGTTTCATTGATTTCTCTTTAGGCAGATTGCCAGAATTCTCTGCTTCCCACCTTTCTCCAGGACTTCCAGCAGTAATAGACAGCAACAGCCTAAGACAAATCAGCCCATTCTTGTAAAAATAGAAACACAGTATCCTGAAGTCCCAGGGAAGTGGTAAAGAAGTTTTTTCCTTATGCTGTAGACCCACTAATTCTTAGATTGAGTCCATCTTCTCCCCTTTCACCACTTCTCTTTTATAAAAAAGGTTACCATGTCCTGGTGGGAATTACTCAGTCTCAAGAGCAATTTCAACAAGCAGTTGGATTGGAGCAGTGGGCATTTGACGGTCACAGAGAAATGTTTTGTTCATGCTAAACTGTAGGGGCAGGAATTACAGGAGGATTTTATTTCTTAAAATCACCAGACCACCTGCAGCTAATCAATTATCTTTCCATCTACCTATCTGGGATATTGAGATAAAATGCAGTTCATGTCAGGTCCTGGAGCTGCTGGTCTGGTGTGTGTGGGGGTGGATAGGACTGGAATCTCCCATATCAATTCATCTGCATGCTTTCAGGAAAACTGATTAAAAAAAGGCCTTGAAATGTTGGCCTGTGGTGAAAAAAGGGAGCTGGGCACTCCTTTTGGTGCAGACTGTGGAACAGTGAGGGGAGAGAATGAGATCTGCTGCTGCTACCCTGACCACAGCAATGTTATTTTCAGACCTTCTTTATCAGCAGCAGAGACAGGTCAGCTGTGCTCTTCTGTTTGTTTTCACAATGCAGCACTAAATACTGTATTGATTTAGTCTTTGCAAGTTAAACTTTAGGTTTACCTAGTGCTATAGTAAAAAGTAACATCAGAGACTACTGTCTTGAGAGCTAGGGCTTGTGGAAAGCTGTGTCATGCAACACCAGCCCTTTTAGATATCATGGAGAGCAGAGAAATGTTTATTTTGCCTACTTTCAAAGGGGCAGCAAATTTATTGTACTGGATAATACAGATCCACTGCATATCGAATCTAGGAAATTTTGAAGTTACAGCCCTACTATTTTTTCCCCTCTGCTCTCTCAGAGGATGTTAGCCTACTACTTGCTTTTTAATTTTCAGTAATTTCAGGTGTAATACAAATACCAGGACTAGGGTCACAGCATGATTTCCTTGTTATCCCACAAGAAAATGTGCCTTACTCTGCCTGTTCTTGTGTTGTCTTGCATGAGATCCCTCTGTGGTCTGTTGAGTCTAACTTTCCCTTTTCTACCTGACAGGTTTTGAAGGAACTTTAAAAATAGTCATAAGGAATTCATTCTTGTTTTCACTCCTGGGAATCCCTTGAAATCCCTATTTTGTCTGGGAAACCCTGCAGTGTGGGTTAGCCTGCAGAAGGACAAGGGTGGCTGCCTCCAGGCATGGCAGCCTGGAAAATGCTGTTATACTGGGGAATGCTGCAAACTTTCTTTCAAAAGCTTCTGTGGTGTAACAGGGACCCCCACTTTTCTGGCTTAACACAGACCCTCTCTGTCTGGCATTCTCACTCCTGATACTTTTTCACTGTCAAGTAACTTTGAAAATAAAGGCACAAAATCCAACAGTTCACATTTTTCCTGCTTAGAGAGCCAAGCCCCAGGGAGGCTTGGCTCTCAGGGCAGAGTTTGTCTTGCTTGGAAGCAAACGCTCTCATCCCCTCTGCCCCTTCCTCCTTGCCAATACTTTTCAGCTTACACAGGAGAATCCTTCTGCTCCTTTGCTAGGCAATAAGGAAAATTATGCTCTTGATTAATAATGATAACAATATTCTTGGCTTGGAAAGTCTGAGTTAAGAGCAGAGACAGATTTCCACTCCCATCCCTCCCGTTTGCAATAAAACATGCAGAATCCATCACAGACCAAATTTAAAACACTTAAGTGAAGCTCACATCCTTTCATTGCTTCAGGACTGGAAAGAAACAGAGTCTGTTAGATTAACAACCATTAACCTCTCGCATAGTTCTGAATATAGGATTAATGCCTACTGAAGGGACAGCTGTATGACCCTCACACACACTAACTGTACATTAGGGCTGTCACTCTATTGATCGGGAGAACTTTGTGTGAGGAAGCACTCCCCACTAGGGAGAAAAACAGACTAGAGTGGGAAAAAGCCATTTCTACTCTGCTAAGATGCACTTTTAAAAAACTCAGTTTCCATTTCTGGCATCCACAGTGCAGATGAGCTGAAATCTGCATGCTTCATCCAGCAGTTCTGATGCACACAGACCACACACAGTTTTCAGCTGGGACCCTGGGACTGGCTTGTCTTTGGACAAAACAGACCTATGCCAATGCTAGATTTGCACACAAGTAGAGTTTTGCTTGGACTCTACCCACATGGGGTTTTGTGTCCTTGTGGGATTCTGACTGGCTGTACTTCAGCATATCTATTCCCATTTAGCTAATTTGGAAAAGACTGGTGTCCAAGACTTTTCTCCCTTACCCTGTAAATTAACAAAAAGAAGTAGTGAATAATGTTTGTCAAACTTTCTCTCAATTAAAATATGAAATCTTCATGCTATGGAAACACAAGTTGATTGTTTCCTGGGGTTTGCTGAGTTAGATACAAACACTGGATTTGACTCTGGTCACATCCAGTTTTTGTGTTAGTCTAACTCTTCTTATAACATTGAATTCTACAGAAGTAATTGCAATTTCAATGCATTTCTGAAAACAGACATTTTAAGGGTCCATCAAAACACTTTGTTAGAGTAATCCTGAAGTCTCATCTGTCACTTAAAATTCATACTTATAAGGGACTCATGACAAAGGTGAGACTAGCAGTTTTAGAATTGAATCTTTCAGTCAAGGTAATTTTTGACTGCATTAAATGTGCTGGCTGAAAAGTTTTAATGGTATTGGACTTGCTCTTAGCAGTGCTGAAACCCTGCAGTTCTGGAAGATGCAAATATTGGCTTTGGTCAGCCTGACTCATCAGGCATCAGGAAAAAAATCCTGCAAGAAAGAGAAACAAAGAGGTCTCCTCTGATGGACACAATGGGGATTTGTGCCTTGCTAAGACAGGTCCGTATATTTTATAGAAGGCAACTACTAGACCTTGGGCCCAGCTTCTGGAAAATAGAAAAGATAAGATCCTGACTGAAAAGGTAAACATGTAGTCAGACCTCTGATACAGTTTTCTTCCCCTGTAGCAGGGAGTAAATTTTTTTTTTCCCCTGTAGCAGCAGGGAGTAACTTTTTTTCCCCATGCGTTATTTGACGCCATGCACTTGTAGCTGTATATGTAGATAGGTAGGGAACTGCTGGATACATGAATGCTGGAAGTTAGGTGCTAGAGGGCATCAGTCATGCTGCTCTCAGCTCACCTCTAAGTCATTAGCTCAAATAACCAGGTGAAGAGTTAGAAAAAAATCATGGTACAGCAAGGTACCCCAAACCTGGATACTATTATTTCTCTGGAAACATGCTCTCCCTGCAAGTAATTTGATTTTTTCCTCCATCAAATTTATTTGCTTTTAATTCATCTAGAAATTTGAAGTTGCTTAATGTATGAAATGGCATACAAGTGGTTAGCACTCATGCACTTCTGAACAGTATTTGGAAAGGAACTAGATCTCTTGCTTACTGATTTACCTCTGCTATTTTGAAGCTTTAAATCAGCAGCAGTAAAATTTGCCTCCCTGCATTAGGTGTTGCTATATTACTATCAAAGTTTTGTAATTTGCAGAACCATGGAAAGAATATCATACTTTAACTGTTTGGTTAGAACTCAACATTCAATGAATAACAAGTTGCTGCTTTTCCACAAAAAGTGTGAATTAGAACTCCAAATGAATAAGTAGGAATTTCTTGCTTCATATTTTACAGCCATTGGTGTATTGATAGCTCATTTTTTCCCAAGTGAGTAAAAAGTATGTGGCTCATCACTCTAGTGTCTAATTACAGGCAATGTATTGAAAATGGTGGGATGCTAGATAGTTGCAGTACTTGATGTAGCAATTAAAATTAGCTGCACTAAAACTTCTTTCAGTTTACACCATATTAAAGGAAGTTAAGGAAATGCAGTTCTGGGTTTAATCAGCTTTTCAGCTTTACTCTATTCCAATATATCAAGAACACCATCATTAGAAAACCATATTTGTGTATTGGTAGAGATCATGGCTCTACCAATATGGGTAGTATGGTTGTCTCATTCCAAAATCCGCTGATTTTTGACACGACAACCATTACAAATGTTCATGAGCTAGTGATTAGAAAATGATCTCTGTCAAGGTGCTCCTTTTGAAGGGCTCAACATGAACAATCTTGACTAAGTGTGTAGGACTCCTTCAGCTAGAAACACTGACAGTGATATTATTTGGAAAAAATGCACAGGTTTAGTCCACACTGCATTAACAATATATTTTGGCCTTGTGAACTCCATTGTCTGTGAATTTTAAATCATTTTAAATAATGTTTGAAATTATTTTAGCAGTCAGAAAGGGCATTAAAATTAACTATGATACTTCTCTATCAAAACTGTGTTTTATCTTCCATGTAATGTTTTCAGGTTCTCCCCTAACATTTGAATAATAAAGACAAAATTACCCCAGATTATATGGTGCTTTTTGTTATTTTTCTCAGCTTTTCTAACTGAGGCAAAATTATCTTGTCAAAGTTGCCATTTTGGTTTCCAAATTTCTTTCTTCATCCACTGTTACAATGGCACCCTGTCTGGTCTGTGAGCATTTCCACAGACTTCAGTTCAGAATGTTATATTTTTCACTGGAAATAAAAAAAGTCCCAAAACATGAGTTTTGCTCATGGTTACACTTCAGTTGCAGTTTACATTTGATTTGATGTTGCCCCTTAGAAATGACAACAACTTTAGAGAAGGTTTAAATTGCATGCAGTGATCCCTTGCAATCATTATAGAATAGCATGGGAATGTCTACAACAATGGGAACAACACCCTGGCTATAATTCAGTTTGTCTAATTACATCCTGTTTTTCCAAATTCGAATTTATTTGTAAGCTTGATCCAAAGCTTCCAGAAATAACTGTTTTCCCATTACCAGTTTTTGGACCTGGATAGGTTGTATTTCACTGCTAGGTGAAGCCATTTCCCTTTAAAAAAAAAATTAAAATAAAATATGACTTTGAGTTTATAGGAAGGTATAAGCCTCTTGTCTGCATGATCAATAAAGTAAAATCCTTAAAATTCTTCTGGCTAAAATAGCATAAATATATATAATAAATTCAATTTTATCACTTAAAATTTCATTTTTTTTGTCACACACCCTCACCATGAAAAGAAAGAATTACATCAATATAAATATAAGTGACAAGAGGCAATTGTCTGTCAATGGACTTGCTCTGTAGGTAGGGGAAGATGCCCTAGAATAAAGCATGTCACAGCATGGGTGCACCAATCACTTAAAAATTGCCTGATTCAGTTGTCATGATATTGAAAACATGTATTTAGAAACGCATGAGATAGCAATGAATAGTATTAGCAAAAGTATAGCAAATAACGAGTTAAAATTTCAATATAAGAAAAACTGCAATTAAGGGACTTCATAAGTAAAGCTAGCTGCATGGCTCAGAAGTTTCATTTTGCAGCAAAAACCTGGGAAAGGAACTAAATATTAAAATACAGCACTTCTGAATATGATTAACACATATTAAACTACATCCTCAGCACAGTTTAATATTTAAGGTGATTGTGTCTTGTTTCCATCTCTGTCTACAACTGTCGATCTGATTCTGCCAGACTATGATAAAAATACATATTTGGATGTCATTCTTTATTAAATAATCATACAATGTAAAGATACTTCTCAGCTACAGAAAGAGGGTAAAGCAGTTACTCTTTAACAAATGCCACGCTATATGAATTATGTAATTTCCATGGTTATAAAACAACTTGAGAAATTGTACTGTAACAATATGATGTATGTTAGGATTGATTACTCCAAAAATCCTTTCAAGAGGAAAAATTGTGGGGGGGTATGGGTAAAGGAAAAGCTTTTTTTTTCCATTCAAGCTTCACTTCCTAACGATTTAGCTTCTGTGGAGAAAAACCTCATACTCAATTGTTACATTGAGTGGTCACTCAATTTGTGTATTCATTATATGCATTAAATAATCAAATATATTCTTTTCAGTATATATGAATAGCTTAATTTATTCTGCTGAAAGAGAGATAACTATCAGAAATAGCAATAGAAGTCACATAATGAGGTAAGAATACTAGAAAATCTGAGGATTTTAGTACAGTCCATTATTCATTCCATTCCTGGCAGCCTTTATGATTACAAATCACTTGATTGACTAACTAGACATTCTCAAAGTGAATTATGAATCAGGTTCATTTTTCCTTGTTGAGAGTTGGTACATGTTGTAACTCTTCCACTTTGTGATATATCAAGCTCTTGTAACAGTAATAAGAGATATAATCAACTCTTTATTTCAGGACAAATAAATTGGCTTTTCAAAAATGAAATGTGGTTGCTAACATTTTAACAGTGTGCAATGTAGTTCCTTCCTACTATTCTCAGAGTGCAATCTGCTGTGATGACACAGCTTTTGAATATTTGACTTTGCTGAAATTCTTTCAGGAGCTTCACACTGTAATTCCAGGCATATTGATCTCAGTGGAAGTTTGGTGTTGGGTCTAAGAGCAGTGAGTGGTCCCTTTACTTGTTGAAAACAAGCCTCAGACACTGTAAACCTGGGCCACAATTTGCCCTTTTGTGCCTAGCTCTGATCTCCGCTTGGGAATTTTGAACAGTTTTAAAGCTGTTTAAGTTTACTTTGAAAAACAAAAAAGGAAAAAAAAAAAAAAAAGAAGGATCTCTTCTAAAGTGTGCTTGACCCTCAAGTCTGCTTTCATGAAGAAGTCCCTCAGGCTTCTGTGGAAATTATGCAAGGGGAATGACTGGCAGGCTAGGGTAAGACTCATTTGTAGAACAATTGCACAATCAGATCACAAATCCCCCTGGAACAGGTTTAGTGAGAGGTGCATTTCACCTTCAAATTACTACAGGGAAAACAAAATAAAATAAAAAAAAAGACTGCTCAAAATCTGTGTGAGTGAATGTCCAAGCAGAAAATCACAATGAAGAGCATTTGTGCCTTGCATCAACATGGCAGATGTAGCTCATAGTGCTGGTTTGGCTTTCTGGGGTGTGGTGGTCTTTGGATGCTTATGTCCCAGTCAGCAGAACCAGCTCCCAGGTGATATGGGCTGGGGTACACGACATAGCGTTGAGTCTGAGGGACAGGGAACCACATCCTCTGGTATGTGTGCTGAAACAACTCATCTTCCCTCATGGGGATCTGTGCAACACCACCACAGGCCACAGTTTTGCATGGAGGGGAGGATTTTTCTGCTAGTTAGGGAGGTTAGCCTAGTGTTTGTGTGCTTATTTTAGTTCCAGTAAAGGGACAGGCTGATATTTGGTGGGTTTACATTATTTATAGAACAATTTCAAAGATTTAAATTCCCTCCATTTCCCTTCTGAAACACAAACCCACATGTCTAAAGCAAGATCTTTTGGGAGAAAAAATGTGTTATCACTTTAGTTTTGGAAGGCTTTAATGTGGTCATTCATTTCAGAAACAATGGTTATAGACTTCAGATTTCTTCTTTATTCATCTTTCTATCTAATTTCTGATCTTCTAATAACCTTAATTAAATGTTGAGTAGTTTAGAATAATATTAAGTAGCTTTCATAGGATTTTTAAAATTTCAGATTACATCATGAGTACAGATTATTAAATATTCCATTCATTTAAAATTATGATTAAGAGGATAATACAAAAAAAAGTTTGTAACAATTTTAACTAAGCAGTGTTAATTGAGTTAGGGGATAAGAAATGAGATTTAAAGGGTGAGAAATGACTGAAATCAAAGCCTGCATAGTTTTAAAATAAAGTGGATTAAGAGAATTGTCAGAATGGAGGAGGTGGGGGGTCACAATCTGAACGAATGGTTTGAATAGAAAATTCACTTACTTTTAGGCCATATGTATTGTCTTTCACAGAAATGGTTTACAATGGCATCTGATGTCATGTGGGTAAACATGAAAGGTAAAAACTACCTGATAGCTACCAACAGGATGCACATTGCTCATTGTCAGGCAAAGGTGTGCAACAAGAATGGACACAGAAAAGTCTGCTCAAGAGTTGCCACCTCTGGCAGCTCTGTATCCTCTAATGTGCGTAAGTACAGCAGATCAACCTCCAGCATGCCTGGGTCACACTGGTTAGGATCACTGTCTGAAGTGGTGCACGGAGTGGCAATGCTTTTGTTGCCTTTTGTTTAATATCTCAAATGTGGGTCGTTGTTCTCCCGATCTGACATTTGTTTGTAACTACTGTTTGTCAGCATAGCATGAGTGTTTGCTAAGTTATTTTACTTATTGCTCTGAAATACTGGTTGGGAGTTGAATGTTGTTTTTCTGGTTACCATTTTCTTCTTGATGGCTCTCTCCCAGACCCTCACCATTCACAGGGCTTTACACAGGATGTTCTGACTTTACCACTTTTAGCAAGAGCATAGCTCCAACCTATCTGGAAAACAGGCAAGAATTTTTAACTTGAGTTCCTTAAACATTAACCAGAGAGCAACTGCGTAACCAGAGACACTCACTTGTTGGAGGAACTTCTGGAATCATCTGTACTTATGAAAATTACAGCACCCCTTGCAGTTTCCTTCTGCAGGAAAGTGAAAGGAAACCTATACTCGTGAAGCAGACTGAGGAGAAGAATGACAGGAAAGCAAATGAAAACCAGGGTGCAGAAGTTTAACTACTAGTAAGGGATGATGGAGGCAGTCTGCCTTTGTTTAAAAGACTGACACAAGTGGACTGTTAAGGACAAGTTAACTCACATGACAAACATCAGGTTGGCTGTCACACGTATATTGCTTGCTCATGGATTCCTTACACTCAGTACATGCTGCCTCTTTCTTTGGAATGTTTGCCGGTTTCAGAAGTTTTGTACTGATTCAGGTCATAAAGAGAAATCTAAAATATCATACATCCCAATGAAGCTGGGGAAAGGCTGCCTGCAAAAAAGCAGCTCTTGAATCCCAAAACGAAAAGCATAAAATGAATCTGAATT
The DNA here is from genome assembly GCA_910950805.1 of Acrocephalus scirpaceus scirpaceus. Classification (NCBI taxonomy): domain Eukaryota; kingdom Metazoa; phylum Chordata; class Aves; order Passeriformes; family Sylviidae; genus Acrocephalus; species Acrocephalus scirpaceus. The sequence continues at coordinate 57,769,135 of OU383776.1, forward strand.
TAACCAAGAATAATAAAATACTGTAATGACTGATGGAGACATTAGTATTGCAGACTTAGTTATGTAGGTTGGGATTTAATATGTACCTCTTTCTTTCAACCTTAACAGCTTTAATTATTTTTACAAACAAACAAACAAACAAACAAACTCGATACATCTTTAAACACTACTAATAAAAAAATCGAGTCATCATTGATATTTGAAAACAGAAATCAAAAAGAACATATTGCATTCACACCAACTACATACCAAGCAGAATGTTAATAGCATTAACCTTTACTCTATCAGATATTTTTGAGAAATACCACTATATTTTTTGCAACGGCTCATATCTGTCATTTAACTGACATGTGAACTTTTCTAAGTTTGCCAAATCACTGAGGCCTGAATACCATTCAGCAATGTTAATTTTGTTTTCCTATTCCAGCTTTTACACAATTATTCTCATGGCAATCATTCTAGCCTTGAGTATAAATAATACTTCAAGTGGTTTGTTGATATCCAAAAAATGATGTGTATCTACATTAAGAGATTCTGGAATCTAATGGGAAAACCTTGCATATTATTAAGCTGAAATGCCTATTTCTCTCCTCCCAGATGGGAAGTAGTACAGGGTAGTGCCATGGCATATGCATTAATTTTATTCCTTCCGCAAATTTAAGCACATATTATTTTTGCAGATTTTGAATCTTTGCCTCCTACCCAGTATACAGGAGAGTTAAAAAGAAATTTTCTGCAGAGAAAATCTCAGTCTTAACAAGGACCCTGAATAACTCTTAGGTGAGCTGAGGAAGAAGAGCATGGGAATAGTTCTGCTTTGGAGTAAGAGAAAAAAAGAGAATTTTGTAGGAGGAAATCCTGAGGAGGATTAACAGAGGCAAAAAGAGAGACAGAGTATACTATTTTCCTGGCTCCCATATTCCAGTCCTACAGACTGGGTATGCTAGATCTGAAGATTCTAGCAACAAATAAAAAGCACATTTAAAATGAGGAGGACTACAACCAAAGAATAATGAAAAATATAAATCCCAATATCGGCTCATCAATGTTGCTACCCAATTAAAACTCAGTCTGTAACAGATTTCTTCCTAAGCTTATGGATTTCTTGCATATTATTTTCCACAATTTTATTTCATATCACTTACTTTCCCAAATTCCAGGCCTTTTCTTAATTTTTCTTTCTTTTCAGTCCAATGGGGGTTTTCAGTTCCTCAGGATCTGAAAAAGTGGAGGGACTACACCATATTGCAAGCTGAATGCTTGTGTGGGAATGAGCTGTGTGGGAGCATTTTATGCAGCACTTTATAGATATTCAAAAGGATAAGTTTAAAATTGTGATTGTTGATGTTTGCAGACTTGGAAGCATAGCATGGCATCATCCCTAAAGACTGATGGTCTAAGAAGAGGTTGGGCAGTATAAAATGAGGATTGACTTATTTGATCAGTGTTTTTGTCTTTACTACTTTACTCTCTGGGTTCCTGTAAGTTCCTTTGTATGTGTTTGGATTTCACAACCCATGCCTACCACTTACAAGGGTCTTAAGCTAACATCAGCTAATGGCTGCAGAATCTAGAGTGAGTGTTAAGTCTTAAGGGAAGCCGTGGGTAAACGGCTCAGAGGAGTGGTGTGGATTCAAAATGTGATTGTCCTTTCACCCTGGCTCAGCCAAAGGCTGCAATAAGGCATCTACTGTATTTAGATGAAGGTGAAGTTACTCCTCCAATTCCATAGAGGAAAATGCATATCTACAGGTGAGCATGGGGATGGAGAAAAGGCGTGTGTTGTGCTCCACAGCCCACCATCCAAAGCAGCTCCTGGGAGGAGCCCAACCTGTCACACATGCACAATGCAAGCTGGCTGCCTGTGCCTCTGCAGAACTGCAGTGAGGGCCATGGTCCTCCCCTTTGTGTAAAGGCTTTCTGAATTGATGAACACATCTGTCTCCAGAACAAAAAGAGGTATTATGGCAGACAGGCACACACTGCTTGATTTGAGCATCATAGTGCCCAGACAGGTCAGTGCCAGCTACATAACATATTCTAAAAACACAGATCTGGTGGCTAAGAACAGCAGCATGTACCTAGCTGCAAATCTACATAAAAACTGATATTTTTAATATCTGCTTAATCCATCTCAGTTTTAATTTAATGCACCTACTGTTATGAAATATCTCAGTCCTCTCTCTCTCCACTGAGCAACTATGTCAAAACATCCGTAGTTTAGACATCTTATTTAAGTGCTATGACTTAGATGGGAAGAAGTCAGTCTTTATTTCTGTAGTCCTTTTTTGTCTTTTTTTTCTCTTCTGACCAGCATAGATGCAGTTTTCATCAGGATAACTTCTGTTGTGTTTGAATTCCTCTTTGTGTGGCTCCTAGCACTTCAGACAGTGCAACACTGCAGTATCACACCCCTCTCTGGAATGCTATTCCCTCAAGACTCCCATGGCAGAGAGAGATGGATAATGTTTTCTGAGCTGCTTCTTCTATTTTTATTCTTCCTCTATTCCTCATTTTCTATAGAGGATCAAAATGGATTATTTTCATCTTGACATGCAAATGCCATGGCTGAGATCTCAGCATTGACTATATAAGTGAAAGATATGGGAGTAGTAGTGCTTTAATATTGCATATGGAAGTGGCAGTCTTATTTCTTAAGAAAAAAAAAAGAAGAAAAAGTTACTGTATCCTTTGTGCCTTGAAAAAGAAAAGAAAACCCTAATAAAAACATTTCCTTTTGCACTACTGAATACTGTATTTACATGCAGTCATTGGTCTGCACAGAGGCAAACGAACATTGTGTGCAGCTTGATATCTTATTGTTGTACTCTGATCTGCCCATTTGCCATGCCAGAACTATCAGTGGCAGTAAAAGACACATGAATAATTTTACCAAGTCAGATTATGCCTCCAAATATGAACATTTAATAAGTAATGGAATTACAAAAGAAATAGGAAGGATTTCTAAGGTTGCTTGAGAAATGCTTACAGAGATAAAATGCAAATTCTTCACCAATTTTCACCCTGCACAACAGCAGTTAAGTAAATGAAACAACAAGACCTGCAAATCGGTGCAGGATACAAATCTCAGAATACATCAATACACTATAAATGTCATCATGTGGTTTCATGTTAACGTGAAAGAAATGGTATCTGACCTTGAAAGCATGCACACTGGCTCACTGTTTCTAATTATTGTAATATTCTTTTTCTGAAGCAACAGCAGCAGCAAAACACTACCAAGAAACTGCCTCCTGGCTAAGATTTTCGGCAAACCCTCACGACTGTTCTCTGAAATGAGCAGCCCAACAAGTAAGTTGTTAGTCTAAATGAAAATTATAGCAGATAAAAATTGTCAGTCTGGGAACTGAACTAATAAGGAAAAGAACTGCATGAAACTGACGGCACAGTTTTGAACATTGGGAAGAATAAAGGAACGCACAGCTACTGAAATTAACTCATGAGACTGAAGTAAACAGGAAAAATCCACATCCATTGTTACGTCGCACATAGCTGATGAGTGCAAGACTCTCAGCAGTGATGGCTTACCCGTGAGTTGACACACTAAAACCCAACACAGCCTTTATGGTAGTCACTGAGTTAAGTGTGGATTGACAATTGTGAAGACTTGACGCTTGACAGCATTGTATTACTGTTAACTCTTCTTGCTTTTCACCTGAGCGCAGGAAAAGGGACTAGATGGGGTTAGGCAACCTGGATTCACTCTTCAAAGCATTCCAGAGGAGTAAACAAGGTAGTTGTAAGAGGTTGGGGAAGCACTCTGGTAGAAGGTCCTGAGCTGGCTGAGTGGGGTGAGGATTTGGAGGGGAAAGGTGATAAGCCACACTGAGCTTGTTTTGCAGTGTCCCTGGCTGCTGTTCAGGCTAAAGTCCTGGACATGGTCCACTGACAGGCCTTCTGCCAGGAGAGTTATTACTACAAGAGTTTTGCTTAGGCAGGATTTAATTTAAAAAATTGTCTCAATCCGCCTTTTATAAAAATCTATCCCACCTTTCTCTTCTACCCCAAGAGGAGGGGTATTTTGTATATATGCCTGGGTGAAACACTCAAACAAATTCATTTCCCATGGATAATGTATTCAGAGTGATTTGCTTTTCAGAGTTAGGAGCTCCAAATCATGAATTTATTATGCAAAGTAATAATTGCAAATTATATTGGCAAACTCCCAGAAAAAAAAAAAAAAAGGTGTATTAATATAGCTAAAAGGATTTAAAAATACTGGCCCTTAACTTGGAGCTACTACAGATATTTTAGGAGGTTATATATCTCTGTTCCACCTAAACCACCAGAAAAAGTAGCTTTCATTTTAAAGGTCTAGTGAGATACTGCAATTAATGGGCCCACCTAACAGCATATGTCGTGCTTGTATTGAGTAGTAAGACACGGAAAGAAAATGAAAGAAATGCTTAGTGCCTTAAAAATTTGCATTTCTTTCTAGTTCATTTTTTATTGTAAAGAAATGAAATATATCAGGGTCAGAACATGAAAGGATTTGACTCCAGTTTTTGGGTCAAGCTAGGCTATGCCTTTAGTGAGATAACTGGATACCATATTTTGACTTTGGGTCTTAGAGAATCTGAAATGCCTCATTAACAATCCCTTGGAGATATGTAAGACTTCCCAAGAAGGACTGGAGCAGCCCAGCTGCTCCATATGAAACTAGGGGCAGGTGGTTATCCCTCCTTGAAGACGCCCACATGTTCCCTGACTGGCTTGATCCTTTGTGGTCATCAGCAGAAAGGGGCACTGTGAGCTTCTAGAGTCAGGATCTTTAATGCAGTGCTTGTCAGCTACATGAGATTTATTTGTTCTGCTGGATCTCTATGTTGTATCAGATCACAGGATTAGCTTGCAATCACGGTCTTCACAAAAACCCCACACTCTCTGCTGCTCTAGGAGCATTCTGTGGTAGATTATGTTATCCAGACTAGTTGAGATTTGTGTGTAATTATGACAAAAATAAAGATAATATGTCTGTAAACTTTGCAAGTAATAATTGCAGTACTTATGGTGTAATTCACAGATGTGGCACCATTAGAAAGTAACAAAGCTTGTTAAGTCTTTTAAACTTTAGTAATACTTCTAGCATTTCATAAAAACATTATGACCTGAGTGCAAGGATGGGATTCAAGTGCTCCACAGGTTATGTTTCTGTGTCTGTCACATGTGCAGGCTGTGCTCTTGAGAGAATATAGTGCTTCCCTTCCCATAGATTAGATGCTTGAGAATCACTTGCTCCTATCAGCCCAGGAGGAATTTATTCAGGCTGTGGTGTGGGAGCCTTTGTTTGGCTAGGCTTCCAGGCCCTACATGAGGGATTTAAAACTTCACCTGATTGTTGTTAAAGCCTTAAGGGATGTGCCTTTGCGAGGTGGGGAAAAGAGTGGTAATTTTTTAGCATGTGCAAGGGACGTTGAAGACAGGAGCTGTGGGAGTTTACAACCCATTGTAAGCAGAGGACAAACTATGTAACCCTTATTACCTGGTATTGTTTCTCATAGTGTGCCTTATTGACAGTGATTATTGTAAAAGGGGTTCCACCTTGTTGAAAAAGGTCATTAAAAAAAAAAAGGTGTTAGATGTTTAGTGTGTAAACTGAATTTGTTAAAATTCTCCTTCACTGAACAAAAAACTCTATTTTGCTTTTCAAGTAGAGCAAGAGAGATCATGAATCACAGATTGTTTACAGAGATCCCAAGACCAACATGCCTTAGGACTAAAAAAGAGGAGCAGTCTGCAGCCTCCAACTTTGCCCAACTCTGTTATCCATAAGGGAAGGGAATATCTTTACTTGCAAAGGTAAACCTGCTCCTCCGGTGCCACAACACAATGTCCAAATGGAACCATACTCTGGTATGGTCTTGGTCTTCCTCATCAGGTGAGGACACAGACTAATTAATTCTTTAAACATGCAGTAAATCTAACTAAAAGCACAGTTAAAACCAGAAAAGGGAACTGGAGTTCAGCAAAACTCAACAAAGCTGAATAACTACTCAACCAAATCAAATTCTCTCTCTATTTGTAGAGATATTCTTGTGAGGAAGCTGTTTTGGGAACTACTTTGGGTCACCCAAATCATGCTTGATGTGGTGGCAGTGTTTTGTTATGGTTTGGGAAGTTCCTGTCACTTTTTCATGTTCTCAGTGACATTGCTATCATGACTGATGTCCTCAGCAGCAAAGAACAGGGTGTTCTGTATCTCTCCATCCATTGATCCAAAGAAATTTTGCCATAAGGTTTAGCAATAAATCTTGAAGTATTACAAATAGTTAAAACTGATCTCTACATGCCAAATAAATGAACATCATGCTAAAGTGCAATACTATTAGGTGAAGCTAACAACAGAGGTTCTAGGATGAAGATGCTCAGGTCAAAAACCATGTTTGTGGCTCCCAAATTGCATCATAACAATAATATAAAAATGGAAAGTCAAGTCTCTACTTCCTTGCTTGGGTCTCAAATCTGTTTTTGAAGCTTCAGTTGTCTCTACTGCCTTGAAAACTGCAGCATAGTTGGATTTTACATTATTTTAATCTTCAAAATGTTTTGCAGTCTAGACTCCTTTTTCTGCTGGTGAAGAGGACAGATCAGTGCATCACTGTGTAAGAGTGTGGCAGGCTCTGGGTCTCTGACTTCTGAAGACACCAAGGTGATCCTGGACTGAAATGCTTTGGAGCTGATACTGTGCAGGTGGCATGCAATCCACAATGCTGAATGAGCAGTTTACAATTCCTACCCTGCACCTCAAAATATGGTCAAAACAGCAGACAGAAGCATCTATTCACTCAGTAGGCAATCAACCTCACGAGTGTAGGTTTTATAGGCTTTTTTTGTTTCTCATCAAACTGAGAAGAGAAACACTGTTTTCTGCTAAAATACTTTGGGAAGAGGACATAGAAAGTGGCAGTGCCTGCCCTCTTCTTGTAGTGCAAGAGCCTTATTATCAGAGCTGTCACAGAGGAAGAGGGACACGTGGGTCCCATTTCCCCTTCTGCCTTCGGCTGCTCAGACCCTTGTTTCCTGCCCTTTAGAGAAAAGGCTCTAGTCAACTGGAGGATTCAGTATTCACTGACGAGCCAGTGAGCAAAGATGAAAGGGAGCTCATGGATTCAGGGGTCAGGGAATCATTTCAGTTGCACTCTCTGCTCTCAGGATAATTTCTGTTTATTTAAAGACTTCCTTGTGTAAGCATACACAGTCTTGGGATGACACAGTGACATAGTTTCACCATTTTCTGCTGACCCACATGACACCGACCGTACCTTGTAAAAAACATATGGAACACATATGTTTCTGTTGAACAGAAATTGAAGAGATTTGGACTATTCGATTGATAGAAATGAGTAGGAAGGAATATTAAATAGCACTATTTGAGATAAGAAATTGTACTGAGAAGGTAAAACAGGTCCTTTGTTTATCCAGTTGAGAAAATAATGAAGCTTTCCCTTTTCTCTCTCTCTCCCTCTCTCTCTCTTTTTTTTTTGACAAAAGCTGCAATTAACCTGTTGAACTAATTACTACTAGGTATAACTTAGGCCAAGAGATTAGTAGGATCCAAAAAGGATTACACATGTATATGCATAATGAAAATATGCATAAGCTAAAATAGGTAGGATATTATCTCAAGCCCTCTTAAGGAATAGTTTACCTCTTAATACCAAGTGAATCCTGTGTACCTCTGTCTAGTCAAGGACCTTGTGAAGCACTTCTCTTTTTATCCAGCGTCTGTAGTTATCTTTCTTACTGAAAATGAAGAGAGTAAAAGAAGTCAGCTAAAATATAATGCACTCCTCTGCAGTATTTCTGTTTCAGAGGAGCAGCTATTTTCTTGCTTAGATGGTACAGTGATTTTACAAAGTTAGGTGATACTTGTATTAGCATTTTTACCCTATAATTAAAATTCAGCTCTGGTAAATAGAGGCAGAAACATAATCTGACCACCCAGCTAGGAATGAAATGTTGGAGCCATTTCCATAAGAGGAAATCCACAACAGTGATGATGTCATTTTCCATCATAAGTTTACTCTTACTTGCAACAGGAACGAGCTGAAAACAAAGGTCTTTGCAGAATAGCTTTATACCAATAATGCAGTGGGAGAGATGGACAACTATCAAATCCTCTGTGCATCATTTCAAGCAGGCTGAGGATAAGCCTTTCCCTACACTCTGTTATTAGGTGCACAATGATGCTTGGAAAATCCGAGAGCATTTCAGGGTTGGGCTCTCCTGTCTCCTCTTCCTGGACTTAGTTATTTAGAAATTAATAAGTACAGGCAGGTCTTAAAATAACTATCAAGGTTTTATAATTGATTTCAGTGTCTGGGAGGCCATAGAAGTTAAGGGAAGACTAACTCTCACATTGTATTAAGTCAATAGTTATTTACTGTCAGTAGTAAATGTCAAATCAGAATTTCATTTGAATTTATATAGTCTTTTCCTCTCTGATCTCTTTTTTGCTGGTCTCTTGGGCCATCTAAATTTTCCCATTCCTGGGGAAGGCTGCTCTTCTAGCCTCTTAATGTGACCCTAGGGGTGAGAAGACCAACCGCTTTTCTGTTTGCTGCTGAATATATCGTTTTACTGTTATGCAAACATGGAAAGGTCTTGCCTTGCTACCAAACCCACTATCTCATATTGTTAAATTCAGAGAAAAGTCCCACTGTAGTTATATCCACCACAAGGAGCTGAGCATTGAACACTGGATTCCTGGGTGTTCCTGTGTCCTCAGGTACTACTGAAGTTTTTGCAGTCCAAAGGTGTTCACTGGCTTAAGTGTCCAAGACTAAAGAGAGCTCTTCCTACCAATATAAATTTATCAGCTAAATTCAGTTGTAAATGACATTTTATAATTCCAGATTCCCTTTACTCTTGTTTTATAATTTGTCACATTACATTATTACTGTTTGCAAAAGTAACAAAAGATATTGCAACAAGGATTCATTTGGGCAAATTAAACCTGCAGAGGGATTTCAAATGCAGGCATTTGTTCTCTGGGATTAGACATCAGCAGCCTGTGGAATTATTTCTGACATTTCATCCATCATACACTCAGAATAACTAAACAAGCTGGTGATGATCTCTTCCTGCTCAAAGAACAACTTTCACAGAACCGTCCCAACCTATTAGTGTCAGGAAATTGTGCCTGGAAAGCTCAGAGAAAAAAGAAAATTCTTCTACAAATGAAAGACAGAGATCTTATCGTGTGTCAATAACATGCACTGGGAGGTCTGTTCATAAACAGATCTTTAGCTGGGCTAAATTGGAATGACGTAACTGGTGTATGTGTATTGATTTAGTTCAGTCCTGGAATTTTCACACAGGAGTGTCTAGACCTACAGCTGTGACAATCTGGACCTGGTCTTCTAAAAGCAAACCATGAAATTGGTATTAGGTGGAAGGTAAGGTGGACTGCTTCTTTTCCTCTTCTTTGTTTGAAAAAGTAAATTCTGAAGCACATAAGTTTTCAGCATAACCTCTTGCACTCTGCAATTTTCAGTCTTTTCTTGAATTTCTGAGCATGTATTTTGTTGGCCTAAAGTTTTATTTCAACCAACCGCTTCCAGGATAAACATAGTCAAACTTGATTAACTGTATTATGTAAATACCATAGCATCAGTGAAAAAAACTCTGGGCTATGACATAATTAAAGTATAATGACATTTTAAATCATATTAATTTTTTTTTCCTAATACACTTCAAATAAGTTTCTCATTCTGGGCAGAACTTGAAGGATTTTTTCAATTAAAGGAGGTTTCCCTCCTCACCTTATCTTCTCCCTCCTCCTGCTATAAAAATTAATATAATGTGCTTTGATGTAACATGGTCTCACACTGAAATCTACAATCATACACCTAAACTAACAGAAAAGGTAAAATCACCAAAAAGGAGATTTAAGAAACAGAATGAATAATCAGATAAATGAGAACAAGGTTTTGAAAAGCATTGCAGAGGAGTAATATAAGATATTGCTGGTGTGTTTCTTACTTCATTTTTGTTTTCCTTCAGTAAAAGTTCTATCAGCTGGGGAGAGTTACTCACATGTTTGAAGCTGTGTCTAGTTTCTCTGAAATCAGATTCCCTATTCCCAAGGCTCCACTCCACAGTGCCAGCACAAACATACATCAGCAGCTGCACAGCACTTTAAAGAGTTTTCAAGGACCTATCAAGCAATTACCCAATTTCAGATCTCTGTCAATTATTTTCACTGAGAAAATCTGAAGTTGGGGAAATCAAAGTCAGAGAAAGCAAATAAGCATTTTGGAAGTCTGAGCATCTCACCTAAGAAGTGAAGCTCACCTACTGCTTAACCTTGTAGGCAAGAAGTGCTGTTGTGAAGAGTGATCCCTTTCCCACTAATAAAGATATAAAAAGTACTTGGATCTTCACCAATGAATACAGTGAGTGCTGGTGCACTGAGCTGGTGTCAGCCTTCTGTCAGGGGCAAGTACAGCTCTGGCTGCTTCTGCATTTGGAAAATTGTGTGCAAGCTGATTTCACGTCTGGCGGAATCCCCTTAGTAGGGTTGTGCTGTAGATGAATTGAGTTGGGTAGAATGAAGTGAATGAAGAAACTAAGTTTGAAATTCTAAGATTGCTTCCAAAATTAACCTCTTTCTGTTGTAGCTGTTGTTACTGAGCTGTTGTAACAGATTTGTGCTGTTTTCTAGTGTGTGAAATACAAGCTATTGTAGACAGACATTGACTTTTTGTACAAATAGGTGCACACTTATCCTGCGGCCAGAACTTGACAAATAAAAGAATTAAGAAGCTTCTCATAAAATAAGCTATAGTGTAGCTATGAGCCATCTTTGATTTAAAGGTGTCCGTGTGGCTGAGGTTTGTTAGTAATATTTGTGGTGTCCCTTGTTTGACACCAGCAATGCAAAAAAACATCACAGCAAAAAGGCAACAAAATCTCAATCAGATCTCTGCAAGCGTATGAGAAAAGACAGGCTTTGCTGTTTACCTAAAGGTTTCTTTTGGCTTCTATGGTATTAGTTAGTGCCAATAAAAGTGCTACACTGAATAATCTGAGAAAAAAAAGAAAAAAACCCAATCCCCATCCAGGTACAATTTACCATAATGAGAAAGTCAGAAAGTTTCATGACAACATCCTGATGTTTTACCATTTTCTACTATTTTAGCTACTTAAGCTCCATCTCTCCTTACATTATATATGAATATAAAAAAAAAAATCTGAAATGAATGAGAGAGAGCTTCTCATAGGTACAGTTAGATGTGTCTATGTTGTGGATGTAGGATTTTGTAAATTTTGATAGAACACTTTTGACGGTTTACTGCAGCTGTAACCTAAAGCAAAGCTGTGGGACTGTGGATAAAGAACTTTTACCCTTTTCTTCCTCTCTTTCACCCTTAAAGCAGTGAGGTTTACCTTAGGTGAGCATCCAGGGTGGATCTCCCTACTTGTATCCCTCTGGCAGCAGTGGCGAATGTTACTGTGAGATAGATCACTCAAACTTTGCCACTGATTTACAGCCTAGCTCTTCATCTATTCTCCTTCATTAATGTATTTATAAGTGTACACAATTGTTTAGATGTCTCCAGTACTAAAATTTCAGCAACTTGGGCCTCAGTAGGAACACGAACTTTCCCACCAGAGCAATTTGTTAATTTTGCTGTGGGTATAAGACTTGTGAGTAGACCTATGAGCAGTTCTGGGACCCAAGCTTATAGTAATTTTTATACATCTTTTCCATCTTTGTCCTGGACATATTTAATTTCTCTGAGAGCATATTTTTTTGAGCTGAGACAGAAAGTAAGAGAAAAACAAAACTGGGTGGGATGGCTTGGAAATATCAATACCAGGCTTTGCATAAAGTGTTATTTCAGATATTCACCCAAAACATCAGAGGATCAGCCCTAATCCCTGAGTCACTAATGAAACTCCATCAGTGCAAGAGATGGCACTGAATGTTTTTGGAGAGATGGGGTTGGATGTCAGCTTGAGGGAGACATGTATAGATCTGAATTGCTGCAGAACAGAGACAGGCATCATCTCAGGGCTAAGGATTTCCCAAGATGTTTTAAAAGTAGGTTACTTTATTTATTTTTTATCCCTCTAGACTTTTTTTTGGAAAATCTGGTCTGCTTCTGAAACATTCACAAGCAAAGAATTATGGAAGATGTCTGTAACTGAGTAGTTTGTAGCAGACAACTTTTTAAATGAATGCCTTAAAATTTCTTTTCTGTCTGGAAAAAGTGAAATTATTTTTTCAGTCTGGATATTTGAGCCACAGAGTGTGGCTCCTATGTAGTGGCAACAACTTTTTTGATTTACGCAAGCAGACACAAATAGTATGGAATAAAGAAATCTTGAATAATGAAAATTGGTCACTTTGATTTCCAAAGTGGTTCTGAAGATAATGAGAGAATACAGCAACAAAATAGTAGCCCACTCCCCATACTGATCACATAGTTAGGATGTGAACCTATATGCCAGACTTAATTTCACTTTCTTGAGCAAGGATAGAAGCTCAAAAATGATCTGTGCTTCATGGTGACTGTTGAAGCCCCATCTCCTACATGAAGCAAAATATAGCATAGAAGTTAGGCCATCCTTCGCCTTATATTTCTCAAACTGCTCTCTAGCCCTAAACTGTTTACAACCACAAAGCATGAGAAAGGTTAACAGTTCAAAAAAAAAAGGAGAGAAGGCAAGACACCTACAAGGCATGTCCTGTCTAGCATGAGAAATCTCTTCTAAACAAAGAGGAGTTCGTTGGGTACCCAAGCTGAAATGAAGACACCAACTCTGGTGTACTGTTCTTGATTTCCTGACCTTTAATATCCATGAAGGTAAATAAATACTTCTAGATGAGAGGAACTATATTTTAGACAATTAAGTTTGGGTGAGTTGAATCCCAAACAACTTTTACAGCTAGATATTTCAATGAATGGTATAAAACTGAAGTCCTTGTTAAACAGAGATAGGTTTTATCACATTTAATGAAATGTATAAGTGTACAAAATTTCACCTGGTAGTACCCATGCATTTCCCAAAAGAAATGAAGAGGTTTTAAAAGGCTGTGATATCATTTTATGTATGATAGGAGCTGAGAGAGACAGCACAAGGCTTAGGCTGCAGATAGCAGCTTCATCCTCTATTTCTGAGTAACCTTAACAATGTACTGCCAGAGAACTAGGCTAGGTGTACTAAGAACTCTAAGGAGAGATACTGGGCTGTATTTGGTATACTAAGATTTGTCTCAAGAGAGATACTATACTTACTAGGATTCTTTCTAGGTTCTTTTGTTTCTGGCTTGTGATCAAAGGTTAATAAATGTATGCTCAAATTAACTTTTGCCACATGCACATTCATTATGGAGTGAAAACCTGACTATTTCCACACATCAAGTTATACAACACTGCAAGGGTCAATTATGTCAAGACCAGGCAAAATGGTGGCCCTCTTAGTGGCAAGTGCAAATTTGACTTTATGTGAGTTGTGGAAGATTTCCAAATAAAATTTGTAAATTTCTTCGTTGGACATCACGTCCTTTGCCTCAAGCTTCTAAAGTCATAAATGCCTCAAATCAACATGCTACCAAAAGGCATATGGAAAGGTGAGTACTCAAGCTCTGTTGCTAAAACTGTGCTTTTCTTACAAGAAAGGTTAGCCCTGTCCTGAAAGTCTATTGTGTGATGCAATCACAAAGACCAACTGATCACTCCAACAACCAGCATCATACATGGAGTTTAGAGGAAACTTCTTGTCTTTAACTTGCTCTGTGGCTCACCTGGTGGTTTGCAGTCACTCTACACATCTGTTGACATCAGAAAAGTATGTCAGTGGTCGCAACTTCTGCTTTGATTAATTGACTATAATTTGTCTCTTTGAAGGGCGGAAAAAAGGGACAATATCATTAACATATTTTGAAAGAATTATATCTTAATAAAGCAGAAATATTTTTCTAGATTAAACCATTACAAACTCTTCCTATACTAGCAAATATTGTCTTAGCTCAGATTTGTAAGTATCAGTAAAAAGGTATTAAAGTATTGAACTAAAATAAGTTGTGCTAGGGCTTCTATGTGTGTTGTGCATTCTGGAAAGTACTGTGCCTCCTCCATCAGAACAACATACAACAAAGGCTACACATCACAAAGTACTGAGTTTCTAAGTACCCTGGCTAAGATAACAAATTACAACTAGTAACTCAATGATTATTTAGAGAGAGTTGCAAGCAACACACAAATGTCCTTTTTTTTTTTTTTTTAATTTAGCAGAAAAAAAGACAACAAAAAATTTAAAGATGATAAGCTATATGAAGCATCAAATTATATTTAAATACATCCTAAGAACTGAGTGGTCTTGCTTTATTCTTATCTGTGTATCATTTTACCCAATAAGAATGTAATGTTCCTGTCTTATTATAGGTATAAGACTATGCTATTCACGCTGGTTTTCATGTATGACAGATTCCAGCTCTATCTGATACCACAGTGACTATTCATTTCCTTCTGGTGATCACCCCCTCATCCCATGGCTACAAAGAGAAGCACAGAGAAGAATCACAAGACTCTGCAACAATAATGTGTAATTCACATATACTCACATTCTAGCACTGAAGCAGAAACATTGTATTCTTCTTCCTTACTTTGCCATTTGCTTGGTGAAAACATTAAAAGTTAGTTGGAGATCAGTATTATTTCTTGAGCTAATGCCCACTTTTAAAAAAATCTTTCTTGTCAAGATGGTTCGTGCAGACCCTCCAGTGCCAAATATCGGGTACATAAAATACATAGAGATATGGGTAGACAACATGTTGGCAGAATATTTAAAGTGATATTATTCAAAAACTTTCTTCATCATGCATAATTTCAGTTGTACTAATGCAATTGCTGGTGCATGTATCTCATACTCAGTCTCTTAGGACATTTTCATTTGTTAGGATATAGATCTGCTATACATTTCCATCTACTGCTTTTCCACTACTTTAAATAGAAATTTGCAGATGTTTTCCTGAGGCTATGTGGAGCGGGATTTATGTTTCATCAATGAATGCACATCGGCTCTTACTTGAACAGATATGCATATACACCTCAAATACATGGGCAATGAAAAGATCCTCAAAAGCAAACTCAAAACACTCAAGGACATACTTTCTATAGCACTGAGAAACAAGACATTGACATTAGGGCTATCACTTTTGCAGTATATGCAGAGATAGGGTGGGAATCTATAAACACAAAGAAAATTATTTGTTTTCATTCCAGTTTAATGATCTTTCATCCACACACTGAAAACAGGGATACATCCTCTCTCCACTTGAAACTAGCTACCTAAAATATTGGCAGCTTCCATCTAAACAGGCACTCCTTGCACTTGGTACCAAGTGTGCAAAATTTTTAATCATGGCTGTGGTGATAAAAAGGCTGGGAGGGCTGCATTTCACGCACTGGCCTAGACAAACACACCACCACAGAACATCTTTGTTGTAACCCAAGCTAGTTCTCTGACTAAACTTTCCCTACTTACAGAATCACAGAAACGCAATAGGTAGAAGGGACCATGGTGGGGCGTTTGGTCCAACCTCCCTACTCAAGCAGCGTCCTCCTGGAACAAATGGTACAGGATTATGTCCAGATGGTTCTGGAATATCTGCAATGAGGGAGACTTCACATCCTCTCTGGGCTATCTGTTCCAGTGTGTGGTCACCCGCATAGCAAAGAAGTTCTTCCTCATGTTTGGGTGGAACTTTGTGTGCATCTGTTTCTGTCTATTGCCTCTTGTTTTATTGGTTTGCATCACTGAGAAGAGCCTGTATCCATCCTCTTGATACCCTTACTTTAGATATATATACACATCTATGATGTCCCCTCTCAGCCACCTCTTCTCAACGCCCAGCTCCCTCAGTCTTTTGTCATACGAGAGAATCTCCAGATCCTTGTCCAACTTAGCAGCTCTCTGCTGGACCTGCTGGAGGAGCTCCATGTCTCACTTGTACTGAGGGGCCCAGAACTGCTCACAATACTGCAGTGGGGCCTCACCAAGGCTAAACAGAGGGGCCAGAGGGGGATCATCTATCTCAGCCTGCTGGCAATGCTCCTCCTAATACATCCCAGCATTCCTTTGGCCTTCTTGGCCACAAGGGCACACTGCTGGTTCATACACAGCTAGTTGTACGCCAGGATCTCTGGGTTCTTCTCCTCAGAGCTGCTTCCCAACAGGTCAGCCTGTGCTGGTGCCTGGGGTTATCCTCCTTCAGATGCAGGA
Source organism: Acrocephalus scirpaceus scirpaceus (assembly GCA_910950805.1). Classification (NCBI taxonomy): domain Eukaryota; kingdom Metazoa; phylum Chordata; class Aves; order Passeriformes; family Sylviidae; genus Acrocephalus; species Acrocephalus scirpaceus. Next base: position 57,785,392 of record OU383776.1, read on the forward strand.
CTCTGCATTTACCCTTTTTGTATTTCAGAAGTTTCTTCTCTGCCCATCTGTCCAGTCTATGAAGGTCCTTCTGAAGGGCTGCATGGCTCTCTGAGGCATTGGCCGCTCCCACAGCTCTGTATCATCTGCAAACTTGCTGAGGAGGCACCTGCCCCTTTATCCAAGTCATTGATGAACAAGTTAAACAGCACTGGACCCAGCACAGAACCTTGGGGCAAACCCGCAGTGACAATCCTGTACCACTGATCACAACCTTCTGGAATCTGTTACTCAGCCAGTTTTCAATCCAGCCTAGTGTCCACTCATCCACCCTACACTTCTTCAGTTTTCTAATGAGGATGTTATGAGACAGCCTTATGAAAGTCAGGGCAGACAATATCTACTGCTGTCTCCTCATCCATCTGGGTAGTTGTTTCATTGTAGAAGGCAATCAGGCTGGTCAAGCGTGATCTACCTTTAGTGAATCCTTGCTGACTACTCCTGATCATGTTTATGTCTTCCATGTTGGTAGACATGGCCTCCAGAATAAAGTACTCTTCTTTCCAGGTATTGAGGTGAGGCTGACTGTAGTTCCTTTTGTCCTCTTTCCTGCTCTTTTTAAAGTCTGGAGTAACATTTGTTTACTTCCAGTCCTCAGGCACCTCTCCTGATCTTCTGACCTCTCAAATATGATCGTGAGAGGCCTATTTATGATGTCTGCCAGCTCTTTCAGCACTCATTTTGCATCCTGTGATGGCCTGTGGACTTGTGGATGTGAATTTTATTTAGGTGCTCTCTGACACAATCCTGCCTCATTGGAGGAAGGTCTTCCTCCTGACATTCATACACCCTGGTCTCCTGGCATCAGCTTGGGGCTGATGTTATTGGTGAAGACAGATGCAAAGAAGACATTCAGTAACTATGCCTTTTCTGTGTCTTCTGTTACCAGAGTGCCCTCCGTTTACTAATGGATCCACATTATCCTTTGTTTTTCTTTTGTTATTTATGTATTTGAAAAAGACCTTTTTGTCATCCTTGATATCCTTGGCTAGAGTTAATTCTAGATGGATTTTGCTCTTTCTAGACTAATTTCTTTATTCTTGTCCTGACTACCTCTCTATATTCACTCCAAGTGGCCTGACCTTGCTTCCATCTCCTAGGAATCTTTTGCTTATAGCTAGCTATGACAGGGCTTTATTCATCCATGGTGTTTTCTTGTGCCCTTGGCCTGCCCAGTTCCTCACTGGGTGCATTGCTCTTGAGCCTGAAAGAGGAGAGCCCTAAGGATTGACCAACTCTCCTGGACTCCTCTTCCCTGCAGCAGGGAAAGAGGGGTCCCTGCACATATTCCCCACACTGTACAGTCACAAACATAACTTGTTTACATGCTCCTGTGTCTTGATACATTGTTGAGTTGGGCCTTTTAGAAACCTTGGGTTAATGTTTCCCCATCATCACAGCAAACTTCCATTTCAGAAGTTTTTAAAACAGGAAAAGAAATTAAATTAATTTCAAAATCCCTCTTAAATATTGAGACTAGAGGACAAAAAGTTGTCCTCTTGAGTCCTAAAACGTGATATAAAATATCAAAGCTTGAGTCCCTCACCAGTATGTTAATCTCAGTAAATTTGGTCTGTTCATTGCACACATACACATATAGATCTGTCTTTATATATGCTTTCTCACTGTGGAAAGCATTCTGACTACTTAACAGGCATGTGACATCCTGCATAAATTATGCTGATTCTATGTGATTCAAACTATAAAATATAAAATTACATCCCATTTTCAACATTTGAATACACAAACTATGTAGAAAGTGAAATACTGGATATTCTTCATTCTCATTTGTGAATTATTTTTTTTTCATTCCACTGTCCCATTGGTTTCAATTGGGCTGAATGAGGTCTCACATAAGACCACATTCTGGCCTTGTTTTAAAACCACATCAAGTCTCCAATCTTGCCATCTGATCTGCACAAAGACAGTCACATTATGCTAGTGGGCTGTTTTCCTGGCATGGGAAGACATTTCATGAATCAAGGCCATAGCAGTTATCTACCCAAAGCTTCACTGTAACATGTAATCTGATGTTTTTGAGGTTATAGAGATGTGTAGTGTTTCTCCACCAAAAAAGAATAATATTCTTGAAGTATTCTTACTGCTTTAAGATGACAAACACCACATAAATGTTAGAGGATGGCAGTGTAGTCTCTTCTGTATGTCTGAAGAGGACTACAGCAGGAAAATGGCAATGCCTGCAGAAAAGATGATCCTTTCAGGACATCCATTCCTCCTGTTGGATTCTTGCATGTTTGTTTTTCTGTTGTCTTATATTGAAGTTTCCAATTTGCTTGTGAGCAACATGGGTATGAAAGCTCGATCAGCCACCCAAAAGGTTTAACAGACCACTAAACAGAGGTGCTATTTCTGCGAATACAGAGGTACCTACCTATTTTACATATTTACAGTGCCCATCTGCTTTCACTGCTGTCTATTTTAATATTAACAGTGATCAGAAATGTGAGTACTCTCTACAGGGTACTTTTAATAAACTTTCACTGGACTCTGACTGGCACATTCACATCTCTGCAGCACTTCAATGTGTTCTCTTTTTACAGATTTATCAGATATTTCACTCCTTTAGAATATGGCATACAGATAGATGGATGCACCCACATGAACCCTGTTGCATCAGTGTGCAGCCAGGTGTGCATTACAAGTAGAAAGACTGGGGCTTGACATGAATAAAACTGTCCTGTCATATTGTACATGAAATGATCTTTAATGACTTTATCTGACCATTATTTTTTCATGGCATGAACACCACTCTAAGATTTGTTGGTTATCAACTGTTAAGCCCACATCATGAAGTTCCTATGCACCCACAGTTTTGGTTTTCAAATATGTCTTCCCTGAGTAAAAGAAAAAAATGGTGAAGGACCCAGAAAAAAACTTTGCCTTTGGGCTTCAGACTCTCTTAGCTTGTAAAACAACACTGGTGGGCTACATGCCTACAACTGCTTGTCTGTGTTAGAGCAGGACTGGAATGTCTCAGATCTATGAAGAATTGAATTCTTTATGCATCTCCTTAGCTCATGAAAAGTCATATTGCTGCCCACAAAGGTGCAAAGGTTTAATAAAATTTCATTTCAGACAGTGTGAGTCTAATCCACCACCTGACTTTGGATTGCCATTTTGACAATTACCAGGAGCTGCATAATGGCTTGAATGGCATCCCAGTAGGATTTCTCCCTGCTGGGGAGGAGAGCTGTGGAGGTTAATCAAAACAGGTACAGCACTCCTTACCTGTTGCTACTTCTGCTCATCTCCCATTCAGCATCTGTCTAATTTGTGCATGTTCAGTACAGTATTCCCTGTCTGTGCACTCAGAGTGATCTGAATACAGCTGTCAACATCTCAATCAAGGCACAGTTCTAATTAGATTTCTCTGTCATAGAGGAAGGAAGCATACTTGAAAAGTTGCACCATGCCATATTTCAACTACCAACAGTAGCTGCTTTTGATGAAACTTCCATTATGTTTAAAAAAAGGATATATTTCTAGTTAACTTCATGCTTTCACTTAGGAAACCCTTTTGGAGCAAAGGTGAAGACCAAAAGGTTTAGCCCAAAATGTAAAGGCATGAAATAAAAAGCGAGAAAAATTTAAATACTTAAATATAGGAACTTAAAATGGAAACTGTGCACCTCTTTAGCCATGGTTATTTTCTATACTAATCTACCTGTCTCTATGAAAAGGCAGGCACATTATCAGTTTTGACTTGTTTTTGCAGTCAGAAACAAGAATGTCTTAAAAAAAAAAAAAGCCAGAAAAATTAATGCCACAAAGTACAAAAAATATGCAAAACAAATAGGGAACAGGATCAGGAAGATTGGGATGTGCATATTCAATTAACAAAACTAGAAATTATGTGGGGCATGCTATGCAAATGATAAATTCTTTGGGCCAAAAGTTCTTGATAGCAAAGCCAATAAGATATTAAAAACAGCCCACATTACTGTTTTTTCAGCTCATGAGAAAATTAATGCCAAAAATGTTTGCTGTTCTAACAGCAAAACCAAACGTGTTCCATAAGGCAAGCATTAAGAAGATGTATAACCTGCACAACATTCACAGCTAGGAAAATGATAAGAAGGAGAGGTGTTTGAGGAGAAAAAACTTGATAATCGGAGGTTTTTACACTGACCACAGCACCCCATGTCCCACATGCTGATTTCTCAAGGAAACTTGTTGCCAAGACAAATTTTTTCTTGAACTGTAAAATTCATAGGATATGCTTGGCTTACATCAAGAACACAGCAGTTTATTCCCCACACAAACAGCTCTATCTAGCTAGGCTGGATATAAACAGAAAGACTGCTTCACTAATTATTTATACAAAGTTAGCTGCATTCTGGAAGATTCATAGGAACTGGAAGTTGGTTTACTTTTGGTTCTTACTGTTCTTTTGACTTTCAGGGCTGTCAGACTACTGAAAACTATCTAGACCTTCATACATAGGAAGGTAATCCACAAGTGATTTTTTTCCCCCTGAGAACACTGATACTGTTTATTTAGTAATGATAGTCATAAAGTATTTCTATAAAGAACAATCTTTACTGAGACGAAGAATTTGTCTTCCAACCTATCCCACTGGCATTTGAGACTAATCAAATAGGTAAGGGTTATGCCATAGCTACCAGCATCAACCTTGCTGCAGATGTTTGCACTGTGAGAATATTCTCACATGTCCAGAAATGCATTATACATATATGTCCAGCAAACAGTGGCTTTTCAAATCAAAATGACTACTTTTATGAGTCGAGTGGAACTCATTTGTAGATGTTTTCAGATTCAACTCAACTGGTTTTTACATTATGCTTCTCCTTCCTTCCCCTTTTCTACCCACTTGTAGACCAAGCAGTTGAAATACTGAAACAAGATTAGCAAGGGGGATAAGAGGAAAAAATTTCCTGGTGCTTTACATACTGTCATCCACATCCTCTCACTTGTTTGTGAAATGCAGCCACAATAGGGAATATATGAAATAAGTTCCCAGCAGTTTAAAGCAAAGCTTCAGTGAAAAGGAGTGAGAGAGGAACAAATACTGCAGCCAGTGGAAAAAGAACTATCATTTTGGACGGGCAGAATACTGTGGATCTTCAGTCACCCAGGACTGTAAACTGAACCTTACTCTATTTTAAAAACATTTAAAGGGTTTGTGGGATTGGGTCTCATTTTAGGCTCTGAGATTTGCATTCCACTTGTGCAAAGTACCATGGAATTTTAATGAATACAAGTAGTCAGAGTTTCTTCTCTCTCTCAGAGATCTGTTTATTTTACTAATTTTGAGACATGTTTCACATCTGACTTCAGTGGTGCATTTGTACCAGCACCATATTGAGACAATGGTTAAAAAAAATCTGATGCTGAGAAAAGTGGCATCTGTGAATCTTATGTAGTCCTAGATACACACATAAATGTTTCCCCACCTTAGATAACGAGATATTAAAAGATTACAATGAGCACAAAGATCTAAGAGTCTAGTCCACTTTGCTGTTGTGAAGGGTTTCTGGATTTAAAATAATGGAAAAAAAAATCAAGATATTATTTAAATTTCTGTTCTAAATGCATGACTATTTTTCTTTAGAAAATGAGTCTCTAGGACATGATTATCTTAGCACTTGTTTTTGTCAAACAGAGTTACTGTATTGAAGTAACCCTTCAGGCCCTTTATGTTGGGCCCTTAGGGGAGTTGGGTATTTATTCAAAAACCTTAATCTAGCCTGAGAATCAAGAGGCTTGACCTAAGTCTAAAATTTTGTGTAAGTGCCTTTAAGAAGACTGTTCAAGAAAATAGCGTTTTTGCCTTAGATAAGGCATTGTGAGATGTGTAGTAGATGCTTTGGGACAAAGTTTTAAGCCTTTCATTGACATTTGCTTTGGCAAATATTAGGTAGCTGTCTATCTAAAATCTGGTCACACAGTCCTGAAAGTCTGGCTGTATTCTTTTAGTTAATCAAGACCAGACAATAGTATGCAATGTGGTTTTTTTTTATTTCAATAGAATGAAATATTTTGGATATTAGCTGCTTCTTAAAATGGCTATAAATTTCAACAAATACCAAGAAGGACAACAGCATGAAACAAAAGCAGGAACCTCACCACAACACCCAGAGCATTTCATACAACATTTCTGGAGCTTAACTGCACTCTAATGCAGTTTCTGGAGCTACAAAAATCTGTTCATTGTCACTTAGTGTCACAGGTTATAGTAAACGATTATATGCTGAATTTTAATATTTGTGGTTTTGTTGAAATTTAAAAGAGTCACTTAAAAATTGTTATAAACTGCTGGAGCACAGTCAATTTTTGGTAAAATCTGGCTAGATTATATATTTTCTTCATTATATATTTAGCAGAGTGAATATTCATAGCTGGAGTTGTGCTTCCTGAAATACAAAATTCGTAACATACATGAGATTGTGTTCTTAAAAGCATATATGAAACAAGTTCTTAAAAACATCTATATGTGATGTTAATGACTCAAATATGGCTCAAGCAAATCAACCACTTACCTGCCCTGGGTGTGCACACCCATCACTGGAAGCAGCTGCTGGGTCTTGAACAAGAGAAAGGAAGAGGTCAATAAGAGGCAAATCCTGTGAGGAGGTATGGTGATTTTTATTATGCCAATAAAAATAATGGTTCTGGTGTGAAAACTCCCCTCGGGAGAGTACAGGGAGTTCAAAGTAGCCTGAAGGTATTCACGCCTTTTGATGGACCGTAGCTGACTCTAGTGCGCTGACAGGAGAGGCAACTGTAATGTCTCAAACAATGGAAGACTTCTGAAGTGTTCCATAATCCACAGTCATTCAGTGAGAAACTACCCCCCCCCCCCCCCACCGAGGAGGTACCTGGGCATTCTTAACCACCACCTGACAGTAAGTGAATGTAAACCCGGTGGATTCCAATGTTTTTCTGGGCTTTCCCCACTCCTGACAGATCAAACTGGTGACCACCACTTCAACCAACAGACATAAAAATTGCAACAATTAAGTCTCCTTTCAGCATCAACAGGTGGTGACTCTATACCTTTCTAGTTTCTTTTTCCTATTTCTTTCTATTTCAACCTCTCATTTATTAAATAAAAATCCATTCTGTTGATTTTGGTATATGGTCTTGTTTGCAATTACCAGATCTTACCACTATATAAATGCCTTTTAAGTCAATTACTCTGTTGTTTCCCTTTATGACCCTACTCTTCCCAAACTGTATCAGCTAAGTTTTTCATTACTATCTCCCAAATAAGAAAAAAAAAAGAAAAATAAAGAGCAAAGTTCACATGCAAAAATTATAATCTTCTGCAGAGTTCTCTTTATGTGAGCATATTCAAGATAGCGTTCATATTGAGGTAGGGGCTGCTACTTTTAATGGTGTTTTCTTAGTAAAGTCAGTAGCATTAAAGCCTTGGACTTGGTAGCAAGAAGTCATTTGTGCATTTGAATCCTTAATTTTGTGGCTATAAACAGCCACATCTCATTTCCAGCAAAAACAATGAGTTTGTTTTCAGCACTGCTCTACCAAGGAGGCAGGTTTTTTATTTTCTTCTTGTATACACAATTAAAACCATTCCAATCACAGAACTCTGCCTGGCACCCACTTCTGAAACAGAGCATGAGGGATGTCACTCAAAAGTGAAAATCCTGCCCTTCCTTGGGCCAAATAATGAAAGAAAAGCCTAGCAGTGCAGCATTACTCATCAGACTTCTATTAAAATTTTGAATTCATTGACTAATTACTAATACTTGCCCCAGTGTACAATAAATAAGGAGATGTCTTGTCAAAACCAGTCTTCTTTCCTTCTATGTGGAAAAGATGGAAGTATTACCTTTGTCCTAATTTTGGCCAGGACCTGGAGGTTATTTTATACCACCTCACAGATTTGCCGGGGCCAGGGGGAAGTGACAGACTTCCAAGAAGAGCATAGCTTCTGATTGAAAAGAAGTGGTGGCACTGTCTGCTATTGTTCATTTCCTTGAAGTCCTTGTATGTGAATCACCCTCTCTTTTACATACTTTTGTTAATATTGTTGCTGTTACTGTCCGTTTTCTTCTCATTTCTGTTTGCACTACCCGTTCTTATCTCAACCAGTGATCTTCACCTTTTGTGCCTCCAACTCTCAACTCCATCCCTGCTGGAGTGGGAGTGAAATAGTGACATGTAGTTTGGGAGAGGCTTAGTGGGGATGCTGAATTAGAGAGTACCATTCCTAGACCATGACAACCTTTCATCAGGCAAGTAATAAGGAATTGCATGGATGGAATGTAGGCAGGTTCTCTTCTTGCTGTAGAGGATTTCTACCAGTGCCTGTTTTCTTGTAGAGTAATAATGAGACATCAGAATGAAACAGTAGAAGATGTATGTCAGATGGTTCTCCAATAACATTAGAAAAAAAAGCAGCTGATGTATGGGATATTGAAGGCAGATTAAGTTGTTAATGTATATTAGTATATTCTTAATTTCTTTTTAATTGAAAAAGACATATTGACTTTAATTAAAACCATTTCACAGGAACTGTCAATTAGCACATGTCAAACTAGTTAATTCAGAACAGAATTCTTTTAATTAGGGTCTGCTTTCCTTTAACTGTGGGGCCAATGAAATCAGCCTTTCCTTATCAAGAATTTAAATATCTCAAAGAAATACAATACAAATCTCTAAAAACTCTTATCTATTATTAGAAGCCCATATGGATAACATTAAAATGATGGTGCTGGCATTGTTCATGCCACAGACACCAGAGTTTCCTTTATGACTGTTTGAAAAAAAAAAAAGAAAAATATGGCTTTGAAGAAAGACTATTTTAAATACACAGATTTATCCTACATTAAAGAGACTACAAAATTTATGACATGGATGCTCACATTTAAATTATTTAATATGTCTGCTTAAATAAATGGGCCTATTCAAACGTGTTGTGTGTTCTATCAGCCAAAGACACATAAAACATTTTCAAAGCATGCAGCATGCAGTTCTTCCCTTAAATGAGCTATAATCAAAAAGAGAAAAGAGATTTGATTATGCATTTTAAACTTTCATTCCATGTGAAGATTTAGCAGTGACTTCTAATCCAGTGGCTATGAACACCAGTGTGCTACTGTCATCTAAGTTATCAAATAGTATATAGTCCCTGTCTTGAATTTCACATACTTTCTGAATATATCTCTAGCCTGCTGATGGGTGTCCCCCTCTTGGCTGATATACTGCTGTAAAGACCTTCTCCATGGTTTCTAGGAACCTCCATGTGTGACATCTGTAATGCTGGTCACATCCCTTCAGGAGTAACAACAGCTGAGAAAAATATAACAAGTCATAAAAGGAATAATTGCAATACCTAGACTTAGTCTAATCATACAGAGTTTAGCCACTGTTTTACTGACCTCTGTCAACATAGGATTACAGAGATTAGTGAAAGGAATACTTAATAACTGAACTGTGGATTCCAAAGAGGATTATCTGGTAAGATATTTCATGTATCCTGATGGTTTTTTGAATATATTAGGAACCTGATTATGGGCCTGACTAACTCAACAATAAAAGCAAAATCATTCCCCAAAATTAAGTATAACTGGTGTGCATGAAAATTTAATGTGTCCTAGAAGTACACTTTATAGAAGGATCCTACCAATAACAATTTTTCCCCCAGGGCAACTTCCTGGTATGTGGAGGGTAGTAGAGCTGTAGGAGTGCCATGTGTTAAAATCTATGTAAATGTTTCTACAAAACCTTGAAAAGTGGATGAATTTTAACTAGGTGATCTGCAAAACTGAAATATTGTGCCTCAGGAGTTCTTCAGCTCAAGCAAGAGGCTGTGTAGAGATGTCACTTGACTGCCTAAACTCCCCAAGTATACCTAATAGCTGTAGTACCCCAAGTATAACTAATAGCTGTGGTTCTACTTTTAAATGTGACTGTAAGATTGGTAACATAAGACCCTAATATTTACTCATTAATCCCATTGCGGTCCGTATTAAACTGTGCTCATCAATTTAAATACTTACCGTAATTTAGAACCCATTCTGCTGATTTAAGTCACTTTGGCACTGAATTGCCTATTTCAACTTCTTTTATAACACAGCAGAAACAGTGTTTTGTGTTCTGATAATTTTGCTCAATATATTGTTTGTTTCAAAATGGAAATTAGCAATAGCTTTTCTTTTAAAATCACTCCTACAGTGGCTGTACATGGGACTGCCTTTGTTGCTCTGTTATACTGAACTTCAAACTGTAAAAATATTTGAACGGTTTAAATGATAAGAAATTCTCAGATTATGGTGAAATTTTTAATCTTTACAGTATCCCAGCCAGGTGGTTAATTATTGATGTGGCTCATACATAATGGCATGAATAATGAAGAAATAATTTTATGAAGGGGAAATAATATACCGAATCCTCACACAAAGCCATTTAGAAAAGGACTTAAAAGCAGGAGATCCTCCCTGCAAATATACCAGAGTACCTCTCAGCATGGCCTACTATGTTCCATGCTGTCAAAGCATTGCAAAGTATTCTTTTTTTTTTTTTTCCAATTAATACTACGGTGACTCCTTGCTTAGCAGCAGGCCTAATATTTACACACCTATGGATCTCATGACTCAGTAACAAGCTTTGACTTCAATTAAACCTGTCAGTTTCTGATAGCAAGAAATCATTATAGAACTTCAAAAGCACTTGAACTACAGCAAGATCTTTACAATTATCTATATAATATCTTTCTGCCTTTGTTGGCTCCTTGATCTTCTGTGGCAATCCCAACCTCTCTGTCAGCTTTGTTCTGTAAGAAGTTGAACCTTAAAGCATGCTTTTAAAAATACATGTATATGAAAATGCTGCAGTATACAATGGATTTCACCCAGTCTGACATTCTTTTTGGAATAAATGCTTAATAAAAGTTGCCCATATGAATCATGTGCTGTTCGTGCATTGTTCATGAATTAAACGAAGAGCCATTTAAAAATTACTAGCATTACAGATATGTAATAGCTCTTTAACAGATTATTTAAATGACTATAGCTCTGATTTCCAATAATTTTATCCAAACAGCTACAGCAGAACTATCCCAGAAAAGGGAGTAACTTTCTGATTAAACTCTTTTGTTGTTGGATTAAAGAAATATTTAAAAAGAGAGAATTTCTCAATTATGTGTTCATCTTTCAGAGCACTGCCATAGAAGGTATAAGAATACTATCCCACAACCTCAGATGAAAGTGCAAAGAGTTTGGAGGATTCATTCCATTCTTGCAATCACAGTGCAGAAAGCCTTTAAACACATGCAGAGTAGAGAAGACAATTTGTTCTGACTGGCTGGTGTGTAGATCACTTCCTCAGGAGCCTTTGGTCCCTGCAGCTTGCCTTGCCAAGTACTTCCTCTTATTCCAAGGAGGACTTTGAGTCATTACAGCTGTGCTCATGTCAAACCATTACAGCAACTGGTTAGCAGCACCCAAAGATGGAGCCCCCACTCATTAAACTGTGAGTGTTCCTTGATCAGTCTTCTAGACAGATGTCTTTTGTTTGTTATTGTTTTGAAGCACAGCCCAAATTTTTTCAAAACCCTCTGTGTTTTGGACAACTATGTCTTCTGGTGGCTATTTTTGGAGAAACCAATCTTCATGTGAACCAATGAAAACTACATAGCTGAAAAAATAATGTTAAGACACCTGTATTAGGTGTATGCCTAATTATTTGCAATGTTGTTTATTAGCTGTAAACAAGGACAGTCAGATGGTTGTCCCCTCAACTTGAACAAAAACCTATGGACCATCAGCAGTTCACTGGTCATAGATGAGGAGCTGCTGGCTTTACTCTCACAGTGTCTGTAAGCATATTTCTTCAGGTCACATTGACTCACTTTACTGCAAGGTTACCTACTACTTTATTAAACAATTCTACAAGCATAACTAAAGCATTTGGGTTGTTAACATATATTAAAGAAGGTTTCAAATCAGCACATTGTGTTTTGCAGTGAAGTCATAAAAATATGCCAACATGAACATACCTAATGTGGAAAATGTTGTGTGCAGATGTCTGTTTCCCTATTATCCCATAAAATAACTGTGTATTTTTATCTATGTGAGTAATTTTAGACACAAACATTTTACCAAACCCCCATTCATTTAGGAAATATATAAACACAATGAGCTTAATATAAAAAAGTTTTTAAAAACACAGTTTAGTGAATATAAAATGAAAAGAATTTTTTAAAAAAATGGAGTCCTAAACAACTTTTCTTTCTCCCTCATGATGACAATAAAGTATAGATTATCATCCGGCATATTATTTGTGATGTGGCAGTAAAGTGAAATTTGTGCCTCACACCATGTATTCTTTACAAGATGAAAAGGATTATAATTCAATTTTTTTATTTGAAAGTTCTGTCTGGGCACATTGGCTACCAATTTCATTTTTATTGCAGTGCATGGATAGCTAAGTCACATATCCTTATGTTAATGCAGAGTACATAGGAAAGGAAAGGGAAAGTATAATTTTAGTTGTTGCTTTTGTCATTTGAAATTTCCATAGTGTCTATGTACATTGGCTACCATTTCATTTTTACTGCACTGCACTGATAGCAATGTCACATGTAATTAACACCAAGGTAGAAAAAAAAATAAAAACAAGGAAATCCAGATTTCCCCCCTGCCTCTGCTATGACCATTGTTTGAAAATTTTGTATTGTTTGAATAGCACTTCCAGAGTGTGGTGGATATACTGAAAGATCTTATCTCCATTGTAAAAAAGTATAATGGTAGGAGTGTTTGTATTACTCCATATGAGAGTGGATAGAAAATATAGTGCTATTCACATTTCTTATCAGTGGGATACAAGTTTGTTCAATATCTAGGAACAGTTAACGTAGAAACAGCCATTTCCCAGGAAAACCAGAATAATAACAGAATTTTATTGCCCCAAATCAGTATATTTTATTAAAATGCTTATCTCATGCATCCTGAAATAACTTCTGTGTCCACCTCACCGTCTTTTAGCTCTTGAGCAGAGAATGTTGATACCCTTTTCAGGACATGTAGGGTTACTCTGTAGTTGTGGTGGACTCATTGCTCATCAATGACTTGTATAAACAACAGTCACCAGGATGGACATGCTGCCCACCTACATGGGGAGAACCAGTCAGCTCTGTGATTGGTTTCTTTTCTATGATATGTCATTTTAAAAGTTAGCACCGACAACAGGCAGGAGTATGGCCCTTGGACTAACTCTGGGAAATTTGTACCTTATTATGGTAGATCTATTGTGAGCAATTGTCTCAGTTTTGGAAAGCAGAAGAGGTCAGCTTGTTTTATTTTAGAATTTATTATTAGAATTTGAGTATCATACACAGCACTGCCTCTTTATGCTTGACCTTTGGAGCAACTGTGTTGGGGTTCTGTAAATTCATTTTAATTTTTAAAGAGCCACCTGTGGATACACAGATCTAGGGCTGTCAACAAGAGGTGTCAAGCTCCAGTATGGTCCTTCATCTACAGCTTGGGTAGCTCCTAGTCTGAGATAGATCTTAGGCATTGCAGCTTGCACCTTGCTCTTTAGGCAGAATACCACAAGCTGGTCAAAAAAACTATTGAAAAGACTGGAAGGCATAACTTTGAAGAGAGCTGAGCACCCTGGGTTTATTTAATTTGGAGGAAAGGGAGCTGAAGGGTGAGCTCATTGCTGTCTACAACTTTCTGAGAGAGGGAACAGAAGAGGAAGGTGGTGATCTCTTCTTCCTGGGATCCAGCAGGAGTGGTTCAAACCCTCTTCAGGCAAGGTTGAAGCTTGCCACTAGGAAGCTTTTTTTTTTTATTGGAAGGGTGGCCAAACACTGGGAACAAAGGGATATCCCAAACCTGGCAATGTTTAAGAAACATTTAGGTTATGTGCTGAATAACATGCTTTAACTTGTTATTTAATTAAATAAATTTAATTAGTTGTAGGGTAGGTGGTCTAGATAAGTGTTTTAGGTCCCTTTCAACTGTAATATGGTCCTCTCCTCTCCTCTCCTCTCCTCTCCTCTCCTCTCCTCTCCTCTCCTCTCCTCTCCTCTCCTCTCCTCTCCTCTCCTCTCCTCTCCTCTCCTCTCCTCTCCTCTCCTCTCCTCTCCTCTCCTCTCCTCTCCTCTCCTCTCCTCTCCTCTCCTCTCCTCTCCTCTCCTCTCCTCTCCTCTCCTCTCCTCTCCTCTCCTCTCCTCTCCTCTCCTCTCCTCTCCTCTCCTCTCCAGATTGTGCCGCAGAGGATGGTCTCAGACAATTTATCCAGCATCAATAATGTCCCTTTCTTTTTTGTTGAACAACATTTTGAATGTGAACCTTTTTAGAAAATATGGCTTTGCCCCTGCATGGACAGGCACAAATCTGTTTCCAAGTTTGTTCATGCACCTTTGAAGAGGCTGTTAATAAGGTGCCATAAAACAGTTTCTAGGCTCTTCCACTTGTGCCAAAGAGTAGGACAAAAAAGGAATTAGGCTGAGGTTTGTGGTGTACATGAACCAACCTGAACCTGGTAGGACAAGATAACCTTGGCCAACATATCTTTAATCAATGCTGCATGGTATTACATTACTACAGATGTATGTAATAGATTTTGTGGTGTCACAACAGGTTACATGGCAATAAGCCACTTGAAAATAGATATATGTGACAGATAACATGCTGTACATTTTTAAGGCATTTCCTTGTGTGGGACTTGGAAAACCCTCCTCCTCCCCCCCTGCAACAGATTACTTGTGTGCAAAAGCAGCAGCATTCCTTCTTCAAAATATCACATATCACATATAAAAATCATAAAGGAAAGGCTGGACAGAGGAATCCCACAAGTCCTTTCATTCACACTGAATTTGAGGTGTCAGATCCTGTACTGCTGCTGCTGCTGCTGTTCTTGGATGGTGTCTATGAAAACTGACACCTTCAATCATGTAACACAAAGGCAGTGGGTATGGCTTGCTTTTGTAGAGTCATTTGCAGCGTTGGGCACAAATTTTGATGATGCTGTTGTCCTTTTGCCTCCTGTAGCTCAAGTAAGACAGAATAAGTGTGAAATATTATGTAGCAGGTGTTAGAGAAAGAGGGATAATGCAGTAGTTTTGGAAGAAGTTCTGGATGGAAATAAGCAGCCAAAATCTTCATCTGGAAAGGAAATCCAGAACTGTCCTTCCCTCATGAGCTGCAGAAAAAACAACGAGTGTGTACTGGGGGTTTGTAGAAGGCAAATTTTAACTTGTTTCTAAAGGTATCCATATGTTTTTATTTGTGTTTTCTATTTCCCTTTTAAATGTACTGGAACTTCTTTTTTTCATACTGGCACCTCCCAGAACATTTTTATATTATGAAAACCATACTTAACTCAGAGCTCCATAAAGGACTTTTCCCCTCTCTCTTTTTATTAGGCTCAGTGGGACTAATTCCCTATTGTTCTGCACCTTGTGTAGGTCTTATATGTCAAATGGGTGTGAAATGCTGGCTAAAACTATAGACATATCTTTTACCGGTCAAACTTAAGTTTGGGATTACATGCCAGAAATTTATGTCCAAATCTTACATCTCCAGTGTGGATTGAGCCTCTTCAGATGGCAGGTGATACTACAGGTATTAACGAGCCACTTTCTCTTCCACGATTATTTTTGTAAGAAAATTCTGGTTTAATTACTAAAGCATATTTCATTCCTGCTTTCTTTTCTTTTTTTTTTTTTTTTTTTTTTTGACACCCACTGCAAACACTGGCAGGAGGTTGACAATGGAAAGTAATAGCAGGAAAAATGGATTTTTCTCAACATGTTGAATACTCTGCCAAAATCCCTTTGCAAGCCACCTGTAATCTGCAGATTTGCTGTTACAGAGAAACCAAAGTTAAATAACCAACTGTGGACTTTATATGCTAAAAATAAAATAGCCCTGAAGACAAAAAAAGTTTTTTAATCAAACTTAAGTCATCAAGTCATAATAGAAATGATTTATAACTTTCTGTGATAAACTTTCACCATGAAATATTATTCTTTCTCTGGAATTACTGTAATAGATGGTGATAGATGCCAGTACTCAAGTTTAGTTTATTTCTGTCAGAAACTTATCCTTAGGGCCTTCTAGTTAGCAGGTCTTTTGAAGTGTTATCAACCCACACCTATCATCTTAGACCCTCTTCAATGGAGTGTGTACTTCTTGAATAAAAACTTACTGTACAAATTTCAGAATAAAATAATTCTTACTTATCCTAATTTAATCATTTATGCACCTGGTAGCTTAGACACAAAGAGGCTGGTGTCACAACTTCGGGAAAATTTAAAAAAACCCTCAATCCACCACCCCTGCCCCCCAAGTCGCCTTCCCCACAAAACACTGGTTTATAGTAAGAAAGTATTGGGTTTGCCACTTTCTTTACAAATAGGAAATATCAAATACTCTAGCTTATAAGCATTATAAGCTAGAGTATTTGATACTGGTCTGGCAAAGTCAATTTTGTATGAAGCACAATATTGAATAGTAACTGTCCTAGTAAGAGCAGGAAAAGAGAATTTTGCTGAATACTGTGTTTACCACAGTCAAGCACCTACTCTCTCTCATTATATTGAAAGGAAATTTCTGTGAATTGGAAAAATATGGACTTGACCACATGTAGAAAGACAATTTTCCTACTTTGTGAACTCATGAACTGATTAAAAAAGAAGCAGTTGTAGTTTTTCAGCAGATTAACTGTAAGTTTACTAAAACCGTTGTCTGATATTCTGTATTGTCAAGTTATACTTAATACTTATTATGAGATTAGGACACAAAGATATATCTAGTTTAAGGAAATATCTTCAAAATTCAGTTGTAAGGGAGATGTATTAAAACAAATATTCAGATTAATTGGTAATGGGATCATTTAATGTCTAACAGCAAAGAAGAAATTGCTGATTAAGTCAGTGGAGAGAGAAATTTTGGTGTCATCACTGTCTCTTTGCAATCATTTCCCCAAATGTTTATACATGTAAGCATTGACTAAAAATCACTTGAAAGATTTAATCTGATGTTACTTTAGTTTTTGCTGATTGTTTACTATGTTTGACTTGCTTATGTAAATACTTTAAACTACTGCATTGTCTGAAATTAACTTGCAACAGGTGTGTTTAAAGGCTAGTTAAAAATATTCATGTTCATTATAAAATGAATGGAATAATTCTAAATTATTTCAAAATTTGTATAAAAATGAGTGCATCAAAGTACACTGAAGCATCTAACTATTTACAACCCAATTTTAAAATTGTAAATATATAATAATTGACCAGTAATTTAAAAATAGATTATTCCCCTCTATGCTTCATTTCAATACTTTTAATAACTGAAATCTTCAGGCTAGCATGTTCTAAAGAAGACATGCAAATGTTTAGTGAAAAAAAATAAAGAGAATATATACTGGTACTTTTTTGAAAGCAACTTTCAATGTGAAAACACTATTAACACATTTGGTCTGTCATGATGGGTAGCAGAATATGATTTTACAAAAATTAAAAGAAACAGTTATTGGAATGGATAAGAAATTCAACAAAAAAGTCTTTGATAAAGGTTATATTTCTGACATCTGGTACAAGCAACTATTGTTAATAATAGTATTTCCTTTCATTGAGGACTATCAGAAGAATTAATGTGGTGTTTGGTAGTCTGTTGACCATCTGTCATTTTCCTGGCATACCAAAGAAGTAAAATAAAATCATCTGGGAAGAACACTATTACTTTTCTTCCCTAGATTTATGATTATATTCATAATAGGAGCTGATTTCATGTTGTGTCATCAAGTGACTTTGTGTATTACCCAACAGCTTTCTTCCTGACAATCCAAAGATGGGCCCAGAAGGAAAAAACTGCTCACTGAAACACATACTTCTCTCTTGCTCTCAAAACATTACATCAGAGCATTTGTTGTAGGACACCACAACCAGACATGGGGAACATTTTGCAGCAGAACAAGATGCTAAGGAATGATTTGCATATTTCCATGGGGGTTGTCACCTGTGCACGGTGCTGCAACTTGCTGTGTGCAGATGAAAGTTACTTCCCATTAATAATTGATGCTGCAATACATCCTAGTCTGTTTTAGTGACAGATAGTGTCGCTTAGTTTAAAGAACCACTGCCAGGAAATAAATAGCCATTGGTTTTGGTGAGCAGCAAACAGGCTAACACTGGCCTCTGTTTTTTCAGAAACACTTGAAAAACAACTACTACCATGATCACGAAGGAGTAGCAATCCCTTTCCATAAATCGAATTTGTTCATAACCTTGTGACACAGACCATAAATAGCCTTCTTATATTTCACATACATGAACAAATTACATGAACAGTATATATAATATTTACTTTACAAAAATACAAACTGAAGTGCAGTATGAACAACTCATCATTAACAAAGGGTTAATTTCCTATTCCACATGAAATTCAGATTGTATGCCTAGCTGACTTGCTTGCTATGACACTGTACTTGTTGCAGGTATAAAGTAGTAGCAAGGAAAATATTAATCAGTTGGCACTGGGGCTGCTTGTGCAAAAGTTACACCAGAGAAAAAATTAAGAGGAAGCTGAGATCTGGATCATGGAAAAGCTCCTATGATTTTCTGCAGCAGACTATGGAGTCTAGAAATGAAAAAAATATTTAAAAGGAAGCTATTTTTATTTTTGAAAATTATTCTTGGTGAGTTTATTGAATATGTTTTATTTGCAGACATGATTAGTATGATAATAATAGCAAAAAATGCTAAGAAGAGTATGTCAGAATTCTAAGGTATAAATCAGAAAATACTTATGGAGAGAATAATCTTTCCTCTGCTTTATATCTAAAACCCAGGTACCCTACAGGAATATAAGACAGAATAACAGTTTGGCTACTATATTTTTTTAAAAACAAATTTCTCTTTGTGCTTTGGAAACTGGAAAAGATATCTTCTCTTATGAATCTGGTATTTTGGTTTTTCCGCAATATAATTAAAAGTGTTGATGACAATTAGGGCAGAAAAGCAACTGAAAGTGGTCTATGTGAGAAAATAATGAATTTTTTTACATGTTTCTATGTTACCACAACTTCTTGATGAAGATTTACAGAAAAAAAAAAAAGATTAAATTCATAGAGTATTTAATTCTGTCTTTTCAACAAAATGAAGAAAACATTTTTGCCTTCCAAATGCAGTGATGCTGATTTGCATTTTCAAAGGGAAAAGAAAAAAAATTATTAAACAATAAAAATAGGCAAACCATTTCTACTGCTGGAAATGTCTGTTTTACTTTTTAAATCTTTATTCAGCACGTAACTTCTTCTACGAGAAACTGTCAGTTAGTTCTATTATCTGAGACAACACAGGGCCAAACAATGGGCAGCTTGCCCACTCAAGAAAAAGATGAGGACCACAAAAATTCTATTTCTTATATATCTTTAGGTGATCAGGAAAGTGACCCTAGAAAGAGAAAAATGTTCAGGAAGCCTTCTCCTTCCCAAACATGAGGTAAGAAAACCTGATGGATTAAAGGATGTTGCAGTCTTAAATACATCCATCTGAAAGAGTGACCAAACCCATTTATCCATTTTCATTAAAAGAGACCAGACTTCCTGCTGACATATGTAGCACCAGTGTAGCCACTGCTTCAGTTTGTAAGCCAACTGCCACCAACTGGGTAGTGGAAACCTGAGGGTGGATCTGATTGGCAAGTTACCTTGTGAGTTCCAGCAAAGTTGAGAAGGAAAACTCTTTTGGACTATAGATTGGAAGGATGGCATTTTGCAAATGCCTGTTTTGTTGAAAAGTATGCTTTTTGGTAATGATCCACTCTTTCTCAGCATCAAATAGTTAACACTATGTCACAACAAGTAGAGGAAATGATAATAGTACAAGATATTCCCTTAAAAAAAATAATAAAATATAGAATTATAGGTGGGTCTGGGTAGGAAACAACCCTTAAAGTTCCTCTATTCTAATCCCTCTGCTACAGGCAGAGACATCTTCAGCTAGATCATGCTGCTCAGAATGCCATCCAACCTGGCCTTGAATGTTTCTAGAAATGGGGTGGGCATCTACCACTTCTGTGGGCAACCTGTCCACTGTCTCACCATCCTAATCTCACCATCCTAATCTTAAAATATTTCTTCTTCATATCCAGTCTGAATACACCTGTTTTCAGTTTAACGTAATTACCCCTTGTCCTTTCATTCCATATCCTTTCAAAAGTCCCTTACCAGCTCTCTTTTAGCCCCTTTAGGTGCTCTAAGGTCTCCCTGGAGCCTTCTCTTATCCAGGTTGAACAAACCCTAATTCTTTCATCCTCTCTTCATAGCAGTGGTGTTTCAGCCCTTATGAATTCCTCTTTATTTGCTTCAAAAGGTCCAAATTCTTCTTACACTGGGTGCCCCAGAGCTTGATGCAGCACTCCAGCTGGGGTTTCACCAGAGCAGAGAAGAGAGGCAGAATCACACCCCTTGACCTGCTGGCCACAGTGCCCTTGATGCTGCCTGGGACACATGCTGGGGCATGCCCAACCTTCCACAAGTCCTTCTCGCAAGGTCTGCTCTCAATTCTCTCATCCCCCTGTTTCAATTCTGGGGATTGCCCCAACCCAGGGGCAGGACCTTGCACTTGGTCTTGTTGAATGAGATATGTTTTCCAGAGTTCCACTTCTGGAGCTTATCCAAGTCTCTCTGGATGACATTCTGTCCTTCAGACAGGTTGGATTGATGTCATCAAAATATGAGTGCAAACAATGAAATAGGAAAGAAATACACAGTCAATGGACTTGAAACTATTACATGTATCTCCACAGATATAATTAGGATTACTTAATCTCATTTGGCTCTATATTTCAAAGAAGTTTGAGTTTCTAGCCAAAAGAAGGCCATTCATATGGGGTAAGCTACCCATTACTCCTTTGCCTTCATGTTTCCCCTAAAACAGTTGTAAAAAATCCCAACTTTTTTTTGTTTTCATAAGAATTTAGAAAAGTATAAAACTAAACTGGGCCTCAAAAATGTAAAGAAGCTTTGGAGTTGACACTCTGCCAGGTAACAAAAATAGATGGGAGCATACATTGACAGACCAGGAGCAGAAAGATCAAATAAGATATGAGAAATCAAAATAGTCAGAGAACTTTAGAACAGATATCATACTATTAATTTAATTACGAGTGCAAATGGTACATATGTAGACAATATCGAGCTAAAGAGAGGGGATAAAGAGGTTGAATGTTGAATTTCTCTGTTCCCTTATTTCTTCCTTTCTCTACTTCATTAATCCTGATGTTAAAGGAGTGTAGATTCTGTCCATACATTTTGCTGGAATTTTATCAAGCTAATTAATCTGCAAAATAATCTGTGATGTTGTATCATAATCCAGTGGACTATGTTTTCAAAAAAAAATTTCCAGACCTATCCCTGTATTTTCTTTTTCATATTTTCTGGTGGTTGCAATTAAAGATTTTAAATCAACACCAGTTGCCACACCACAGTGTCTGAAATACTATTGTCATTTTCTCCTATAAGATCGATACCTCAGGATAAATATTTCAATGACAATGCCAGTATTTCTTTCCTCCATGACTACTGTTAAAAGACTACAAATATTTGTAGGTTTTTATTAAATCTCAGTGTTGACACTTATCAATACTCAGAATTTAAACTTCTCCCAGTAAACCACTTCTCCCAGTATGTTAATGTATTTTTGTTTCTAAATTCTATTCTATGGTCACATTTCAGAGAAAATAAAAATGTGGACTTAAAAGACTGATGCATGTCATGAAAACGATTAAGCAATTTGAGAGATACAGCAATAGCAAGTTACCAGGACTGAATGATCTCCCTCCAGGATTCTGAAGATAGAAATTTATTAATTATGTATAGATGGGAATATAATTTATCTCTTTAAGACAGTAATAATAATATATAACCACCACCCATCACAGACTGAAAGGCACTAATACTGCTAATTTCAGGGTTTTAATTTTAAGAAATGGTGTGAAAATTCAGACACATTCTGGTGCTGGGATCGCTGTTGAATTGTCTTAAAGATGATGACAATGCAGGACTTGAAGGATTGAAATAATGCCTCTTCTGCAAAGATGAGCTGAATTAGAGCAAAACAGGTAAATGTGAGAAAAGTATAATAAACCCTGGGCTTTCCAAAATCTTATGGTAAAGATAATTTAAATAAACTGTTTCAGGAAATAAATTTCTGTGTAGGAACAAACGAATTCTTACTTTGGATTAAACCAGGTATTTATTATTTTTAATGCATCAGTTCTCTCCTCCCTCCCTGCCCCCTGACCCCCAGCATGAAAGAAGAATTAAATTGTACTAACGCATAGTTAGGATGGATAATTACTCCTGCTGTGTTTCTCTGGTGGTGTCCACACATGTTGACTAGGATGGAGAAAGTAAGAACTAGCTAATGTCAGTAAGCTGACTTGAGCAGCTCTAAAGCTGATATGGCCAGTGGTAGGATGGTGGGATAAGTGATGTGTCTGTTGAACTCCACCTCTCCCTGCCAGCTCTTGCAGGGTCTGACACTATACAGCAACCTGTCTGTCTGTCCATGCCCAAGCTGTGGCTGTGTTTACTCCTGAATCAAAGTGTGATTCTCCAGATTTGTTCTGTAGGAGAGGACAACAGAGACTGCAAGGATGTTGTAGAGTCAGTGGAGACTCATGCAAGGTCTGCTTCTGAGGAGCAGTGAGATAGCTTGTGTTCTCCTATTTAAAAAAATAGTAAAAACTCAACCAGCCAATAAATAAATTTTTTCTGCTCTAAACCTGTAAATTATACAGAAATCAATGTCATATTGTCATCCTAACCATAGCTTGTTACTTGTAGGAGCATATCCAGGTTTGTTCTGACTTTGGGAAGGACACCTGGTGTCCTTGGGTAACACTGGATAACACTTTGGAAATAGGTTTTATTACGCATGTCAGATTGCAAAGCAAGAAGTTAGACCTCAGCCTGAGACTGACTCACCTTGGATTCACTGGAAGTCTGTACAAAAGAATATTGTTTGGGTGGATGTAGGATACAACAAATGGCATATTTTCTGCCCTATTCAGACCAAAAATAGAAGGGCACATTGGTGAACAGAAATAAGATTAATTCCTCTATCTGGCTTGAAATTAAAATGGAATCCAGCCCTATTCAGTCAAATATTTTGGCTTGATTTTTGGAAAGGGTTAGATAGGGGTTATTCACAGTAACAACTCATAGAAATAGATAAATATGTGACTTTTAAAGCCAAATGCTCTTCTCCAGCTTTGAAATTATATTACTGTGAAAAGTTTAGCTATCTAAACATAATCAAGTACAATGTTTCATGTTGTACAGTAGCTTTTCTGTCTGAAGAGGTTAGGAAGGATATATTTTCCCATTTTAATGGGTAACCTCAGTTTTATTTTTTAATGAGCTGGTATGTTTTTGAGGTACTTACTCATTAATGCTGGAGACACAGTGTGCCTAATTCTTTGTGCCTGTGGTGTTACTACAGGCACAAGAGAAAACATTTAAGATCCCAGAAAAAATGGAATGGTTGTTCCCTTTGCTTCTCATGGATTCAGGTAAATCATCCTTTGTGGTCATTCAAATTTTGGTCTACCTCCTTCCTCTTTCAGTGGATCAAAAGTAATTTTTAATGTGCCCAGTAATCTCTATGCCCAGGCTTTACCTGTTTTAACAGGTACTAAGTAAGCACAAAAGTGGTGCAGGGCACTGGTTAATGATGACTTTCCCTCTTACATATGCAAAAAGCTTGTCAAGTACAGTTTTGCCTAATAAGAAAGCACAGGTGTTCTGACAAGGAACAGCAACAAAGTAAAAAAATAGTCACTATCTTGTCAAATAATGTTTGTATGTCAAGGATCTGGAATACAAAGCAGATTTATCAGCAATCATATTTTGAGTAGAATTCACTTGCATGTAATACCTTCTCCCTCTAAGGTTTTGAGTGAGGTATCTTAATGAAGATCATACAACTTACTTATCCCAGGAACAAAAGTTCTTTTCTGAAAGCTGTCAGCTTTCTGACAGATATGATGAACATTTACTTCAGTCTTGTAAAACATATTAATCAAACTTGCTCCTATAGCTCCAGTCCAAGGAGGGTTACTGTTTTCTTTAGAAAAATGTTGTACATAATTGAGGAACTATAAATACATGTACAACTTGAAAGCAAGCCATTATCTATGACATTCATTTATCTGTAATAAATACCTACTAGTCTATGGCAGGCTTAAAGAAGATGTAAGCAGTTTATGGAAATCTGCTTAATACAAGGCTATTTGCAAAAGATCCATGCACCGTTCATTGAACCTTAGAAAACTTCTGAAAATATGGATTGCATTTGCAAACTTCCATGTATGGAGAGCTGGCAAGCCGCCTGGTTTCTACTTAAAGGGTTGTCATCCTTGGAAAAATAAATTTCTCTTACTAGACAAAAGTCAGTGTTTTCATGTTTTACTGCAATCAAACTGATATGGTTGACAATTTAATGTCTAACCACTTAAAATACCTGTGGATAATCAGTTACTTCACTCATTCATAGCTACAAATTCCTCTGTTTTCAAAGACTGTATGCATATGACAGAGATATTTAACAGTTTTACCAGAAACCTCCTCATCCTTAATCTTTTGTGATTTCTCTTAAGCTGTGAAGTTATTTTTTTCCCAAATGCATGATTTTATAATTAATGGAAAAAAATATCCAATCCTGCACTGTAATCAGATTTTTAAACCTTTATGTTAATGTCCTGTTTTATTTAATTTGATGTATATTTCATAGCCTGCTTTCATGTTAAACAGATGTGGAAATGTGCTGGCACGCCACCTGAAGAGATCTTTATGAGTGAGAAAATGCTCAAGGCTTTTTCAAAGTGGGTGCTGAACATACGTTTCTCTTCTTTGATGCCAGGAGATGCTAACAGCTCCCAGCAGACAGGTATCACAAGGTTAAAGGCTAGCAGAATTGTGCATCTTCAGGATCTGACAGTCAGCAAAGGAGATGGATAGTTTCTCAAAACTAATAATGAAAATGGCAGCAATGATGAGAAGCAGAAGGACCTGGCAACAACAACAACAACAACAACAATGAAAAGGAATCAGCAAAAAATGACTTCTGGGTAGTAGAACACCTGGCAGAGCTGATTTTAATATGTGGCAGGTTGAATTCACTAATCTTTGCTATTCATATTGATGTGAAACTTCATAGAGTTTTAGAGATTTGTATCTATTAAGACAAGTAAGAGAGTTGCTACAGCATGGGAACAAGTTTACTAGATCCTGCCATTCTTTCTTCTTGATTAAAATTGATATGAACTGTATTAAATGCCTAACATTTAATGCCTAAATGATAATTACTCTCAACACTTAATAAGAAAAACTATGTCCTTAGAGTGTCCTTTATCTTTAAAAAGTGATTTTAAAAAATAGACTAAAACTCACCAGTAAGGCAAACCAGCATTCTTCCACCCTCTCTTTTGTTTCTTTGATTACTTGGAGCCTTGTAATCAAACTAAGCTTAGTTTCAGGACCCTTGGGGCAGTATCTCTCAGTTCTCTGTCAGGCTGTGCTGGAAAACAATCAGTCTTGTTCTTGCATTGGCTTGGTATAAGTGCCACAACACAAGGAGTGCTTTGCTCTTTCTGTGAAGCTTCCATGACAAAAGTTTTTATCAGAAGCTGACTGTATTTAGGATTATGAATATGCAATGACTCTCATTAGTATTGAAGCACAGGAACACAGTCTGACATGCCTTGCCACTTTTAGCTGCTGCAGTGTTGTTTAATGAATTGTCTTGCTCCTTTACTATCATAGTCTTTGCTGTTATGGCCCAATTTGAGAATACTATTGACGGCAAAAGATTAATTGCCAAAAACTGCTCTTGATTTTGTTAAACAGTGTTGAGTCAGTGTTTAAATTGTCAAAACAGAAAGCCATTAAATTCTACAGGAGGCAAATCCATTGCAAATGGAGAGGATATGCACATCTGCATACATAGCCATGCACAAGCATAAAGGTATATGGCACAGGTATCCATATTGTCTTGTAACTGTAATTATATGTACAAACATAGCTGCATGTATCAGTGACAGGTCTCAGAAACCTAATGTCCCAATGAATTATTTATTTTATTTTTCCAATGAGCTCGACTCTGATACACTGCTACTTGATCAACTGTTTTAATCTCTTCCTTATCCCATTGGAAATATGCCAAGTACTTTTCAGCTCATCTGCAATCTGTTTGAATAAGTTACTGATAAGGATGGTTCCAATCAGTGATTAAGATATATGGCTTGATTTGTTGTATTTGAGGAGGTATGTAGATTTTCAGAAACAAGCAGAAATGACCCTTTTTGCCCCAGTTGCTATTCATCTGAAATTTCTTCTTACATAAAAGAAGCTTTAATGGCGCTCTGCAGATTATGAAGGGTAAAGAGAATTGAAACAGATAATGAATTCAAAAAAGCTTAAGCAGCATTTTGAAAGGGGCGTGTGTGTACTGCAAATAATAAAGGATATGAAGTCCTTCCAGTAAGATGTCAGTCCTCTGGAGCTCTATATCCATTTAATCAGTAATGGAAATGGTCCCAGTGCAAGGAAAGAGGATCTCTTTAATTTTTACTGTGATTTTTGACACTGTTACTCTAACACAAACTTGGCTTACGTCTTGATCCAACCCCGGGACTGTCTGTTCTTATCAGCTGGATTAGAAAATTATGAACATCTACATCTTGTGAGTATCTAATACAAGAGCAGTTTAAAATAAATGCAGTTCTGACAAAAGTGGCTCAACTATCATACATCAAACGCTTGTTACCTCTCTTTGCCTTAGTGGCTGCACATGACTAAGAAAGAGTGAGTGATAAAATCTGAAGAAAGATGAAACCAATCTGGACCTTTTTAAAGATCATCAATCATTCTGCACACCCATGATATTATTAGTTCCAGTAAGCCTTGTTCTCCCATTTTATGGACATCTCTAGCCCCCACCCCAGGACCAATGCTGTCATGGGAAATCATCTTTATGGGCAGCATCTCAGTGTGGGCCAATCAGATCTAATCACATAACAAGCTACTGAATTATTCAATGTTCTCCCTAATTCTGCATTCTTCCTGCACTTTGCTGTCAATACAGGGTTTTAAAAGTATGGATTTTTACAATATTTATTAAGAAGATAACCATTTGCAGAAATTTTTCTTTCTCTATGTCTTTCAATAATCATCGGTCCCTTAGATTGTTGCAGTGTATACATTACAATAAACAGAATATTTTTTCTAAAAGGAATAACAATCCACAATGTGACACTCAGCTTTAAACTCTTCCAGTTTTTAATATACCAAATGTGAGGACAACAATAGTGAAACAATTGTGTTCAAACATAAAATATTCATATTTATGAAGCAAACTATAACCAGCACGTCTCTTAGCTGTTGCTATGAATACAGGGCTTACATTGTATGTGAAAATATTTCAGTTTTAATTGCAAATCTGTGCAGAGATGATTTGGGGTCTGTAATTAGCACATAAATTTCAGACTTTGCAACTGCTGTGAAAACACACATTATTTATGGAACTATTATCTAAATATAATTCAGTATTTTTTGCTTTCAATAACTACTGTAAAAGTCTGATTTAATAAAATGTGAAAAATTTTCCATCTCTTGCACTTCTGTTCACATTATGGAGCATTCATTCCTCTGCACTGCCATTTCCTACTCAATCTGCAGTGGACTTTGCTTTTATCCATACTTCACTCATACCTCAGGGAGATTTCTTCACAACCATAACGTGCCTGGCACTTAATTTTTTTTTTTTCAATGAGAGCCTGGATTATTCAAATAGCTCTGAACTGCACAGAGTAGTTTATGTGGCCTCCATCCTCATGTTTTTCATCGGGGTAGAAGTAGGAATAGATAGGAGTCTAGTCACAGCTGGGTTTAAGCTCCTGTGTGCAGATTTCTGGTTATCCAGAAAGGGCTAATGGAATGACAAAGTGTTGCCTTGTTATCACCACTTATTGTAAACTGCAGGCTCAACCACTTCTAACTTCCATCAGTGGAGGGCACAACCAGTACAGAATCTGCCTCTTCCTTGCCAGAAATCCCATTAATTTTCAAAAATTTTGTTTTACAGCAATAGTTTCTGAGACCTTTTACCATTCTTGAGTTTAAAATTATATTTTTAGGTCTTATGGAACTGAGCATTTTTCTTGCTAGCTTTGTGCTTGTCTCTAGGTTCAGAACTAGAACTGCAGATAGAGACTGGGCACCAGGTATGCACAAATACCACAACTTCAGGTTAAACAGTGAAACAGAGCTTGTGGTAACAACAACAAAGACCAGAATATGGACTTAAGTTCCATCAGAATGTGACCCACCTTAAATTTTCTCTCTTCTACATTTTTTGCCCCTATATTCTTTTGGGTATATAGTTTTACTCTCTTTGAAGGAAGATACTTTCGGTCTCCTTCCAAACTGCAAGACACCTTGCTGTTTCTGACTGCTCCAACACCTCTGTGCAATGGCAACCTCAACAGCCATTGCAGTAATAATCAGAATAATGATTGCTTCTCCCTGGGCTGCCTGTCCTTACACAAAAAGCTGTATCTTCAGGAGGATCATCCAACCCACTCACAGGATAGGCTGAAAGCTGTATCAGAGCCAGCAATGTGCAAATTTTTTGGCATGGGGCTACCAGGATTTTCTTAGACCTGGGAGCAATACCTTTTCATATGTGTGTCCAGTTGCTGGCACTGGAGACAGGCAGGAGACCTGCATGGTGTAAACAGGCATAACTTTCTAATTTGGACAGCAGTATTAATGTCATGGTGCACATGTTCTAGAAAGAAAGTTACAAAGAGTAATTGAAAGATTCAGTGTGAAGCTATTAAAACCTGTATTTTAAAGTTCCAGTATTACTACTACCATTAAAATTTAAGTGACAGAGGCCCAGTTATGAACAGTTATTTTCTTACATAAAATTACTTTTTTTTGGCCTTGTAAAGCCCTCATTTCTGCCTTGCCATCACTGCCACAAGACCTGTCTTCATGGCTTCTGGTGTTAGGAGGATCCTGAGCCTACAGATGAGGAATGGACCAAGAGGGCAGAAAGGCTGGAAGCCTCATGGGGAATCATAGAGCAGACTCTGTCAAATGGTCTAGCCTCCTCTCATGGTAATACTAGACAAAGCTTCAAGTAGCTGAAGGAGACCCCAAACCTGCCTTTGTAAACCAAAAGTGGCATCTGGGGACTGAGAAGTACATTTTTAGGAAGACAAAAAAAGGGAGGGTGAGACAGAAGAACTTTTCAGACACACAAGTGAGTTAGTAATTGCTGCAATTGCTTTCTTCACAATTTTGATACAAAAATTTCCTGTTTGTTTACACAATAAACCTTAGCATTCCGTACACTTTATAAGACTGTCTAGTCTTATAAGTCTAGAAAAAAATTCCTGTATCTTTATTTGGCTAGTACTACATCAACTACTTCAGATCAATAGGTTATACCAGCTTTAAAACCTCAGGAAAAAAGTTCTTGTAGCAGTAGTCTTATAATGTTGGTATATTTTTCTTAATGTCTAGCATGATGAGATGACATGAAGGCCTGAGCTTTCTCATGAGAAGGAATTACTGCTTTCTGGGAACAGGGAAAATTTTAATACAGAATGTCTTTGAAAAGTGTTGGAGTTGTGCAGCCATTCACATAAGGATTTCCAAAAGTGAGAATGGTATTTGGACCACAGGTAGCAAAATTGTAGTCTGAAAATTTGGGAAAGTAGACTTGTCCTAATATCAGCCAGACCATTCAATGTGCAACAATTCAGATCAGTTTGATTTTTTTCACATTATCAATGTAATTCCAGATGCAGAACAATGAATCCAGATTTCAGATGAGATTAATGCTTTTAGAAGCATTACTGCATTATTCAGTCCCACCTGAATAATGTGGGAAATCCCTAATAAATGCCCAGGTAGAAAGGAAATCAGAGCACTTTTTTCAAATCTAACAGAATCAATTATTTCTCCTTACAAGTGATATCAGAACATTGGAGTGTTTTTCCTAGCCTCCTGTCAAACAGTGCATGTAAGACTGTGACGTATCATTTTCACCTTCAGCAATGTTGCTGAAGGAATATGAGATACTTTGCATACAATGGTTATCATCAGCTCAAACAGTTTTTGTTTTTAATCCCATGTTTAATCAAAATGGAGGTGATCAGAAGAAAACATCAGAGAAACCGTTCAGACCACACCTGAGAACATTCATCAAGAGGGGTGCAAAGTAGTGGCAAAAGAATGTCCTCTTTGAAGGTACTTCTGGGGCAGGGCAGAAAAGATTTCAAGAGCAGAAGATACAAATACACCTACCAGCTCATTCTTTTTGATGGTCATAAGTACCTGTGTTAAAAAAGAAAGCTACAAAACAGTGCAGAGAGACAAACTAGTGATGCAGTCGAGCTTTTACCTGCCTACTCCTCAAAGCAGAAATTACAGCTATCAGTGGAAAAGGTTTTTAATTTTTGACTGGTAGGCCATTGTCAGCAGTTGGTTTCTGCAATGCTGGCAAGCTCAGTATTTGGTGTTCATGCACTGCTTTAAATATTTGAAGTGGGACACTGTGCAGCAGCTAGAGGACAGCATCCCTCTGTGCTTAGTACTGTACAAACACAGGATCAACACATCAAGACATCTCTGTGCCTAGGAGATTACAATGCAGAGAACTGACTGGAGATATTTCATAGTCCTGTTAAGGGCAAATTGGCATTGATGCTGAACCCTAAAGGAAAAATTCATCACTTATGTCACTTCAACTGTACTTTATGCTCATATCATCATGCATGTTGTTCTGAGCCTGACCTGGCCTTGCACTTGAAGGAAAGGGCCACCATACGTCATCACCAAAGCAGTTGCTCCCAGCACCATCCTTGCAGCAGGCTGGATACTGAGACTAGGTGACCTTTGGGATTCAGCCCAAAGCTTTCCTGCAAAAACATGTGAAGGCTGGGCCCAAGAAGGCTATTTAGTATTGATTTAGCAATACTGAAATAATTCAAGGAAGGACACATGATCTGTGAAGATGGGCAAAGCATTAGGCAAAGCTGTAATCTGCTGCCAGACTGAAAGAAAATAGAATTATCTTATGCACTGTAGGATCTCTTCATATGCTTTAATTTTTAATAGAAATGTTGCTCTTTAAGTGCTATGAGCAATACAAGTTTAATGTGAACTTAGAGGACCATGCAACACAAGCATAATTGACTCACTATGATCACTCTTTAGATATTTTTTCCCTTTTTCTTAAGTCTTAAAGTTTCATTCTTAATGGAATCAGAAAGTGACAGAGAGCTGGGGTATGGCATGGCAGTCAACTAATGTGAATTCAACCTAGTAGTCAATATTGAAATTGGATTTGAATTATGGCTTAAGTAATTGCAAATTAGAAAATTGCAATAAAAGAGCCATGGTAAGACAAAAACCACCTGCAGGTCATAGGCAAAGGAAACCAGAAATAGTGTTTGCAGAGGTCAAAAATTTACATTTTTAAGTATCACTGTATTGGGGAACAGAGGTCACTTCTTATGTTTGTGGCCATTTCTCTGTAAAATTTGAGTTTGTTTTACATGCAGGTTGGGTATCCTTCCAGTACCTAGTCTTACAACTGAAAAACCAAATGAACAGTATTTACATTGAACATTTGAACTGTTGATCCAATACTAACACTCTTTTTAAGCACAAAGTAGCTCAGTGTTTATTTAACCTTTTCATCTTCTCTCTCTGCTTGTGCTGCTTTACTCCATCAGCAGTAAACAATAAGGAAAGCTGCAACATCCTGTAGTGACTATAACATGTCCTCCCCTTAATTATAGGTTTATGTGGTTCATCAAAGCCCATCATCTGAACAGGTAAGATTGAATTCAGTGACTGCTGAATTAGACATAATCTGAGCTGAAATAAAAGTGGTGAGATGTCTGTGCTTATTAGGGTTCCTAGTAGGTCTTGGAGTCTTATGGAAAGGTATTGTTACTGTCGTCTGTGGTGTTTTCTGGAGGATGAAACTGTGAAAACAGATGAGAAACAATATTTGCTCTATTAACCAGACTAAAGTTCATAAAACTAATGTAGCTGGGAAAAGAATATCGATGTAAAAAAAAATGTGGGCCCACCCCCAGATTTAGAGGGTAAATGAGGGGAGATGAAGTCATAATGTCTTCACATAGGAAAATGAACAATGTTATATATATTGCCTACGAAGCTCCCAAACAGATTATTTTTCTCTTAAAAAGATCTCAGACTCAGAGGCTCTCCTATCTCTTTGAGCTTGTAATTTCTCTTTCTGACCAAAGTTTTTAGTCAGAAAAGATAGAAAACACTTTGTATTTTTTACATTTTTTTGGAGAAAATGATGGCTTCACAGCTGTTTCTTGATCCCACACTCAGGTCTGATTAAATGCATAGGAAAAGTATAACTTGGTAACTTTTGGGTATTAGTCCATACCCACAACAGTATGAAACAAAAAATCAGGGGACCTGCTTAGCTGAGTCTGAATCAGTTCTATTTTCAGCTTTAGTAACAATATTTTGTTATTATTGATAACAACATTTTCCCTTCCATTTCAGTATATTCACCTTAAAACAACTGTAGTAATAGTTTTCAATTGCAGAACAATGCTAAAACTCCTGACTTATGTAAACAAAGTGTTTTGAGATCCTCTTAGGAAAGGAAGTATAGAAAAGGAAAGCTGTACAAGAAGATAGTTGGCAAGAAATACCAGCTTATGACACCACCACCACCTGTGATGCCATCACCTCACAGTGTACCCTTTTCTCCTTTCAATTAACACGTCTTAGCTCAAACCTTATCAAAATATTTGCACAGAGGTGAACATGGCCCTCAGAACTTTCTTCAAGACAAGGGAAAATATTTCCTTGTGGAGGAAGCTTATTAACAGTCAAAGCAATGATGGAATCAGCACTTGGGGCAACTCCAAAACCAGCTTCTCAAACTCACAAGGAAGAGAGTTAGACACAGATCCTGGTGGCATAATTAGTACTTCCTCTGTTTGGGCTCTTGTTATTCCTGTTCATATCTATTGAAAGCAAACAAAAACAAAAACAAAAAACCAAAAAACATTTTAATGCTCTGATTGTGTTCCCCAGCAAAGTTGATTATGACTTCCATTTTGCAGGAGATTTTAATTTCTCTTATATCCACTACCAGGCTGAAAAAACCAAACAACTTCTAATTCCTATTTCCCTCTGTTGACATCACCAGCCAATACAAATTTGGGAAAGCTGCTTACATCATTTGGTTCAATTGATTTGCTGGTGTTGTCCCTGGGCTGAAGAATGTCTATAACTATGTATGTTTGCTTCTCACTGTCCCTTCAGCTAAGGAAGTGGAGAGGAGAATGGAAAGAAAGGAAATTTTTAACCTGTTCATCTACTTCCTTCTTTCCTTGCAGTCTTTTCTGCCTGATATATAGAAAACTAGGGTGTGTGCCAGTTAACACCTTTGTGAATGATAAAAGAGAGACATAAAGATAAAAGAGATAAAAAAGAGACATGAGACATATGAGACAAGCAGGTGGACACTGATGTTTTGAGTTTGTTTTGTGTATGCTTCTTCTTGGCCCTACTCCTCCCTTCATTCTTTAATCTGTATAAGCATGTAACACAGAAAAAGCACTTACACAGCCAGCTTCCCAGTACATATGGTGTAGAAGAGACTGAAGGACTAATCATTAAAACACTTTTCGTTTAGTAGTGTCTGCTTTAGGAATACTTGTTAGGCATACTGACAATAACATTGTCAGGCACAGAAGAAACTTACACAAATCCACTTCAGTTTGGCCCTAATTTCTGAGAATTAAGTGTATTAAAGACTCAGAAAAGTCTTCCTTTAAACTTAATTGAGAAAGGACATGAGACGCCTTTTTATAAATATAAGCATATATTGTTGCTGACAAATCAATTTTGAATTTTGTATATTTGATTTGCATCAAAAATGATGAGGAGAAACATGCTACTGTGTGACTTTCATTGTAGCATCAGTATCACACCCGCCACTTCTCCAGATACAAAAGGTAGTTTAGGCTGGTTTTGTAAACGTATAGGTGGGCAGTATCTGCACTGATCTTTTTCTGTATGCCTGAATTACATTAGGGACAGTTCCTAGCTGCTGATGGAGCACTGCTGCATATACCAGCTCTACCCATGCATGGCTCTCACTGCAGGAAGCAAGAAGCATCAGTGGGTCTTTGAACAGAGAACTAGGAATGGAAGCATCCTTGCTCAATGTGCTTAAGGAGATTTAGAATAATCTGACCAGAGCTTGTCCTGGGGTGACTTTTTAGTACTTGTATCCCCAGCCGTCTCTTCTGTTTATGCTGTATGTTAAATTTTGTACCTTTAGGGCTAAGTAACCCCTGGTAAGTAACAGCTGTGTTAATTAACCAATACAGCCTTGCCCCTGATGAGTAACAGCTATATCCAATAAGGATGAGTGAGATAAAAGAGGGGGTTAGTTAGTAAGGGTCATGGTCGAGCAACCCTGAGGGGCATGAGCAGGGATTCATGAAGTAGGATCCTGGAGAGAGAGACTCACTGCTGGGAGACTGGTTCTGAGAGTGAAAGGGGAGAAAGAAATGTGCAGAGTTTGGTTTGAAAGCAGCATTCCCTTCTCTGCATTCCTGCTCCTGGACTGTGCTCATCTGAGACCTGTCCTGGACTGAAGAACCCAGAGAGACACCCAGACCTCACGCCTCTGCCCCTGGGGTCCAGGATGGCATTTTCCAGCACTGGAGGAGCTGATCAGAGACTGAGCGAGGTGAGCTACCCACAGCAAGGACTTTCTGAATTTACCATCTCACTTGAGAGGTCCTACTGTTTCATGTTATTCATTCTTGATGCTTGTGGGCACTTTATTTGTTAAATAAATAGTTTTTTTCCACTTTCTTCTGAGGAAGTGCTTTTTTCCCAGACTGGTTGGGGGAGGGGCCTTTTAGGCTTTCTTCCCAGAGGGACCCTATTCAGGGCTTCTCTCACAACTTTGCCCTAAGCCAGGGCAGAGCTTTTATCACAAACTTGATCGTATTACTTTGTAGGATCAGGCCGTTGTTTTATAGCAGTAATGGAAACCTTGAGGTAAGTTAAATTGTCAGAGATGGTGAAACTTTGACAGATCTGTCCATAGACATCTAACTGAAGGTAGACTGGGGACTGCAACCGTACACAGCAAGATACATGCACGATGGAGAAAAGGAAAGAAAAACTCTCCTTCATCCCTCACTCTCTCAACCCACCACCCTGCATAACCTACCACAGCCTGAAGCAAGACAAGAAAGTCAGCATTTTGCACCCTCCAACAGCTTTGAAATGACAGGTATGGTATTTTCTTACCCACAGAATTGCCAAGGAAATCCGCCCTAGCAAAAGTGCAAAAGTTTTCAGTGTAAGGAGGTGGGGTGCAAAAACTGGCTTCTAGGCAAAGGTTGAAATGACTCAATCTGAAACAAAATGTAAAGCAATTACTGCCTGGAAAAAAAAAAGATCGTGCTGACATTTAGAGGCTGCAGTGATAGTATCTGTCCCTTCCCAGGCTGACATAAGCAGCCTTGATTTCATCTCAAATGATTTTATTTTTGTTTGTTTGATATTTAGGATATCCTTTATTTGGAGGTGGGGTGCAGCAGGACGGATTGCCTTAGCTTCAGCTTTTATGCTGGGAAATAATTGCCACCCCAGAAAGGTAATTACATACACCATTGTTTATATGCATAATAGGCCTAGAAAAGCATGTTCTACAGATAGAAAAAAAAAAGAAAATCCTGCTTTCACATCAGGGCGGAACACTATGCAAAGTGACAGATTGCCACAAATAGCATTCAAACCCTTGCACAGCAGTGGTTGATTTTTCTTCTGGGGAAGAGGGGGAAGGGATGAAGGCTATGGAGTAGGGTGGAAAGGGGAAAAAAAGGAAGACAATTTTGTTCAACAGCCATAGTAACATACACAGAGGTTTTTACTGTCTTGATTGCTGCTAAGTGAACCTGATCTTTAAGTTGTTTTTAAAGTCACTGCCTCAAAGGAACATTTTCTATTGCCATCTTGTGCAAATACCACTTCTCCTACAGTGGCCTTAATTTGAATTGCTTTGAAAGCAGACCAGATAATCTGCTAGAATATGTTGTGGCATGATGCATCTCCTCTTTGTGCCCTTAGTGTCACAAAGAAAGTGAATTTAGCTCTGAAAAGGACGGCTAGTTTCTTTTTCTCCCTCCCATTGTAATAAAATGAAAGAATAAAACAAACAGTGTGCTGTGATGTCAAACCCATTTCAGATTTTTTTTTAATGCAAAATATGTATTTCTTCAAAATATTGGAAGTTTCAGTGCAGAACAAAGAAAAGAAATGCATATGTATTTTGATATTGAACCAAGCATTGTTAGATGCTGAAGCAATTCATAGCAGGGCTAGTCTCTGTGGCAATGTCCAGCAAATTGCATGAGCTGCTTGTTAGGCTTGACAACAGTGTTTTACCTAACAAAGGCCTCAACAGCTCAGAGCAGAGGAATGTCAAAATGAGCACATTTCACACACATGTGTGACCATTATGGTCTATAAGAAGATGCATGGGGTGGAGGGAAGAGGCTGGATGCTGAATGTTTGCAGTAGGGACATGGCCCTACTGACCACATTTAATCAACCCTTCTGTAAACAATTCAACATTTTCATTGTTCTCTAAAAACTAATAACGAGAAACAAGCACTTTTCATTCATCTTGAAGTAATTTTCTGTCAGGTTTGAGCCCCTTGTGGCTTACAGCTTGTGCGTTGCTAGCTGTGTGATACAACAACTATTTCAATTTATTTTACAAACTCTGGCCATTCACATGTCAGTTAGTGTTCACCAAGCCGGCATCTGAAATTGTGCAGTTAATGAGTTTTATAACGTTTCTATCAAGAGAAACTGTTTAGCATAACTGACTCTTAAGGAGTTATTATACCTCTAAAAATCCATTTTAAGGGGCATTATTTAAATAAAATAGAAAAACGGTTCACTGCCTTTTAAAGGGGCTACAAAAAAAGTCCATCAGATCCAGTGCAGTAATCCTCAGCTTAAGGCACTCTTGAGAGCACTTCTGGGAATTATCAGCATAATGAAATGTTTTGTGAAATGTCCAGATAGATTCCTCTACTCAACAATTTTACTGCACTATATTTATTTTCCCACTAGTTTTTAAAGAAGTGAATACTTTTTTGAGGTGATGATTCTACATTGTGTATATTAACTGAATGCATTTTTGTTAAGGCTGTAGTGTAAATAAGGGGTTCAATCTGTGTACAATCTATATACATTTGCACAGCAAAAAAAAAAGTCAAGAACTTTGCGTTATTCTTAGCTCTAAAAGAGTTAAATCACAGTGAAGCTTATGCAGATTTGCATTTCCTTGTAGCATATTTTTCTTATGCTTAACAACTTTCTTATACAATGCCATCTATAAAACACTATATTGAAAATAATTCTAAAATTGCTCATAAGAGCTCATAAAAATGAAATTTGTTCAGAATGGCTCAGAAAATGAGAAATTTATGAATTTTAACTTTTTACCTGTTTATGCTGTATGTTAATATCTATCTAATATTATCTAATCTATCTATCTATCTAATAAGTAGATATTTTTTAACTGCTACAACTACTGATCCAAAACTGTTAATACCCAAAGTCCACAATGGTATAAACTCTGTAGCATTTATGTGAGTCAATCTCAGTATCTTAAACCACCCAAGGGAGTAAATCCCATGTTTACAATGTAAATTAGTCACCATTCCTGCCTCAAATGAGCACTGGTAAGAGAAAAATTATATTAGAGTACAATTACAGATACAGTAGGCACAGTATGCAGATATATGTATAAAATATGCACACAGATAATGGCAACATATATGAAAGGTTGTACCCAGTGTTATTTGTTCAGTAGGACAACAGAAATGGTAAAGGGTCTTGAGGGGAAGATGTATGAGGAGTGGCTAAGGTTACTTGGTCTGTTCAGCCTGGAGAAGAGGAGACTGAGGAGAGACCTCATCTCAGTCTACAACATCTTGGTCGGGGGAAGAGGAGGGGCAGACACTGATCTCTTCCCTATGATGACCTGGGGCAAGACCCAGGGAATGGCCTGAACTTGAGTCAGGGGAGGTTTAAGTTGGATATTAGAAAAATATTCTTCAGCCAGAACATAGCTGAGCACTGGAACAGGGTCCTCAGGGAAGTGGTCACAGTACCAAGTTGTCAGATTTCAAGCAGCCTCACAAAGTTCAAGGACAATCCTCTTGGGCACATGGTGTGCCACTTGAGGACGGTCTTGTGCAGGGCCAGAAGTTGGACTTGATGATCCTGATGGTCTCTTGAAACTCAAAATGTTCTGTGATTCTGGGATCAGTTGTATCTAGTTCCACTAAAATCCTCAGTATTACGTCAGCCAAAAAAACATTTGACTTGGTTCCTCCGAGTTTTTGCACTCATTCTAGTACAGAAAGACTAACACCATCAGCCCTTGAGACTTTTTGTTAGAGGCTCAGTAGCTTTCATGCACAAGACACCTAGACAATAATTTGTGGTCTTCGTGCTGTCTTGGGGCAAGGGTGTACTCTTTCCTGAAGGTATAAAATTTCACCAATCACTGTTGGCAGTACTACAGTAGTAGTGCCAAAGAAGCTGCCTCTCAGAATCTACCAAGACAGAAGTGCAGGTAGGATGCCTCCCAGACTGGCAGATCTATGAATGATCACCTATACTGAGATAATGGACACTTTCCTAGCAGCTGAGCTACAGCTTAGTTTTGCAAGATGTCAAACATTTGCACACTGTCTGTACATATTAAGTTTTAAGCAGTCACTGGCAGAACTGGCTAAAGCAGCAAGCTTTTTTATGACTGAAATCTTTATTGGAAT
The DNA here is from genome assembly GCA_910950805.1 of Acrocephalus scirpaceus scirpaceus. Classification (NCBI taxonomy): domain Eukaryota; kingdom Metazoa; phylum Chordata; class Aves; order Passeriformes; family Sylviidae; genus Acrocephalus; species Acrocephalus scirpaceus. The sequence continues at coordinate 57,824,361 of OU383776.1, forward strand.
GGTGTCATGCTTCTTAGCACTCTGCTTAATGCCTTGGCACAGCAAAGCACATAAAGCAAGAGAAAAAGAGGGTTTAAAAAATATACTCAAATTTACATTAGACTCAGTGGAAAACTTAACTACACTTAAATAATGTATGAGTGGTTATGCTACTGAAAGGTAGGGAGAGATGAAAGCCATCAGATTTCCAGATACTAAAAATTTTGGATGGTGAAAGCTAAAAGCACTCACCGTACAGAAGAAGTGTATCTAGGTGGTCTAGAGAGAAAAGCAAGCAGGAAAAGGCCAGAAGTGAATTTTATAAGACTGACCACACAGGCAAAACAACTGAAGGAACAAAGGAGTGAGTTGAAATTAATTCTAGTGACACTTTACAATTGTATACATTCATGCTTAGTTGTTAGCTTTCTGCATGGTCAACCAGTAGATGCTGCAGCAGGAGCACTAAAGGTCTGCTGGAGAGAGGTAGAAACAGGCCATTAGAATACTCTACACAGTCCTCCCATATGTATAGGATATGACTTATCTATACAAACCCCACTTCTCTCTGCTTCTTAGCCTGAAAGAGAGTTTTGATAGGAAATTCAGAGCCGCATCTTCAATCAAGGGCAGCAGCAGGAGACCCGAAATGAAAAAAGAATGTGTAAGACCTCTTCTACTGCGTGCTGAGGAAATGCAAAAGAGGCAAACACTTAAGTGGAAGGTAGGATAGGAGGTGGCTTGACTGCAGTCATGTATTTTAGCACTGTTAATTACTGTCATGTAATTCCCATGAGTTTAGCTAGTATGGCAGCAGGATTTCCTTGCCAGCTGATTATTTATACATAATGTTGACCAAAATGGAAGCAAATATTTTTCAAACACACACAGAGATTTTTTGTTCTGGAGCAAAAATCTTTCCCTTTTGGGGAAACATCTATGTAAAAAAACAAAAAAAGGAAATATAAGGTGAGTTTTAGGTATGACAGATTTATTTGTGACAAATAAAAAGTCGATAACTGATTTTCTGTGTGACCAAACTCTTGATGCCTGCTCTGAAGTCTACTGAAGTTTGGACATCTCAAAGCTCTAAAGTATGAAAGAATATTATTATTTTAATCCTGTACCCATATGAGCAGCCAATATTTTGGTCCATATTCCTCTGCCCTGCTGGGCTAGCTGTTTTCTGTTTTATTCCCAGAAAAACAATTCCATTATAAGGAGACATGGTCAGTCAGGGAGCATGGTCAGTAGAAAGCTGTTCTAGTGAAATTGTCTTGTTAAGCCTTTTTACCTTTAGAGAAGGCTTGTGAATGTTTTGCAACATCATGATTGAATTAAAAGAATAATGTTAATGACAAGTGAAATTATTGAGACACCATAATTTAGGTTTAGGTAGACAAGTCTTCAATAATTTAAAATATTAAGAATAATGATAGAGAAATAACCCAAAATCTGAACACATGCAACATCAAAGCTGACACTGTGTAGTGAAGAAGACATTCATATTCACAGTTTCCCTCCCTAAGTTGGTGACAATCTAAATGCCAAATTTCCTCACATTAAGCAGAGCTATGTATCAGGATAATGAGATGCAAGTCCACACCAGACTGGTACCATGACTAATAATATCAACAAGCTTTGTTTTAAGTACTTCTTACCTATGATAGGATGAAGTAAGACATGATGAAGAAGTAGAAAAATTGCATAAAAACAAATCAAACATTTTCTTTTAGCAAATCTTTTACATAATGTCAGGTGACTTAGGCTGGATTTCCTTGACCTTTTAGGACATGATGACAAAGTTATTTGCCATGAGTCCAAAATTTCATTCACAGACTTTTAACACAGGTTCTTCACCCTGTGAAGTTGAGTTCTGGTTGATATAACCATCTCTGTAAGAGCTGGACATGCAGCCTACCTCTATTACTCCCACAAATGCTTATAAAAATTAGGACATTACAGCAGGATTATTCTTTGTTGGTTTTTTTTTAACCTTAGCTTTGAAGAAACACCTTTTTTTTTTGGAAAGGTTATACACATGCCCAAGTAAGTTTGAACTCATTAGCTAATTGGAGCTGATTTTCTAAGGGAATGGAAGAGATCGTGAACTTAACAGCAGAACAAGAAACTCAGGACTGTATCTCACAATGGTCAGGTATATTCAAATGACATGTGGCAGGTTCTTTCCCATCCCATTGACTCATTAATATCAATGTCAATTGCCAAGTATTCTCCCATTTGTTTCTGAATAATTTCTGGATTACTCATTTTGCCCATGGTCCCTTCACTTTCTCTTCCTCTTTCAGCCAAGTCAAGCACAACTCAACAAAAAGACAAGTTTCAGCCTCATGATAACAGTTGCTGTAAAATGAAAGATTAAGTTTGAATTCACAAAAAATCTTGCTATTTCATAGGCATGGTGATCTGCTTACTTTTAAAAGGATGATATAAAACAATATGTAACCCCCCACATTTCTTCAACTTATTGCACCAACCACAGATGGCAGAAATGATGTGTGATTACCACTTAAAAAAAAAAAAATTCATGAACACACAGGCTTCTGGAACCTGTTGAAGCCACCTATAAAAATACTGACAAAAAAGCTCAGTGGATTACAGAAGGAAGAAGAGGGTGAATAGAAGGGAGAAGGAGAAGGAGATTTTCAAAAACAGGGAAAAAATTGCCCCTTCAAATGGTAGTACATAGATCTATGACACAGGGCTCTCTTAGAAGTGATTTGCCCAGTCGTCTGGTGCATATTCCAGCTGTACATTGAAGCGCTCACAGCTGCAAGGTATGCTATAAATTTATCACATCACATAGTTCTGTGATGCTGTAAGTACTTATTAATGCAAGCTGTTCTAAACGACCTCTCCAAGAAATAAGACTAACTTTCTTAAACATCTTGATGTTTTCCACAACTATTGTAGTGCTGCCCATATATAAAATGTGTATCCATTTGCCTAACTTATTTTACATTTATTTTATTAAAATGATGCTTCATATAGACTCTTAAATAAGCATATTCTGGGTATATACTAATTTATAAACTTGGTTAATATATTAAATTTTGCTAGATTTTTACAAAAGTGTTCTTATTAAGCTTTTTTAAATAATAAATTAATTTTAAAACGGCAGTCGCACCAGTATATCTATTGTTCAACTTAAGACAGGGCAGAAGATAGTATACATCTAAATAGTCAAGGGGTAGCAACCAAATTCACCTTGATTACCAAAGTATTCCTTTTTAAAAATCACAACTGGCTTTCGAATTGTCTCTGTGCTAGATGCTAGATATTTTTAGATATTGTTTACCACAGAATAGGTCCACTCAGGGTGTAAAAGGTGAATGTGTGGCTTTCTCAAAGTCCTGTGCAATAATTCCTATATAAACTCTGAAAATGGAACTGATAATATATCAATGATTACAATACAAAGAAGTTAAATATTACAGCTAATTTTCTTACTGAAATCTAATCCAGGGATTAACAACAATGGGAAATCTGTTTTATTTGCATTTAATTTGTACCTTCACACTATTATCTCCCATGTTTTAGTTTCAGGAAATGTGGTTCAGGCTATTATAACCACATTTCATACTGCAGTTGCACTGTTATTTGAGCTCTATGCTAGGAAATGACTTACTGAAAAAAATAAAGCCTGCATACTTTATTTTAATTATACTAGAGCTGTGTCTAAGTACAAAAAAATAGTACAGCATATATTTAATATGGAGCATGGATTAACAGTTTTATGAGACATAAAATCTATTTATATCATTTTCTATTTACAAATCAGTTATATATCTTTCAACAAAACAAATTCCTATAGTGTAAAAATGAATAAGGAGAACATCAAACTAGCAATCATGTAAGCAGTAAATAACATCTTAATTGGCCTGGAATGCTGGAGCTTGATTTTTTTGGAACGAGGTTTTATTTATTGATCTATATGGCATATTTATCTTTCCAGTGATTTGTACAAGTCTATATGCTTTCCTCAATATTAGATCCATGTATGGCTTTATACTGCAAATCCTATTTGGAGAAATAGCCAAGTAAGAGAAGAATCATTGCTTCTGGAAAAGTCATCCATTTAAAAACTCTCACTGAGGCAAGGATAACTTCACAGTTTTTACACTTTCTCTTCTGATAAAAAAGAAGCGGGCAGAGGGAGAGGAAAGAAATGTTGCTATTATGCAGTCGCCACCCAATGAATGTTTCAACAGTCCTTTTCTCTTTGCTGGTTTGGCAGTGACAAGAAAACAAGGAAGGATCCCATGTGCACTGGGAAATGTCTTTTAAATGCTCCAGCCTATGTTCCTTTTACTAGCGAGACTAGCAGGCAGAAAAGATATGGTGGGCTTTATACATGGTCTGCAATCTCTGGATTTGGTTCTTCTCAGGAGTGTTTGTGCAGATTTTTTCTTAACACCCACGCCATACTCCAAGCCACACAGCACTTCACCCCACGCTTCACACAATTCCATGCAGCTGAGAACTGGCAAATTCAATCTTCCTCCACCAAGGCATCTGCTGGGGAATTCTCCTCCTTGCTGAAATATAGGTGTCTGCTGCTAAGTCAGTATACTTGAGGAAGAGGGAAATTTATCAATGACTCTCTTCTTGTAAAAATGTAGCTGAAAATGTCACCGTGGAGATACTGCTAAGTTGCTTTGCTTAGGATTGTACAAGACTGGTCCTTAAAACTGCTTCTGCTGTTGATGGTAGAAAAAAAGGGTTTACAAACAGCAGTGTTGCACTTGCCCATCTTCTACTTTTATCAAAGTGATGCTACAAACACAGAAAAGATCATGTTCTGATAGCTGTCATTGCTTTTGTATAACCTTAGCTGTCTGGAAATGAGCTAATTAAATTTTTTGGTGTGTCTTTTAGAGAATACATTTGCATTTGACATAATTAGTGGTAGGCAGATCCAGCTATATCCAGGGGGAATCTCAAGACAACTGCTTTGCTGACTATTAGTGCCTAATTTCTGAATGTCAAATCCTGCACATCTTAATTTCTAGAGAATAAGCTCAATTGAACTTGCTCCCCAGTTATGCAAAAACTGTTCAGATAAAACCAAGTGGACACGAATGTAATGAATGTGGTTATTAAATTGTTTCAATTGAAAGAACCCTATTCTTATGCCATCATAATGGGAACAATTTATCCCCACTGATCAGCCTGTCTCTTTTTTCTGAGCTCTCTTTGATCTTGAAGCATATTGCAGTGGTGTGTCCTATTGAAAAGCAAAACTGGGGCAATTTTAATGCTTTTGTACCTTACCAGTGCTCTCTTTTTTCGTTGTTTAAAAATAGCTGTTAATTATAAGTGCAGTTTAAATGTCTCAAGTGACCCAGAAATTCAGGTTGGAATAAGACAGATTGTGTGTCTCATATAAAACAGATGTACTTTCACAGAGCATCCTGAATTCAGCCCTCAATATGTAACCTTCTCTAAGGTTATTTCAGTCAGGTATTGAGCTTGTATAGTTTTTGGATATAAAATCCCACATGTTTTGAACAATGAAGACAAAACTTCATCTATATTTACCTCAAGAATAAAAAGATTCTTTTTCTGTGTGGGTGTATTTTGCTGGTGGCGGTTGATGGGATGAAGGCATTTCCCTTTGACTCCAGAGGAAATATACCTCATTTAATCTCCACTTCTTCTACTTCTTAATGTAATAAACCTCATGCCCTTAAAGAACATTTGTGGTAATAAACTTTCTGGAGATCATCTTATTTTAACTGGATTAAGCAGTGCACAAGTACCAGCCATACCCTGCAGATATAAAATTTCAAGTTTCTGTGTTTTCAGTGGCTCAAAGTAGTTTTTTATTTTCTATTCTGCCAACAATAGCTTTTAATTTCTGTCTGGGATGAGGTTCATCAAGAGAAGTCTGAAAAGTAGGGTGCAAATAAATTAAGGCAAGAAAATGATTTACTGGAGGGCCTGAACAAATCACTTATTTATATGTCTATTTATTCATATGTTGTTAGACAGCAACTTACAGACATCTCAATTCATTGACAAGACTTGGTTTCAGCTTTCAAATTAGAATAGGCTGTCAAGTGCATTGAGTTTGCTGAGCTCTCCCATGTCCCTGAAGATCAGTGGTACACATTTCAAAGCCACCACCACTTCATGAAACTGAATAGTGAAGGAAGCCAAGGATCAACCAAGCTCATATTGTACACTGAGATCTCAGTCATTAGGAGAGACTGACATCCAGCTAAGGGCTGGAAACTGCAGGAATAATTAGTCTGTGAGTGTGGAAGAACCTACCTGCTCTGGAGATGAGCAGCAAACCTGATCCACAAGAAAATTTTAAACCTTTTTCTCTCTTTTTGGTTATTAAATATCATATGCATTTTTTTCTTCATGTCAGCTAAGAATAAGGTGGGAAAAAAAAACAGCAAAGAAAAAGGAAATAATAATTCCTCAGGATATCCAATTTCTTTGGCTAATAAAAGATTTTTCTTAAAAGACTCAGATTTTTATGGCTCAAGTTTAGACACATCCTCCCATATAAGAAATACACACGGTGAATAGAGGAAAATCCTCATTTAATAGTGGGAACAAGTATACTATTTTGTTTCCCACTCTCTGGGAAATAATTTTCAATTCAATATATAGAAAACTTCTCCTGAATCTCAGAGGATGTTAAAAAAATATAATATATTGCTATACTGTGAGTTGAAGAGAAGCCACAGACCTCACTGTTTTCTAACATCAGTCCCTAAAAGACCATGTTCATTATATCTGCCCTCGGGAACTTTCTATAACTTTTGTTGTGGAAACAAGAGTACTTCCTTTACCTATTCCCACTTTTAATACTCAATGTTATCTTAATGGAAAACAGCGGCTTTGATAGTAGCTGAAATGATAGCACATCTATATTGGAAATAAGGAAACTGAAATTGGGGAAAAGCATTCACCAGTTATCACAGTCTTTCCACCTTTTGAGGACAGCATTTTGGTGCATAAAGGATTCTCAAGGTAGAAAATTTGCTATTAAAACTCCATGGGCTTTGTTTTAGCCTCTAAATTTTCACATTATTATTTTGTGAAGTACAAGGCAAGGACTGAGCCTCAGTTTAAACACCGGCATGGGTTAACTACCCCTTTGACAAAGCAGTACAAATTCAAACTCAAGCATATATTAGAATTGAGTGCTATCCTGATGTGGGATGGATACACACTTCAAAGCTCTCCAGCAGTGAGAACATTAATTTGAATTTAAGTGAAAGTATTTTAACTGGACTCAATACCATCTAAAGTGAGTTAAGCAGGGACAACTGTACTGCTGGAATTGTGCTCAGTTCAAGAAAGCTTTATTTCAAGGTGATTTGGGCCAACACTAATTTTTGTGCTATAATTTTAAATTTCCATTCTCCAATGTGTGACAGTGACAATGTTACTATACTAAAATCAATGCAGTTTGATCTATGAAGTAACAACTGTTATGTGGCACATCCCAGCCCTCCCCAGGCTTCCCCTCTCCCCACACCCACACTCTGCACACACACAAAGGAGAGGCAACCAGCTTAGGAAAGGTTTTCATGTTTTTGCTTTTCATAGAAATTGGCAAACCACAAAATTTGTGTCTCTGAAATGAAAGAATAACCTTATAGAAGTAGAGTTAGTCACAACCTGTGAGGAGCAATCATGGAGCAATAACTTCCTAAGGAGGCAGAAGTCACAAAAACTTTCCTGAAATCCATGGGAAAGACTGTACAGATGATCTAAATAAGAAACAAAAACATAACAAAAGAAAGCAGACTGAAAGGTTAATAGTCAGCAGTGATAGAGGACTGCTGATTTAGATGTACTTTCAGTCCCAAACAGGTCTCCATTGGATTGCTGAGCTGGTTTTATGGACTAGCAATTCTATTCAGATTTGGAAAACTTCATGAAAATATACTGAGTTTTTGTGTTGGTAACATTAGACTTTTAAAAAGTCTGATAAAAATTCTTCAGTAAATTCCTATTTGTCGGGTAAAAAATCCCACTGTGCCATTATGCTTTCTGGGAATAGAAATGTTATGTGTTCTTCCCTTAGTTCAGACATAAACCAGAGCAGCTGTATGTTGTACATCAGACAGAGCATATACATGCATATAAATACTTTCTATATTCAGTCTTTGCATTTGCTTACATGAACTGCAATGAGTGAACCTAAAATATCCTTCAATTTCAGAGAGGGATCCAATGATTTAAACATGTATGATCCCTCCAGTGAAGCTATCTTTCCACTCAGGATTAATAAAGATTTTGCTGTCATTCTTTGTCTCATTTCAGACACCACATGACTGAGGGTCTTTAGAAGAGGTCCAGAGCAGCGGAGCAAGAACATGGTTGGGTAAACATGATGCATGAAGAAACCCCTGATAGAGGGTGATCAGCCTCTAGAAATGAAGACTTGTCAACAAATACAGTCACAATGTTCCCCTGCTGAAAATTCTGGTGCCAAAGAGCAGTGAGATTTGTCCTTCCGAAACACAAAAATTTGTAGATTTAGGTGTAGGCTTGAGCTTCAGGAAGGTGCAATCAGGCTGGATGACACAGTTTTTTGGGGGAATGATTATGGGAAGATGCTACAACTAAAACATGGTGAGATGTTAAAGGTGGCTTTGACAGAAATAGCTTGGCAATGCATTTGAAGCGTTTATAAATGCTTTAACTTTTTTTTTCTGACTAGTCTTTACATTTGCCTTCCCTGTAACTCATTCCATTTCTTCCTCCTCTAAGACTTCCAAATAAAGGCTTGTTGTCTTCCAAAACTGCATTTATCAGTGTGCTGCTCCTTTCCTCTCCTTCCCCTTCCCTTGTGCAGTTTTTATTGCTTCGCTGCAGCTATACATGAAGACCCAATCAACAAACTAAAATAACTTGAAAAAGTATAATATAAGGAGATAAATGCGATTTTTTGTGGACCAAGCGCCTGTCTCTCTATCTGTACTTATAAGTCTCTCATAGTTAGCAATTTTTTGTTTTACATTTTATGCTTAAACCCAAACTTGATCCTAAAACTGATGCCAATGTTTCAGCTGAAGTTTTGTAGTTGTAACTGCTTTATGCTATATTTTCCTAATGAGACTATTATTTTGCTTTCATTTCTTGCCCACAAGTTCCTTGGCATGCACTGATGAGAAGCTTGGATCCAATTTCATGCTTATGTTATGGTAATTCCAAAACTGTTTCATGTAAACTGAACAAACTCTCCTTACAGGAGGTACAGAAATAGGATCCTTTCCAGACAGCGTCCTAATGGGCTAGCTTCTTTTGTCTGTCTGTAATTCCTACTCCTTGCTTTCTTTGCCATACTTTGCCTCATAGTCTGTAGTTCAATGAATTTTATTCTTCGTTACAGACATGCCTCAATAAAAAATGAAGAAAATATTCTGAATAAGGGTTTGCCTGGCAGATGAGGCATTTTTTCAAGGAGGAGGTCTTTTAATACAAGATGTAGAAGATAGATTTCAGATGGGGCAGGTTTCCCATTACAAAGCAATTGCAGAAATAGGAGGGAAAACCACCTCTCCATTGGCCCTGGAAAGAATGAATACACATTACACACATTGGTTGGTTGGTTTAGGTTGTTCATTTGTTTGGTTTGTTTTTTTAAAATTTAGATGTAAAACTGAGATACTGGTGATTGTAACTCACATCCATAGAAATTTAAGGAACTGTAGCTGGAGCAAATACCTTTTAGGAAAAATCAAGTCAATGATTACCTGTTATGGTGCTCAAATATTGACTTGCCTCAGGCACTGGGTGGAGACCAAGTCAATGAGTCTGTGACATGCTCTAATACTGGACCATACTGAACAACTGGGCTTTGATTTAAAAAAATATTACGTTACATACATATTTTTAAATTCTTATGTGAAGTGGCTTTATCATATACTGCACAGTCCCATTTCCCAGGGCTTGTGCTTTCTTCTCCCACTCATTGCATCCCATGGCTGCTGCCAGCACTGGTAACCAAGTACTATCCTCCACAGATTTATCAGGTAGTGCTTGTCATCATGAAGAGAACTGTAGGCAGAACTGCCAAGAGGATGCTGCTTATGACATCTTTTGCTGTATTGGCTTTATTTGAGAGCAAGAGTACAGAAAAAACCTTCAATAAGCTACATAATTCTTCTGTAGATAATATTCCATTCAAAATAGCCAGGAAATTTTTGCTAACCATATTTTGTACCATGCTACCCTTTGAGACAAACTTGTGTAAAGCTCAGGATATTTTCCTAGGTGCTAAATCCACACTAATCACTGAGGAAGTAGGAAAGAAGACATTCTTTCTGAATTTCTGTGATTCCTGGCCCTTTACTCCAAATCCATTAATACACAGGGATTTAGCATGATTGGACCTGCTGGTAGCTAATTAATTGACTGATTCTGTAGCTGGTGATAAGGAAAATGATTCCACTACAATTCAAGAACTTTATTACATCCTGCCCCAAGTCAATATTGTATATATTTTCTAAATTTCAAGATGGAAAGCATGTTTTCAGTTAAAAGATAAAAGTTTTGCACACAGGAAATTGTAATACACTCCTTTATATTTTTATGTAAACTGAAGTTAGAAGACAGTTTTCTTCTGTCACAGTTCTTGCTGCCACAAGGGAAAACTTACTTATTTGGTGGCAGGAAAAGAAGTCCATTCTCAGAGGTCAGTTTAATTAATAGATCATTGTAAATTAACTTAATTGATTTAGCTATGTGTGTTACTTGTGAATTTTATCCATAAAATGTGTGTGTAAAGATGCAAGAAACAGTCCTGTTTCTAAAACAGTAGAGAAAATGTGGTACAGTGAATTTGTTTCAATTTGATTTGCTGACTTGAAGAGAAACTTTGGATCAATCATGTAACTCTTCTGCACTTGACTTTTTCTTCTTTAAAATTATGATAACAAAAGCCCAGAATATCTTGGAGAGGGGTTCAGACTGAGATAAAAAAAATAAAACTAAAGTGATGCTAGTTCCAAGGAACCAGTTGAGGTTGGGTTACTGAACTCCCATAAGATATAAATGAGGAATTTTTTACTTCAAATCATAGCTAATTGCAACAAGGCTGTGATGAAAGTAATGGGAAGTTTAGGAAAATTTGATGTGACAGTGTGAGAGGAGACTGAAAAGATCAAGTAGATTAGAGGGAAAATGGAATTAGAGCTTGATCTTGTTCTCCCTGGAGTCAATGATGAAATTCTCATTGACTTCATGAAGCAAAAATATCCACATTCAGAGGATGACCAAGCAATATATATACCTGAATAAATATATATTATAAATAAATAAATAAATATATATATACCTGAAATAAATATATATACCTGAATAAATGGTTTAGAGGCAGTCATTTCCTTAAGGTAAAGGAGAGTCCTATCAGTGAAACTGCAGTGGAGGCTCCTCAGTGGAAACAGAGAAATTCCTGTCCTTATGAAAAACTTCTGACAATTCAGCACTGTACAAAGATGAACAGATCAGAAAAGGCGGAGAAATTTTAAAGATATTTACAACAACATATAAAAAGTTTTCCTAAAATCTAAGAAAACTGGCATATTATAGGACAAAGCTGACACCTAGAACTGTGCTGAAATTAAGCCTAGAATTCTGTAAACTGTGCCCAAGATAAATTTGATATTTTGCGATTTTATGCAGCTTTGGCCATCTTGCCACTATCAAGGCCTGAGAGGACAATTTCACCTATCTTCTGTTCTCATGCATTCATCATCAGGCAGTGTTCTTTTCTGTCCTTTTCAGACAGGTTATGTACAATGGATTTATTCTAGTTGTTGAGAGCAGGAAGTTTGGCAGATATCAGTGTTAAACACGTAATAAAATGAGTTACTTACTATTTGTTTCTCATGCATCGCTGTTTGTCTCCTACATAAACCTTTCATTTTTAGACTAACTTTTGGAAGCTGTTGGTTTGTGTTGGTGTCATAGGAACTTGGATCTTACATGTGGAACTGCTTGAAGTGTGTGGGATTGACACACAGAGAGGTATTTCCATACAATCACTGTTACAACTTCTCTCAACCACAGGGATAATAACAACTGAATCAGACACTCCAACCAGACTACAGGGAAGCAGATGTGTCCTCCAAAACATTATGTTATTGTATTTGGATTTTTCCCTTTTCCAATTGCTCAAAATTTTTAAAATATTTTTTCCCTAAGTATAACATAAAAAATATTTTTTCCATGTAATTTGTACATTGAAGGGGTTCAAAAATCTTATTTGGATGACAAATGATGATAAAAAGGTGGTGATAATGCTTCGGAATTATATTTTTTTAAATGTTGCTGTAAAATTTTTCAAATTATTTGTATTAGAGGAGAAAGGAAGAGTAGTTAAACTAACAATTAAATGGAAACTACTTAAGTAGCTGAATTTCACAGTATTTATCTTTACCACAAAACTGTGGAACTCATTGTCATAGAGTATAATGTCAAAGTTGAAACAGAAAACAGATAAGAATTTGATAAAATTTGTTGGGAGTCAGTTTGATAACTGAAGTTTGAAATATGCAGATCTCAGAGTTGCCCAGATGATTCTGGAGTCTACATCCGGTGTGCATGTGGTAAAGGATATCTCTCCTTGCCTCTCCAGACTCTTTTCATAGGAGACTGATAGCTCTTGGGAAAGAAATGGCATAGTGCTTGAGTCAGTATGGTCCTTCTAACACTGAATCACTTACTCTGTGCTAACTTGGAGTCCGTTGAAACCTGAATATTGCACAGGAAGATAGGTGCAAGCGTGCCTGGGGGGAGAGATAGTGGTGGGAAGTAATGACCTGCTGAGGAATTTGGAGGAGTCAAAAATCAATATTCACTTGAGGAGTGTGTGGTACCTCAGGTGAAGAAATAAGCTAGAAATGATAGAAGGGGCTTTAAATAACTTGCTCACTGATTTTGAACAAAGTGTCTCCTTCCTGCTTCCTTCTCCTCATCAACAACTTATAGAATTTGACAAACTTTAAAAGATAGGGGATCAAATACACAAGAGAATAAAGGTGAAGTCTCTCTGAATAAAGCATGACATGCAGAATTTTACAAATGAACTACAGCTGAAGAGACACAAACACTTTTTAGCTGGTGATAAAGACCAGCATGCTTTAAGGGAAGCTCATCCAGTCCTAGGAAGTGTAAGAGAGAAGTAAGGGCAACATTTTTCAGAGAGCTCTGTACAGCTGCCAGAACATCAGACCTGTGTGCAATCAGAAAGTAACTTCACAGAACTGTCTCATTTTAATTAGTCTTATATAAAATAATGTTTATAGTCAGCAGGCTTTGCAGGTATAAGCAAATCACTGCCTCTCAATCAGTAGTTCAGGAAGTGTTATCTTAGATCCTCCTAAATAAGTTGACATAAACACCTGAGCATCCAAGAAAACATGTTTTGAAAGTGAAGGCAGTGCTTAACAGTGATTCTCAAACAGTGTTTGAGAAACCAGCTTCGTTGAGGCCATGTGAATATGTTGAAGATTGCAAGTCTGGGTCTGCAGGAAGAATTTGAAAAATAGTGTGAAATCCAGATCTAAATGGTCTTCAGTGCAATTCTCAGGCCAAAAAATGATGGAAAAAATAATTGATTTTTTACAGTGGTACCAGAGCTATTTTCTAGTTTAAAATTTAAACCCTGACCAGTCATGAATATATCAGCTGGCACAAACAAACCTTCTCAATTTCTGCCAGTTACATTAGACCTGGCAAAGTCTCACATAATTCATTAGGGAAAATGTATGGGCTGAAACCTGGCCCACTCAGATAGTGAGAATTAGAATTCTCAGAATGTTTTCCATGTCCATAAATGGGAAGGATTTCTTCAAAACTTGGGGAAGAAAAGATAACTTATAAAAGGTAATCCATGTCATTTGTGAATGAACAGGTAGTGAAACAAGATGTCATCACTCATCAGAACCCTTGTCATTCTGATGTGTCATTTCTCTCAATTAAAATGAAGTTTGACTGAAATACAGGCTCATACTCTGATGCACCCTGCAGGTACACTGGTTTTACAAGACTACAAGTAACTCGAGTTAGCCTGGGATCAAAGCTGGTCCCCTGACTTTGGCTTTTCATTTACCTATGAAAATAAGTTGTTTCCAGCTTAGATTTAAACATTGTAAGATTTGATAAATGAGTATTAACCTGAGGTCTCTTGCTAATTGGGATCAAACATACCTCTTCTGAAAATATTTGGGGACTAAGACTCATTCCAGGAAGTATTAATTAATTCAGTGCCTAAGTGCCTGGAGGGGAGAGTCCACTGGCCGTATGTTGGAAGTACAAAAACTCTTCTCATAAAATACTCTGTCCTTTTGCACAATAGAAGCTGCCTCAGACCCCAATGAAGATTTTTTTTATTACTATATTTCTTTACAAATTCTTCATACCATTCAAATGCTGTTATTGCTCAGAAATACTTCAGTTTAGGAGCACTGTATTGTATGTATAAAGAGCTTCTGTGTACAAGCTGGACCCATGGTGGGATTCTACTGAATCTCCATTCTTAGCCAACAGTAAATGGGAGAGTGAAGAGTTCCCTTTCTTCTCTGGGGAAGAAACAACTCAAATTAGCCTGTACATGGTTGTGATTTAGTGATCACTGCATTTGAAGTTCACAGGAAAATCTAATTGGTGATAATTTGTTCATACATTCAGATCTTCAGTTGTTGGCATTCTGAAGAAAAAGGTCAAAATAGCTTTAAGCTGTAAGCATCTCAGTCAAGTTAAAAGTGCATTTTGTAAGATCCTTACTTTTTAATTGCTTATTTACCTAGTTACTTTCACTAAGTATTAAGTAAATTAACAGATTTAAATTAATAGAGAAGGAGTTAAATGCTTTCAGTGAGATTCTCATTTAAATAAAATAATAGCAATTTGATATCAGAAAAGCATTACTTTCTTTTATTCTTTTTTGGGAAGTTTTAATTTCTTTTGGCCATTCAAATATAAGCCAAAACAGAACTATGTAAAACAGTACAAAGCAGAGCAAACCCAAATTTTTTTAAAGCTATACTCTTTCAAATGCAATATCTGTTAGTTCTCTCTATGAAGAATCCTCCATTTCAGAGACTTTTTCTAGATTTTACAGAATAGTTGAACTTATTTCCAAGTGACCTGTAACTTTGTTAAGGATATGAAGGTAATTGGATAATACATTTACCATTTAATAAATTGAGAAATGTATTTTAACAGTGTAAGAATAGCTTACCCAGCACTTCCCTCCCCAGCTTAATAGTCTTTTCACTTTCAATAAAACACAGAAGCCCTGGTTTCATATTATACTACAACAGACTTCTTGCAATTGATTTGAAAACATGAGCAGGAGAGACTGTTGCCGGAAGGGATGAGCAAAACCAGCCCTGGTCTCGCTGCCCTGCAAAGGCAGGAATGGCAACCAATTAATGAATATGATTTACTGAGCAAGATCTGCCCTCAGATTGCTGGCCAGATGAAACACACATAGAAGCCTGCCCATTGGAGAGACAGGCATGGGCATTATTTAATCCAGAGATTTTTTTGGGAATGGGACCAAAAGCATTTCTGTGGGAGGAAATGTGAGAGGAAATTGTTTGTTCCACAGAAAAAGTGAGAAGGAATTGAGCTGTGAAGGTGAGGATATGGCTGGTGAGAAGAAGGTTTGTGTACAATATATGGAGAAGAAAAGAACTGCTGGAGTAGGATGTAACAACAGACCAGCACAGATAAGGAGGAAGCAAAGCCTGTGTGGAAGGTAAACAGGTCATGATTGAAAAGTGCAACCTTGCCAAGAATAATAATTTACAGATAATTGAAGAAAAAAAGGTTAGCACAAATATGGGAAAAACTACAAAAGTCTCAAAGCAGACCTAAAAATCCCCATTAATCTTATGATTCAGCATATTACAGTTGACAGTAACCAGGAAGAAGAAGGACAGACATTACATAATTAAGTTCCAGATAATCTACTGCTGAGCGTTATCAGTCAAATTTTTGTGTTAATTTCGGCAGTAGAAGTTTCCTTCATCCCAGAATTATATCACAAATTCAGTGTTTGAAACTGCCACTTGCTGAGAAAAGTTGCTGAATACTACTGGTTCCAGGGACCACTAGTATTCATGGAATTAGCAAAGGACTTTAAACCCTCACATTTTTGCATAAAGATTCCAAAAGAGACAAAAGTTACAGCAGGGAAAATGCTGCTTAAAAATATGTTTTCCAGGTCAATATTAAAATATTGTGAGGAAGCTTCTAATATTGTACCTGATCTGTAGATGAAACTGAAAACATGAATCCCTGGAGCTCCATCTCAAATCTTTAAAATTGCAGAAACTGGTAGTAGGAAAAATGATGTTTTTATCAAAACAATTTCAAAAATGGCAGGAATGTCAGGAAGTAACCTAGAGAGCTCTGCATATCTCTATGCTATATAATAGCTGCTTTACAGTAAAAAAATTATAGCAACTAGCATAAAACACAGTACTCGGATTTCTCTGCATCCCTCTACGACTATTCAGTGGCAAAATCCTTTTGCATCGAGAAAGTCTCCCAGAAAAAAATAAATGTTAGTATGCATGGTTCCCTTAAGATGTTAACAAAATTAAACAGAATTGTTCTCCTTTCTAGGAGGAGACTTTTGTTTTTCACTAAAATACTAGGAGAATGAGCATCCTTAAAGTATTTTAACAGGAAATAATGACAGAGACAATTTCTCTTAATATTTCAATGTACCACACAGTAACAAAAAATCTGCAAGGTTTGTGCAGCTGAATATATACACACTTTTTTTTTTTAACACAACTTCTGATGTGGAAAATACACTATTAGTAAATGGACCCTTCTTCCTACACATTCTGATATCATTGGTGCTTAAAGGAAGTTTTAATTCTTTTATCTCTGGAGGATTAAGATAAAACCATTTTCTGATACTCAGATAATTTTTTTATGACATCTAAAAGAAATGTATAGAAGAAAATGGGAGAGTTTGGGCATGTCAGTGTCTTACCTAACATGTCCCAAACCCAAATGTAATTGATGATTTCCTATTAAAATGGTATGCTAAAACTGCTTATTTTTTTGTGCGTGTTGCAGAGGGAAGGTTTGTTTGCATTTATGCTTACGGTGTATACACGCTTGAATTACTTCACGGTCCTTTTGCCTAGCTATCACTAGGGTGATAGCTAGAGGCAATCAAATGGTGGCCAGTTGTACAATCCTCCTTTGAACAAGGTTTCACAGAGATGACATCTGTTGTGCATACAACCCATCTTTCCAGAACTGAAAAAGATGTTACTAACATTTCACTTCCTCATGCAAATTTCTAGGTTCCTTAAATTCAGTATGTATTCCATCATAAATAGCACAGTTTTCTTTGTGAGGACACGTAGCTTGATTTGGGTATTAAGAACATCTTGAAATTCGTGCATTTGGACAGGATAAGACATTTCTTCATCTCTAGGACCTAAATAAATATTGTTCTAGGGGAGATTCATCTGAATCAGCTATTGAGAAGATTGAGTCTGCTGAAGGCAAATTTATTTCCTATTTCTTGGCTACCATATTAGTAAGTGAGGTGTGAAATTTTCACTTTAATGACATGGTATTTGCAAGTAACTCAAAGCAAAATATTTGTGCTACGTTCTGCTTATCTTACTCACTCCATTAGTCCTACCACCTTCAAGGAGACTAGTGCTGTGTATACAGCAGCAAGTGGGATTTTGATCTTTATTCTATTTCAGTCTGCTGCAATTCGGTTTTGCACGATGACAGACCAGAGAGATATGCATTCTGTAAGTTTAAATGACACTGACTTTCCCTAGTTCTAACTTCTGTTAATTTTCAAGTTGGTGCTGAAGCCTTGTAGAGCAGTTTTGTATCTACAACTGAGGCTGGTGTTCTGTTTCCAAAATGTACAGACATTGGAGGAATCCCATTTTCCAACCTGCTTTGGGTTTACCTTGTTACCTAACTGAAGACAAAACTTGATTACCTCATTTTCTGCAGGGTCTCTGCTGCAAGAGAAATCAGAAAAGCACCTTCATTTAAATAAGCAGGAGGGAAATGGTTGAATTCATAGTCTGGTACTGGCAGTGTGTGTTTATAAATGTAATGAGACCAGTGGCCACTCAGTGATTTCCACTGCTAAAAGGCACATGATGTGAAGACAACCTTGTGTGGTAGAAGACCAGCGTTGTGGAGACTGAATGCACTTCTGAAGAGGGAGATCTTTCCTCAGAAAGGCTACAGCCTTCTTATTAAATAATAATTTACAAAAGATTTTAACCCCTGTGGGTTTCTACTGCATTTCAACATAAGTTGTCAAAGATTTCTTTTATAAGGCGCTTTCCAATATTAATCTACTTAGTCAATATCTTACACTTCTGCATATGTATGTGACGGTTTCTAATTTCAGCTTTAAATATGTATAAAATTTATTCTGACTTTCCTATCACAGTACTCCTCTCTTCAGTTTTCAGCAGAGTGACTGTAGTGGGTGACTATTGCTAGGGCATACTGAGATAAGAGCAACTGCTGCTGAGCCTTTCAGTAGCAAGCGCCTCTAAGCCAGAGCTGTGCTGAGCAGCAGCTTGGATGGGCCAAGGCAGCTGACTCAGGCAACAAAACTTGAAAGATCATTATAATAAATGAATTCAAACCTTGAGTGGGCTGACAGTGCTGGATTTACAAATCTCTTCTAAACTACACAGGACTGATACTGTACTTTAATTAGTCACCTGGTTGATTTACAACTTCCAAAAGTAGATGTTGTAGCATGCAGAGATGCTGAGAAGCACCTTTGCAAGGGCCACTCCTCAGGTTGGTAAAACCATTTCAGGTTTCCAGATTGGGTATTTGTCCAGCCTACAGCATTTGGTGGCTTCTGGTAATTAATATTTTGTTTGTTTTATAAGGAGTTTCATTCAAAGCTTTAAACAACCTTAGCCACATTTAGGTGAGCACAGTTTACAGTACAAAATGAAAGTTAGAGCAGTAAATTAGGTCAGGGTGTGCCAACAACCTGCAAGTTTACAAGTTGCAAAACTCCAAGGTGATATATCACTTATAGCTCACATTAGTAAATAATTCTGCATATTGAATTTGAATGTTGCATACTGAAATGTCAATGTGCTTTTGGGTCTGGTGAACTCACAAAAGAGTGATGCCAGCATTGTGTCGGCAGTGATGCTGGCTATAGTAACTACTATGATTTTCACATACACATCCAGGGCAAAAAAGAAAAAAAAGGAAAAAGAAAAAAGAAAAAAAAGAAAAAAGAAAAAAGAAAAAAGAAGAAAAAAAGAAAAAAACCCGGCTGCTTGTTTTTTAACAGGAACAGACTGTACTGAAATCTATAGGCACATGAATAATCTTTCTCCTCTGATTCCTTATGAACTTTATTAATACCAATTTCCTTTTCTCCTTGAGCTGGCTGAGCATGTGCACTCTAAGCAGAATACAGACCCTACCTCCTGCTCCTATTAGACACCCTGTCTCCAAAGCCTTGGAGCCTTTGAAAAATACAAGTTTGACACCAGATTGTGTTTTTCATACTTGTCAATGTACACATAATGATTAAAAGTGCACCATAATTGAAGCAAAAATACAAACTCACTTTGAATTAGTGATTATCACTGTCTTCTAAATCAAGTGTTTCACGGTTAGGAGAAAAGAAAGATGACAAAAAAAGTCACAAAAAGTATCTGCAATGTGGATATTGCTTAACAAATCATATCGAATGTTGATTTTCCTCTCATTTAAACACTGTTACAACCATTGACAGGAACACGTACAACACATACCAACAGGTTCCATATCACCAGGAGAACAATGAACTTAGAATGCAATATCCATGGTGGCCCATCCATTCCTGTACCTTGAATTTGCTTCTTGCAAACACTGCTCTATCAGGAGTCTCCCTTTGGAAATCTGCAGAATGAACAGTGGAGAGTGGAACAGGAACTTTTGCCAGAGCACCTTCTTAAGATGTACCCACAGGATGATGTGCTACCCTCCAACAGCATTTGCGTTGCATAAGCTCTTTCAATAGTTTTTAAACAGGGAGGGAAACATAGTCTGCTTGTCAAACATCAACTGGACACATATAAAATACACTCAGGATTCTGTATAGTCACTGTATTTTATAAAGGACTTAGTTTAACACTCTCTGGGGTTAAAAATGGGGTCAGAAAGCAACATCAAAAAAGAAAACTCCTGAGATCATGTCTTCTGCTTTGAGGACTATCACACAGGCAAATAGTGGGTGAACTCATATGTGCTGTTTTTTGACTCTGGGTTAAACCTGGAACATAATTTATGTCAATCTGCTGACATAAATCTTCCAGAACTCATGGCTGTCTTGAGTTACGTGGCACACTATTTTCCCTAACTGCAAGTATGTTTGAATTCAAGTAGGCTGTCAAATAAATATTTAAAGGTGAAATATAAAATGAAGGCAAAACACAGCCACTAAATGCTGATGTGATGGTCCCTTTTCATGCTAGAAGAGCCAGAAGACTGTCATGCAGACATATAGGGGTGTTTTGAGTAAAAATAACACACGCTATCATAGAGTGTCTTGAGCTGTGAATAAAGATCTCTCATTTGAAGAAGTTATGGTTTAAAAATTTAAAATATTTTCCAGCTAAAGATTGTCTTTGTTTCCAGACCAGGATTATGTCTTTATTTTTCAGGATATTAGTAATGCCAGAAAAGACATAAGAATTAGGAATCAATTGATTATTAATAAATTGTAAGCATAATTGAAGACTGTAGACTATAGAAGGTATATAGTAATAAGATAAGATAATAAGGATGAAGAAGAAATTTTTTAGAAATTAATTTTTTGAGGCTGTTTCTTTTGTTCTTTTTGATCATAGGCTAAGTTACAGCCATCTGTCTGTTTCTGTATCTATCTAAATATGTGCCTGAATATATTTTTGGAGGTTATGTCTAATTTACTGGGCCAGCAGAAAGCCACCTCTATTCTGGATTCATTCACTTTTTAAAGCTTCAGATAAAGAGGTCAAGGTCATAGATATGCCAGCTTGTAGAATAGGAACTGAATCACAGTTACTTTCCTATGTTGAGAAATGTAGGCATGAGTTTTTCTCTGTGATTCATTTCTTTTTAAGTGCATTCTTTTTAAGTGCATCCCATGCTTGAGAATATTTTTAAGCCATCCCTTTGTTTTAGATCTTCCTGAGCACAACTTTTTGTTAGTACCAAGAAAACAAGAACATGTTTAAAAATGCCACTTAAATTTTGAATGCCTTGTACTGAATTTCAGATGTCCCAGGGCAAAATTCTCTCAACGGTTTATTGGGACTAGAATCAGCCCAATCACAAATAAAACTTGATTTTTTAAAAAGGAAGAATAACTCTTAATGAATAGCATTAAACAAGGATTTTTTAAAGTTTTTTTACTTGGTAGTCAAGCCATCTCTTTGGTATAAAATATGAATCAATTCTCTGTTTGTGAACAGTCATTACATTTCAGCTTTTTTAAAGCCTGCTAGTTAGAAGCCTTCATGGCTCAAGTATCCAAACCCAAAGGAATTAGGTTTTCCATTAAAGAAAATCCTAGCATTAACAAGCAAAAACCATAACCAACATTGCATCCGAAGTTCTTAGTGATTGAGACACAGGAGAAGTGAGAATTTAATTAGTAAGGCATTCTTCCTCTAGAGTTCCAAGCAGACCACGGAGAATCAACAAAATGGTTTCTGACTTCAAAGGAGGATCCTATAAAGGACTGGGCACTAGAGGGTCATAGGACATACAAGACACACAATTAGGTGAATTTACAGTGCATATACAATGTATTGTGCTGCGCTATCTGAAACTTGTGCTACAGAGTTGTTCGCAAAATCCGCAGCTTAGTGGCAGTCAAGCCCACCAAAATGACACTATTTGACTGTTCTAAATATGCCTGGAAAAGAGTGTTTCAGTGCCAAACCTCACAAAAGAAGAAGCTCCAAAAAACACATCCTATGATGCACATGATTATTTTGCTGTTCAATTTCAGATAACTTGCCAGTGAGGTTTAGGCATAAGCAGACTAATAGTTTTTAAAGCTTCAGTTCAGGGCTGGTAGAAATACATGTTAAAATTAAGCAAGAGAATAATCAGCTTGTCTGCAAAGCTCTTTGTTCACTTATTTCTACACAACAGCTTTTTTCCTTGAAAGAAATCATAGCAACTGAATTTTAGATGTTATTTTTATTTTGCAAAACGAAGCATAATTATTTAGAACATTTGGTAAAAGAGCACTTTCCAACCTAAGAAAAAGATATTACAGTACTGAAATAATATCTGCAGATATTCTCTCATTCTGAGTAGTACTGTCTCTGTATATATTCAAAATAACATTAACCAGAGATATGAATGACTCACAATTGTGATTCTGAAAGGTAGAAACACTCATGGACCTATCAAAGACCATAAAATACTCAAAAAGTCAGCCCTGTTGGGTATAGGATGCTATTCTGAGACTCCATCTCCCTCCTCTATAACTATTTTATAACCATCATGCTAAAATAACACTGATTTAGTTTTGATATACATGGTCATGTAGTTCCTTGGAAGTTATTACTGCTTTTATTTGCTAAATTGGGGAGAATGCCAAATCCTGCATGTAACATCCCAGAACATTTAAATGCTAAGGGTGTCACCAAAGGCTCCTCTACGGTCGGTCAGTGCACAGGAGAAATACCAATCAGATATTCTCAAGAGGTCAAAATGACACAAAACTTTACTGGTAAAATACAGAAAATCAAGGAACTTGGTGAAGGATTTAATACAACATCCAATTCAACATAAAATATTTTCCAAAACATTAACCTAGTCCACCTAGAAACCTTTAAACCCAGTTTGAAGCTACATTACTCAAAATGTTCCATGAAAAGAGAATTGGAAGGAGAAGAAAAAAGAAAATATATAGAAAAACACATACGTATCTATGAGTTCTTGGGTTCCAGTGAGGATGAGGCACAAACTCCATCAGCTGATAGGGTCAAGGCCATGTGTTTCCCTCATGGCCACTGTTTAAGCACCAGGGCCTCTGTGGACCCTCCTCCCAGGTTGTCACTTGGCCAATCAGAAGCTGTGTTTGGCAAGACTGCCAATTATTGACAGGTACAGCAGGGCTGGAGACCTGGGAAAGCAGCAGTGGCCCACCCCCCCTACCCCTCTAGGTATCTCGAAATGTCCAGATCCATCCATCCATCCATCCATCCATCCATCCATCCAGCCATCCTTCCTTCCAGTCTCTGACAATGTGACAGTTGTTTCATATATTCAGCCTTAGTCTGGATTCACTGCTTATATTTACAGTCTGTATATCACAGTGCATGCTGTTACTTCAACATTTTATTTAGCAAAATAGAAATAGAGGTACAAATAAAAGCACCAAATGTGAAGTATAGCCAGAAGGTTTCAACAGAAATAACAGCAGGGCTACTTCTTTACAGCATTTGAGTCAGTGACATTACAACTGACAAGGTTTCTGCTTTGAGCATTTAATTTTGTAATTTAAAGTACAATTCAATACAACATAAAAGGGAGGAATGCCCAATTCAGTCACACACAAGAATCTAAAAATTTAAAGTGGTATGAACGCTACTGTACTTCATCATATTTTTCATTTGAATATATTAGATGCATACCTGCTGCATGCATGTAAAAATAGTGGTACTCAGGCAATAATATATTTTGAAGATGTCTGAAAATTAATTAATATTTCATAATACATTTTTTTTAGTTGACAGAATATGATCAATAAAATTTTAAATTCATGTCAATACCATAACTTATACTGAAATTCAGAAACTGATCTAGGCATATGAGTGCAATTCCAAAATAATTGAGAAATAATTGAAAAATTGAGGAATCTTTGTTCTGTGTATTATGATATTCAGCTTCATACATTAGATTATACCCTATAGAAGGAGATATTAAACCAGAGGTGTGAATGAAGAAGTCAAAATTTTGAGTGATTCAGAATAAAGAGAAGACCATGACCTTCTTACTGTTATCTGTGTTTGTGTTCAGAATACAACATTTTGTCACATTAAGTTTTGATTAGCTACCTAGATGGTGAAAAATTATTATCTCAAACAACATCATAATCCACACCTCCTTGTTAAAGACAATGTTATTATTACATGTGGTTTCGTTAATGAACTCTGATGATGTATAACTTGCCATAGAAACAAAATACCTGAACAGTCTTGAAAGATTTGTTGACATTCAATTATGAATAGAGAGAGAGGTGATTGACTGGAAATAACAAGGCAATAACTTCATGGCTATCATGAAGGAAGAGAATGGGGTAATACTCCTAACCTGCTACACCTCATGGTGTCTCCAGTGAGATCTAATCTCCCTGTCTGACCAGGTCTATTGTATTATCATTTAAAAAGTCAAAATAATTTGATATAATCCTTGATGAAGCATCTATGTGATAAAATAAAATCCGGATTGCAGGGGGGCTATTTAGTGAGGATTCAGCTGAAGAACCAGCAGCATGAACTTCACCACTGGTGGAGGCGTCCTGGCTGTCTGACTCTGTGGGCCCTATGTAACAGAATATCTGGACAGTGCAGGTGCCTGAGCTATAGGGGATAAATGAATTTTCCAGAGGTGAATTGGCTGTATTCACTGGCTACACCTACTTTGTGTCAGCTGCTCTGGCTGTGGGACTCTGTTTTCAAATTCCATCACCTATCTGATATGGGAAGTAGGTAGGGTCATATTCAGTTTGATCCCAAAAAGAATACTCAGAAATACATGGCAACTTGCAAAACAATATTGCTTTATAGTATTGAATGAAAATGCTTAGGACAGTTGACCTCAGACAGGAGATGTATGACAAGGGACACTATGCAAAGATACAATGCAATACATGCTCTGGAGCACACAGATCCATGCATTTCCACTCTCAATGTGAGAGGGCACTTAATAACACCAAAAGGTGAAAATTAAAGAATGATCAATTAAAAAAATTCTTTCATACCTGATATATAAACACTGTGAAACTATATCAAAAAGGCTCTTGGAGGACAGGAAAGTAATAGGACTAAAAAAGGATTAGACATTTATGTGCGTATCTGGAAGAGTCAGGGCTATAATTAAAGATACAAAGCATTTTGGAAGGGCTATTAAGCCTTGCATTCAAGCTTTATACTATCCTCTATTAATGAATGTACTTCTACACAGACTCTTGCAGGCATAGATGCCTGGGTCTGATGGTACCCTGATGACACTAGAAATGAAACAGCTTCTTCCCCTTCAAGCTGGTTAGAACATCATGGAATGGAACAAGGAAGAGTGAACAGAGTTGCCAGCTTACAAAAACAGAGCAAAAGTTAGAGATGTGACACTGGACCACCTGAGAGTGATACCAAGACTCTGGGTATGAATTGCTTTTGTAATGGCAATACTCCTGAATACTAGTGTTCACCTTTCTGATTGTATCTTTTCACAGACATCATACCTGTGACATTTGGCTTTAGCTTCTGTGCAATGTAGTGTGAAAACAGAGTTATCCTAAAATTTAAGAAAACACTCAACAGGCAAATCCTGAAAATTCTGCTATATTTTACTTCCTTTTCATTCTGATTGCTAGAAAATTTATTAATGCCCGTTTTTATACTGCTGCAGAAGTCAAATAGCTGTGGAAAACACCACATTTTCAAAACTTCGCTTGAATTTTTCAAAAATCAACTTAATATTTAGTTGCTT
This sequence comes from Acrocephalus scirpaceus scirpaceus, assembly GCA_910950805.1. Taxonomy (NCBI): domain Eukaryota; kingdom Metazoa; phylum Chordata; class Aves; order Passeriformes; family Sylviidae; genus Acrocephalus; species Acrocephalus scirpaceus. Next base: position 57,850,089 of record OU383776.1, read on the forward strand.
CTGTAATTTATTCTCACGGGGCTTTTCCTGGAGTATTGTAAAGATAAGAAGAGTTTTTTCTGTCTCTAGATTGCTACAGCCACTTGCCTGACAGAAAGGAGGAAATATAGTCACACAGACATGAAAATAAGTAATGTATAACTTATTTTCTAGGCTTGATACCTGTCCTAGGGTATGGCGTTTCTCTGCCCCGTGGGTCACTTGATCAGTGATCCCTTGCCTTGCCCGGCTTCTGGCAGCAGTCGGTAGGGCCACTGGACAGTTCTGCAGCAATACCCACACGGTGGGCTTTCTGGCTGGCTAGCACTGGATGTAAATTAGTGGCTATGGCGAAAGGAAAGGAAGGCTCTCTTCTGAGGTTTCACAGGAGATGTTTATTCCTCATGGATGGTGGGTGAGAGAGAGACTGAAGCCCCGCCCAAGCCCCTTAAGTAGACAGGTACCAGGGGGCGTGTACATAAACTTTCCACCAATAGGGGGATAGAAAGGGAGGAGTTGGGGGGTAGATTGACACACAAAAGGGCCAATCTCTGGAGAGGAGGGGGGAGGGGATTCCCAGAACCTGTTCCAATCAGAAGCCAGGTCTCCCCGAGATTTCCAGAAGGGGGAGAGGCTTTCCCTGGATGACTGGCAGGCTCCGGGGGAGGGGATAAACATGGATAAACAGAGGGGTTTAGAAAAGACCTTTTTTCCCAACATAAATAACATAAACCCAAAACTTGTGAGCACAGCTCACGCACCGCTACACTAGGGTGACTTTATGGTGCTTGTATCCCCAGTTGTCTGTTCTGTATATTGTGTTCTGTACTTTAAGACTGATTCTGAGGGTGAAATAGAGAAAGAAGAATCACGCAGTTTGTTTTGAGAAACTACCCGACTCCTATGCGTTCTTCTCTCCTCGGGACTGCGTGTGTTTGAGTCTCAGACAGACTGCAGACAGAGATCTCCTGTGCTTTTTAGTTAGTTTTTAGCTAGGGCAGAGAAGTTCTCTGGGCAGTTTTTTTCTTTTTCTTGGGACTGTTTAATGCTGTTCTGGACTGAAAAACGCAGAGCAGCACCGAGTGCCCTCACACCTGGGGCCCACCGGGCCTGGACCTCCAGAGACCTGATAGGAGACTGAGAGCTGAGCTGCCCACGGCAGAGACTTCCTGAATTTACCATCACTTCAGAGCAACTAAAGGTTCTGTTGTTTCATATTATTCATTATTTATGCTTGTGGGCACTATTTTTTTGTTAAATAAATAACTTTTTCCACTTTTCCCTAAGGAAGTTTTTTTTCCCGACCACTTGTGGAGGAGGGGCCATTTGAGTTTGCTTTTCAGAGGAACCCCATTCAGGGGTTCTCTCACAAATTTGCCCTAATCTAAGACAATACCCTTTCCAGGTGACTATTCTAACTATATAGAGGATGGGCACTTTGTTTCTCTGTAGGTGGTAAAGAATGATTACTTCTTTCTTTTCACCATCTGCATCTCATCACTGGAACTCAACACAGGCAATGACAGACCTGGGACCAGGTTGAACCATGTTTTTCCTGCAATCCTGTTATAGGTGTGAACGTAGAAGGAAGAAACTTATTGTAATGTCTGTTGGCTGAAGATATCGGATAAGGATAAAACCACCAGTTTTATAAGCTGGTGGTTCAGTTGCTGGCTTAGGAATCTAAGAAAGACAACTGACTTTCAAAAGACAGAAGAGTGTCTCACCGTGCTCTTTGACATGCCCAATTCTCTAGAGCACCTATAAAATAACTCCTGATTATTGTTCAAAAACAATTGGAAAAACTGGGATCTTATTTTCCCTAGTCATCTCTGTCAATATAAAAAAGTCATAAAATTGTAAAGTTGTAAAATTGTAAATCTTCAAGTCCAACCAAATGCTTTAGCTTCTGCACTGTCTTGGTTCCTTTGCAGGAGGACCTGACCATCTGTGTGCTGCATACTGTCATTAGAGGGTGATCAACTCCCCATTTGAGTTAACTTTGACATACTCTAGCAAAAAAAAGTAATTTTACTTTTGAGATATTACCCTGGCCTTAGATCTACTGCACTATGTTAACAGTACATGGCATTGTACTGTTAGCTGATCACATTTTTGCTTCATAATTTCCATATTGCAGAATCAGATAATTTCATTTGGTTGTTGTAGATATAATACATGCATGATGATAAAAGTGATATTTAAGAATTATACCATAACTATGCATTGAGGTGGATGAGGCTTTTAATATGGATATCTTATATACAAAGGATGTAATGAAACATAAGGGCTTCTTCAGTTAATATTGTTTTTGTAGATGATAAACCAGAAGTCACAATAATGAATAAGTGTGATACATGGCATTTTGTCAGCTTACAGCGCATTCAGATCAAGCTTCCAGCTTTAACCTGTCAGAGTTAGGATAGTCCAATTGGTTAAAATACTAAAGTTGGATTCAGTTCCTGCAACTGTTTCAATCTCTGTGATTAAACTGAGGCAAATATTTTATCTCTTCAGTATTTAATTTCTCCATCCAGAAGATAAGAATAATAAAACTTTTGTACTTCACAATGCTGAATATATATGATATAATTGTCCTTGTATGATTTGAACACCACAGTAACTGGGAACAAACAAGATACTGGAGACATATTTACTCAAGTCCACAGGAGCCTTGGCAAAAGACATGGTAGGGAAACAGTCAGCAATGTCTGAATAACTCAACACAGAAACGTCCCAGAAAAAAGATGGTAGAAGAATACAAGGGATTTTCTCCCTGAAAACAAGATACTATTTAAAAGCAATTCAAGAGAGGGCTAGAACTGCATTAGTACAAATTTGGGTAGTGTTGACTCACTGGATGCCATGTGGATGACCTCAATCAAAAAAAACCTGTGGTTTTTTTTTTTTTTTTTTTTTTTGGGTTTTTTTTTTGGTTTTTTTTGGTTTTAGTTTTGGTTTTGGTTTTGGTTTTGTTTTTGTTTGTTTTTTTTTTTTTGATTGGTTGGTTTGGTTTGGTTTTTTTTTTTCTTTCCCAAAATATGAGCACATTTGGCACACTTGTTCAGGCAGTACCTCAGGTGTGGATGAGATTAAACATCTTGCTTGTAATAAGACTGCTAGAGGAGCAGGTTCACATTAAATGTCCTCAGTTTTCTCTCAGTTGTCAGACCAGACTTCTTATGTTTGTGGGTACTAATTAGAAAAGGTTAGGACACCTTGATGCTTTATTGAATGTAACACAAATATAAGAAATGGTGGTCTAATTTCAGTTTTTACAGGGGCTTCTGCAGCTTGGTAAAGACAAAGAGGTATTTAGAAGACCATGGAAGAGATTTGTATCACATATATAAATATCCCACCTGGAAATAAATCAGAGTTTTCACTGTGCATTTGGCCACAGAACAAAGCTTTATGACAAAGTCTGCATTTCCTATCTATCTACTTATTTTATGTAAGTGTATAACTACCACAGTTGCCTCTGCAGATAAGGTGCTTGCAGAATAGTAAATGCTGTCAAAAACTGTTGTGACCATGGGATGTTTTGTGACAGTTACCATATGGGTATCTAAGATTAATTTTCTCCAAGTGTACGGCCAAAATTAATAGGAAATTCTTGAATATAGTGATAGGGAATCTTTTGGTGTATAAGGAGGGGGTTCCAGTTTACAAGTGAAAAAGGAATGGAAAACCAGAAACCCTTCAGTTTGCTTATGAAAGCCCTTTCCCCTTTTCAGAGTACTCATTGCTTTCTCACAGTTTAGTGCTTTCTTCCTACTGATGCTGAATGCTAGTATGACTTGGTGAAACTTCTGGAACTCACTTTGCTGGTGAACTAACCCATGGATTTTTCTTTACACTAGATTATAGCAAATTGCCTGACTTTTACACACCTCTGGCCAAATACCAGCTCAGTAACTCTAATATAAATCCCAAATAATACCCCCTATGTTGGTGAATATGGCACAGAATTTGCAAAGCAATTTCAGGGTGACGACATTGGTAAACTGAGCTAGCTATTCTAACATAATGTTTGAAAATGAACTTGCTTTCTGTTGGTACTTGTGTTTCTGTTGCCTTCCATAACATGTCATAAGTAACAGAAATGTTTCTATACTTGCTTTAATAAACATTCAATACACATGACTTACACTTTATACCTTCAGTTATGTGAACTTAAATCTGTCATCAAGCAAAACTATTAAATCAAATTGCTGCATAATAATTAAAAAATCCTGATAATTTAAATTTACTTATTTATTCTCATATTTAATAAGAACAAGAATTTTTGCAATTTTGTGGTTGTAAGACTATGTGCAGATCAGTATTGGGAAAGGTTACAAGAGCCTGGTGTTTTAATGAGACTGGCAGATGCATATTCCTCTGACTGTATGCAATAGTGAAAATGCACATCCAAGGTACAGTAAAAATCTATGTCAAATGCAAATGGATCATATTAAAACAAAACCATTGTTTTTCAAATATGAAAGGATTTAATTTCCAATTTTGCACTGATCAAAACTTCTGTGAGTGTAAGGCAGGGGATCTGAACACAAGAAGCCCACATAAATGTTAATCTAGCAGAGAGAATATGTAAAATAAATGGCTCTTATTTGAGTATTGTTCTCCAAAATAGATTAAAGGATCAGGTCACCCAATTTCTCAGGACAGCTCTAAAATATGAAATACCCTGGTGTTCACTGTCAGTAAACATCCTGATGGAAGATTCTTAAAAAAGGGTAGCCCTAACTCAATCCCTCTGGAAAAGTACAGAAAAGCCACAGAAACAGTTTAAAAAATAGTAATAGAAGAATAGGTTATTTACAAGTCAGTCTTTGACCAAAGGCCAGGTCTCCATCTGCTGATGTGGAGCAGTGTCACCCTGATTTTCGAAGCCTTCTGATGTTTACATTCTTGGAGTCAGAATTCCCACACTTTTTCCCAAAACACTATGTGTTTTTCACATTCCTTCTTGGAGGAGGAGAAAATTGACAGACTCTTCACCTGGCCAGTGTGATTCAGAGGAGGGATGTTATCCTCCAATCCACTCTCACTTTAGAGAGTCTATAAATTGTAGAAACTGTAAATAAAGCCCCCGCTTTTTGCCTTGGGCGACTGAGCGTGTCCTGCGTGCTCATTTCGTGTCTCAGCGTGACAGAGCAGCAGTTCTTTAAACCTTAGGCTAACATGTAAACTCCCAAGCTTTAAATAATTTTCCTTTGAAATGGGGAGTTAAAACCTTTAGTAAAGCATGCACGTGCAGCCTTCACACTGAAAACTAGAATTAGAAGTGCTTGGTCTGCAAAGAATTTTGTATTGCACACCTTAGGTGTAACACACACTAAAGGCTCTCATTCACCTCACCTCCCCACATAACCTTGTATTTTTTAAATCTTTTCACTTTGTAAGAACAGAAAGATCATTGGTAAAGATAACAGGGAAAAAAGACAGAATCTAGAAAATGGCATTTTTTGCTTTAGGAGTAAACACAGGGTGGCTAAATCTGATTGTTTATCTCCATTTTTATAGCAGCTTTGCCATAGGCATGTTTACAGATCTTCTCTCCTCCCATTGGCATGAGCCAAAAAGTCTCCATTTGAATGAGCATATGTCCCAGTAATGAGTCCTAGGGTTTCCTAATGCAAATAATGTCTCAGCCCCTGTAAATGGGACTGAATGGCAAAAAATGACTGATGTAAAACATGAAAAGTAAAATATTAAACAGAGACATGGAGAATAGGATGGGCAGTTTACTATACAGACATCTATTATCCTTTTCCAGCTTAGTGTTAATGCTCTCTCAACCTCAGAAAACCCTGTTGATGTACAATTCAGTTTGAACAGACATGTAAAATTTAATGTGGTTTCTTCTTTTCATTCAGTGGCAAATATTTTTGGCAACTGCTAATGCAGAGGTCACTCCCAGCCCAGTTATTATCAAGTGAAAAAATATCAGGACTTTATTTTTCAATTTATGGGAAATATCTGAATAGATCACCTTTTATCTTTAGAAAAAAAGTTATCACCTTATAGGTGATAGGTTGTTCCTCTTCTTCACTTAAAGTATAAACAGCCTATAGCTCTTCTATGATCAGACTACAAAGATGACAAAAGAAGGGACAGTTATTGTCCTATTGCAACTATACCCAATGCTGCTGAGCTGTGACGCATGTCTGTGAGTGAACACCAGAAATTCAGAATGCTCTTGATTTCAGCCCAGGTTATTTTGCCTATGGCATCCTTTGCTAGTGGCACAGAAGCTGTCCTACTGTTGGCAGCACCAGAGCTGGGAATACTCCCTGTGCCTAGTAATGTTGCATAAAAAATTAAGGATTGAATAAAAAAAGTCAGGAAACGGGCTTTATACCCCTTGGCATTCCCTCCAATGGGTGACAAATTAGTTTAAAAAGAAGAGCCACGAGAAAAAAGATCAAAACCAGCGACAGGCTGCAACTGACTGGAATTCAGCAAGGCTCAGGGGTAGGAATGAGATAGCTGTAAACTACCTTTGCTGCTCTCTTAATTTAGTGCTGATCTTGTTCCAGTTTAAATTGGAGAATCCTGATGGCTGCTCTGAATTATAGAGTTTGCCAGCATTCTCAGGAGGTTTTCTTCTTTTCTGCTGTTTGTGAAGTGAAAGTCATGCAAGGAAAGTACCTTGTGTCAATCACAGGCTGGGATTTCTTTGATGCTGGCATTTACTGAAAATTCTATACTGTTTTAATATTTCACAGCTAACTTGTGACAGTGGCAATAGCAATTAAATTAAAGCACATAAAGTGTTTTCTTTAGATGTACCTTATCAATCCCAGTTCTTCCATACATCTCTTAACAATTTTACCATTGAAATGCCAAAGAAATGATTAAATATAGGTGGCTGCTAAAACTCTTTATACTGATGAATTTGATCCTGAGCTCTCCATCTCAGCACAAATGCTAAGCAATTAATTCTTAGCCATGACTTATGCTAGTGGCAATTAAAACAGGGTCTGGCACAAGAATTTTTGAGAATAGAAAAATGCAATATCTAGCAATGTGTCACCATATTTTGCTGCTTTTGATCCAATTGAAATAGGAACTATATAAGTGAAATAGATGAAGAAGGGATACAAAACCAGACATGAAGGTAAAGGTTGGTCATCACACTCTTTTATTGTCCTCTGTATTACTCTTTTTGATACCTTACAATCTACCTACTCATTGCCCTGCACCAGACAGAGTGCTAATTTGATTATCATTAGTACATGCTGATGAAATACAGCTTTCCCTTTGCTTATTTAATCCTATGACTTGTTCTAGCAATCATCCAGTTTCAGGATTATACTCTAATTCAAAAAAATATCAGATAAGCATAGAGAAAGGTCCTAAAACCTCTGTGGTTTTAAGTGTATGCAAAAGGCAGTGATTTTGGTGTGGCTTAAATATGTGGTTCAGCGTGTTTCAGTATCAAGGATATTGTCAGGAGAGTGCCAGGATCCAAATGTCATCGATTAGATGCTGCAGTTTGAGTAGCTATGCACCAGCATATCCTCTAGTCAGCTTTCAGTTGTAGCTTCTTGACTTCCACAAGCAAGGAAGCTGTGTTTTCTGACTCTTGGCATGAAAACTGAATTAGAGAATTTATCTTTGATGCTACTGGTAATTCCCAGATCTAAAATTTTGGGCTTTTTTTTTCTTTCTTCAAGATATAGATTTTGTAAAATCACAGGTTTTTAATTATTTTCACGATTGTTTGTGGAGGCAGGGTAATACGGGAATCTCTTCCTTATTTGTGTGATTGTTTTCTTTTAGAGATGAAAAAAACCACACTTAATTCACCAAACTCTTGTGAAATGCTCTAAGAGAATCAGTCTTCTGGAATTTCTGCTTATGTTTCTTAAGGAAATAATTATCCTTTACACTTATATAGCACCATATAGATGAGGAAGTGAAAAAAGGCAAAGAAAAGCAGATTCCCAAGATTTTGACAGAAGAAACCAGAGGGATTCTCATGGGATTCTGAGAGTCGCTGAGCAGGAATAGAAAATGAAAAGAGTGAGAAGATATTTTTTCAGGTTTTGCATCTTAGCAAAAATAGAGGTTCTCTGGGGGCCTTCTCTGAAACTTGTCACAAAACTGAGATCTAGCCATCCTGGGCTAATGACAGTCATCAATGAAAGTTGATTTTCTTTCAACTGGCAGGTTGAAGAAATAGCTAAAAGCTAGAGTGGAAAGATATCTTATTTTTTTATTTTCAGATTTTTGGTTTGCTCTTACCTGATGATGATAATTTTGCAGAAAGTATTCAATTGATGCTCTATAAGGCAGTTTGCAAGAGTGACCAATCTGTCATGATTATGACAGTTCCAGGCAAATTTATGAGATTGAACAATGAAATAATAATTTTTAGGATTCACACTTAAATGATAAGGAAATTCATGGCTTCTTGGATGTCCTACCTTCAATGTCCTACCTGTCTTTTACAAACACAATTTCTACATTGATAAAAGAAAATATTTTCCCTTTCCTAAAATTTCTAAGTATAATTTCAGAATCCAGCTAATACAGCTTTTACAATAAAAATAATTCAAAACAATAGACATTGGAAAATTGGTACCACATTATTTCAAAACACTTCAGTTTGTGTATGCTAAAAAGGGTTTCAGATTTTTTAAACTTAGTGGCTTTTTTAAACTTAGTGGCTATTATTGCAAGTATAACAAATTTAATTTCCCTACTTAACCATCACTCAAAAAATTCCAAATACCATTCCCAGATGTATTCTATTTTAACTCCACTCATTTTTAACAGCTTTCACAATGCAGAAGAATTTGATAAATAGGTACAATGAAAAATTTTCAGCTGAACATTATTCTGAATCACCTGGTTTTAAAGTAATATTTATGTACAAATGTGTATTTAATTTAAAATATTGTCTTACAGTCACATTTAGTGTCATATAACAGTTAAATTAACACCCTACTTTTTTTTATGAGACAATTAAAAATTTTGAAGTTAAAAGGAATTGATACACTCTTTCAGCTATTCTACAACTGGCTGTATGTAGTACAAAGCATATGGTGCCTTAAAAATCATCAAACAGGCTCCACTTGCAAAATACAAAATTCATGCTGCTTGATTCTTCCAAGAATCTGCTCCCATTGATGCAAAGCTAAATCAAAATGTGAAATCAGACTATATGTTTGGGTTCAGAGCCTTTCAAAAATGAAAAATTTTGTGTTTTGGACATCAGCATCCATATCTCGTGTCACTAAGGAGGACTTTGATCTGACCTGTCTACCTGATGTGGTGTAAATTCTCTCTAGCATACCACTTTTGGGGATCCTGCTTATCAGGATAAACAGAGAGCTCTGAAGAAGTAATCTTTGATATGCTTTGATGGATTACCCCTCCTTTTTTTTTGTTTGTACACAAAAGTGTGTGAGACTTGAGTGAGAACCTCCAGGATATTGCCTTATCAGGCACGTGCACCTTTGTTCTACAACACTGGAAGAAAGCACTTATGCAGACTTCCAGTGAGAGGTAAGGCATGCTCTCCTCAAAAGCCTTCTAAATGCCCACCATTACTTTACTGTCTTTCTTAATTTTTGCCATTTCAGCAAACTGTCCCTCTTAATTTCCTTTTTTCTCTTTCTGATACCAAGCTAAACCATCAGCAAGAGCAGATTATCAGTCCGCCAAGGGAATTGGCTTTCAGCTCCGCTGAAGTGCCTAACCTTCTTCTCACCCATATCTGCTGGGCTTTTTTGGTCTCTGGAGGTGTGAGCTGTCATGGGACAGAAAATCTTACATGATCGTAGGTTTTACTGATGGTCTGTTGGAGAGAACCAAGGAAGTTTTCACACATGCTACATCACTCTGATCTGTGTAAGAAAAAGAGGGTAATTTACCCCTCCAACAATGTTGTCTCTTCCAGTTTCTTTGCTCCTAGGTCCTATCCTTTGATGGGCTCAGATCCTCCGCCTGCTTGTGTGTGTGTCTTTGTTTTTTTCCATATTTAACCTCATTGCATGATGGCATTTTCTTAGAGCTGTGAAGAAGGACATTGATGTTGATGCACAGGACACTACCATGCCACCAAAAAATGCAGATCTCAGCATGCCTGTCCTTTTGTTCCATATACAAATGAACTACTGTTTCGAGAACTGCCATGGAAAAATGGATTTTCTCGATCTCTGACCTTTATATTAATGCAAATGATGTCCTGTTGAGCATGGAAAACCAGATGAAATTCTGAGGTATCTGCATACCTGGGACTCCAAACTGCAATAGCAGTTAAAGGAGCATCAGGACAAATAGTAGTAATTAACAACAGCAGTACAACAAAACTCATCCCTTTTTAACCCTTTTCCCCCTATTCCTTAGAGCACTGTAGGTGCACAAGTTTAACTATCAAAGTGTCAGCAGCACACTATTCTTACCTGCCCGTGATTTCGTTGTGAAAAGTCTGGACAAATTACAGCTCTGACATCATCAGCTCCCCAAATCATAGGAGTTGAAGAGAACTTTCTGACACAGGCATGTTGGAGAGAGGGACAAGTGTGGTGAGGAAATACTGAAACAATAGCATGCTGGATTATGCAATAGTGTGCTCTGACAGGGGTGATAAACATAAGTGTTCCTTTTCTATGCAAATGAGGTTGAAACATGGCCAATGAGCCCACTACTGAGCTTCAAAAAAGCAATGAGGTGTTTTAAGGGCAGGCAGACTCTCTTTTCTTCATGCAGATACCTTGGCTCTTAGCACAAGCCCTTTACCTCTGTGACTGTCAGACAGAGGCTTCCTGGGCTTTATTAATTCCCTTGAATTGGTGAAATACTGTTAGGTCTCCTCCCATTTTACTATCATTTCTCCATAACTGTTAAGCCTCCTCACATTTTACTGTGATTTCTGCATATTTCTTTCACCTCACCAGATGTGGTGTTTCACAACCTGGTGTTTCAGAATTGGAAGCATTACGTCAACATTATTTCACCAGCACTTCAGCATTATTACTGGAACCCATTTCATAGGCTTGGGTGTTTCTGGAATTAATATGCGCAATGCAGAATTAATATAAAGATTCAGGTATGCAATCTGAATAGCAAGAAGCACAGAAGACCTTCAGATGCACACATCTCAAAGGAACCAGGAAAATAATTTCCCAATGTCATCTAGCAAATGTTCACCCTAGTGTAGTACTGGGGTCTTAAAGCTGCATGACCTGAGGTCTTCTGACTAGTGACATTGACTCCAAAACACCAAAATCAGCCCCTTTCATCCTGTTCTCCAGATCATATGAAGATCTATGGTTTGACTCACAGATTTAGGAAAGAGATGTCAAACTTTCTGAAACTGACATTGGTTTTTATAAAGCTAAACCTACCCAAGACACTTATGCAAACTCCAAATCATACAGTAGTACTCTTTTCCTCCGTTTACAACCAATGTTTAGGGCATATAAAGAGCATTATTCTTCCTCCCATCACATAGGAGATAGCAAGCGCATTCGGCAAGACCAAAGCTCTTTTTACCATGCATTCACAAACATGAGACACCTTTGAAAGAAGTACTGCCTACCAGCAAGGGCCAACCAGGAAAAGGCATTTCTCAGGCATCGGAACAAAGAGAGGAAAAATATAACAGATTCCCTTTAAAAACTTGCCTGGAAATGAACCAAATTTTTTATTGAATAAATACCTACTGAACCCAAAGATGAAATGAAATTTTTAGGTACCCCAAATAAGAGAAAAAGGATAGATCAGCTAAAAATTGATTAAAAAAAAAAGAAAGAAAATTGCATTAAAATATCTTTCAAAAGCCAGATGAGTCCCTGGCAAAAAGAACTGAATTAGTTAAAAGGAGTAATCTGATAAATAATACAATAATGGTACCCGAAGGTTATCTGTTTATCAGATTTCTATTGTAAATTATCATTCTTCTCCTGAGAAAATCCTTCTCAATGTTTTAAGCAATTTCTCTCAGCTAATAAGTGACATTCCTCCATTTTTCTATGGCCTAGTATTTCCTCATATTTCTGCCATAATTTTTTAGTGCAACAGTCTGCAGTTAGAACAGCAAGAGACAGAGAAGTTATTTCCTCCTTTGGAAATGTACAGGTTCCTTTCTCATTTTTGGAACTTATTTTAAAAAACAAAATTTCAATGATTTCAGGTCAGCAACAGTGAATGGCAAATTCAACAGCAATTTTACAGCCAGCTGTAAAAATTGTGCATTTGACAAGAAAATCCATATATTGTTATTTTAACTATATATATACTTAATAGTAACAGCAACAAGAAAAACAACAACATACGAATTATTAAGCATTGTGACATGTATGTATCTGCATGGCTGTTAATCGCTAGTTGCTTTTACACCATTTGTATGCTGGTTTTATCCCCACTGGAAAAACAGTCCAGAGTTAAAAGGAGGCTGATGGTTCCAGCCCTATCTGCCTACACAAACCACCTGGTGGTTTGTACAGATGATGAGGTGACCACACCCTGGCAGAGAATCTAATAATTTTTTTCTTCTCCTTGGGGTGACCATTGTTTCCAGCAGGCTCTTTACAGAACGAGTCATTAATTAAACCTCGATTTTTTGCCAGTGGCCTATTGCAGGACTGTGGTCTATTCCCGCTTGTTCTGCTCCTGCAAACAATATTTTGGGTGATTTCAGGGTTGTTATTTTTGTGATTTCACATTTTCTTCACTTTTCGTTCTGCCACAAGTATTTCTCAAAGAGACAGAAAGGGAAAGGCTCGGTTAAGAAAAACACAGCCACCTCCTAAGTGCTAAAACTGCAATAAACCCATCATCTCTAACAACAGCGGCATGAAAAGATAAAACCCAGGCTGCCAAGAATGTAGTAACCACCCATTCACTTTTAAATGCTCTCCACACTTCAATGCACAGACCTAATTACTTTTCTGCATTCCCAAATCCACTTTGAAGGGTTGCAATCAGAAACCTGGTGTTAAAATATTTTAGACTCTAAGGATCAAGACTAATTATGGGCCTAAGCTGCACCTCCTGGTTTCCTTACGGAGCAGTCTGCCCCCTCCCCCATCCACTCCACCCCCTTCCCTTCTTTTGGGATGTTTAAAAGCATGCTCCACTAGAAGAAAGGCTGTCCAGTCTCAGCCGGGGGTGAAGTAAAGAGAGAATAAAACAAAAAGCTACTCAGTCCAATTCAGTAAGCTTCAATGAAGTTGGTATATTTAATGTGGGCCCAGGGTTTGCCTACAGAATTGTGACAGAATGCAATATTCTCAACAAAAAAAGATGTGTTTAAAGTCGGGCAAGACCCCATAAGGCTGTTGTTGGTGTTTAAGTAGTACACCGAGGTATTTAGCTCTAAGGGTTTCTAAACATTCTGGCTGAGAATAAAACCACAGCTTTACAGTAGCTTCTTAAAGGTTTGGGGGGCTGGGAATGTTCCCTCCCCCTTGCATTGAAAAGTAAATAAACAGTAGGAAAGATCATGTCATAACAAGAATAAAGCCACCTATTATAGGGTATAGAGATGGCTAATGGTGCTATCAGAAGGACTAATCCCATATATTAAATGCTGTAATTATTACAGCATAATTACAATTATGGTTATTGTAATGTCCAGGAATGGGGCATTTTTCGTTTTGTGTAGCTTGAATCTGCTGCCGACCATCCACCCTTCCTATGGCTGGCGCTTACTAAAATACAGAACTATTAGATAATGACATCAGCATTGCAGGTAGTAGCCAGCACTCCAAGTACATTTTCTGTTACATGTATTTTATATTTCCTGGAACTTACCAAACTGCTTTAGGTCATTTTGTCTGGAGCTGCAGTCCTAAAAGCTTTCATTCATGATAAACCATTATATGCAAAATGAGTGTTTTGTGTGACAAAACACAAAATTAGTGTTTTTCCTCCATGAAATACTTTTAGATTCACTTACGAAATACTGTTACGAATAACAGTAATAACATCATCATGATCATTAACAACAACAATAACAATAATAATAACTGGAGACTATTTACTTATTGCAATATTGGTGGTGAACCACTTTCAAGGACCTTCATGGGGAAAAATACCAAGGAAATAATATTTCTGATGTCTCACTCTCTTACCTTTGCACAATTCAAGATAGGCTCAGATTATTACAAATACAGTTATGGGCACATAAATGTTTTAAACCCTGGTCCAGCTTAGGATAATCAAAATTAAATAGTCATCCTCAGCTACCGATACAAGGGAAAGGGTTAAAACAAAAAGACATTGAGAGGCAATAACTCACATGAAGGTTTAAGAAAAATAATAAGGGAATTAGCAGAGACTATGCACATTGGTTTATAGCTATCAATTAACCCTCCTTGTTAGATAGGTAATTTAGTCCACTCAGTAGCACCAAATATAAGAGAAAAAAGGTGACCAAACCAATAATTATTGTCATGGAACTCAAAGACTTAAACCCATAATTCCTAAGAAATAAAAACAGTTCTTTTCATAGTATATGCTTCATCTAAAGACTGCAATAAGAGCTAGGCCCTAGCTGTGACCCTTTACACTTCAAGGTGAAAAAGTAGGTTAAAGAAAGTAATGGCAATAATCACAGGGCTTTTCTACATAAAACAGACTCTGAGTGGAGGTCAAAGATCAAACACTTGGGGCACTACCTGCGTCACACAAAGATCTCTTCCACAATAGAAATGAAGTACAAGACTGGCAGAAAACAGCAAGAAGACTAATCAATTCTAAAATTATTAGGAAAGAAAGAAACAAAAAAGAAACAAGAAAGCGGATTTGAAAAGTCTGGATGAGATTAAAAAAAAGTGTGGCCATTCTCTTCTCAATTTTTTTGGAAAAATAAGTCTGAGGATTTCCTGCCCTTCACAGAGACATTCTACCGTGAATCAATGTCAAATATTTCCATTTCATCTTCATCCCCACCTACCAGCTACATTCTTTTGCGCCATCTGAAATGGTCCTTACATTCCTTTTTGTACCATTTTGGGTACTTTATAGAGAATTGAAGATGCTATTCTCTCAGTATTATATTCTTATTTTTCAGTATTGTTAAGCTTTTTACTCACCATAGTGAGTAAGATCCCCACTCTGAACTTGTGTGAGTTATAGGGAAAGATTTGACATTAAGAATCATCAAATGAAACACACTTCTGCTCTCTATCACTTTGATTGTTTGAGAGTTCAAAAGTAGATCCCCACAATTGCATCCAAGAGGTCTCTGGACTTGCATAGCCTTGGGGTATTTTTTCAGGGATTTCACAATGAAGATATTCCCTAGTTTTTCACTTCAGAAGATTAAGGGGTGAATCCAGTTGCCCAATTAAAAGAATTCTTTATTTTACAACCAGTTTTAAGGCTACATTTTAGCATGCCAACACCATCCTGTTGATTTTACCAGTCAGGTAAAGACCTTCTCCCTTTCTTAAGGCTGGATATATGTAAAGATTTTGTTGGAATCAGTACACACTGCTCAGCAGTGTGTGGGATTCTGCGCTGGCTAAGCAGAGGGAGCAGCTTCATGAATGCACTGCACACATGCACAATGAGGTTACTTGCCTGGCTCCTATTTTTGCTTTTGGTCTTTGAGTTACAGTTTTCTAGGTACATATTCATTCCCCTCTGACAAATTTTGAATGGTGATGTTTATCTGCCCTACAAGCTGGGTGATGGACCCTACTTCATCCTTAATTTTTTCTAGGAGATATAAAACTGATGTATAAAGAAATTCAAACAGCGTGCTCAAGTACTGGCCATCAGCATGATACTGTGTGGTTTTGCTCAAAAAGGTTACCCCAAATATCATATCTAAGACATAACAATGATAAATACAAATGACATGAAGCATTAATTAGACTGACTTCTCAATAGATAGCAGAATGCAAAATTTAAAAAGTAAAATTTAACCAATATAATTATTTATTAATAATTTATTAATAATTTCTTAAATATATAATTGCCATTCAATCATTAGTTATTAATACTTTCTGGCACCAGAGTGTGATGTTATTTTATGGGAAACTTTAAAAGACAGGTATAATTAATGCTTTCTATTCTCTAAAATGAAACAAAATAATAGGTGTATATGGTACACCTTTTTAAAAATTTTCTTCAGTGGTAGTAGTGACAAAGGACTTCTCTCATTCTTTGCTGCAACTATGGAGCAGTCAAGAACTCCTTGGATGTCTGAACATTTTATATCATATAATCTAATAATTTACTATAGCATCAGGTCACAGAAGGCTGATTCATCTATCTGACACATTCAGCTATCTATAAGATACATGCTAATACTTATGCCCATACTGTATGGAGGACATTCTGTAAAAGCTGAAGGAAAATTTGGCTTGACTTTATTCTTTCTAATGGATCAGAGAGGTTGCAGGAGTGGAAGGCAGAAACATAGGTGCATTGTTCTTCTAATATCTATTATGTTGAGTGCTGAACTACCTCCCCAAGTTTTTAAGATAGACCAAGAGGATCTAAGATATGAAAATGCTTTTTTTTTGTATTTTTGATGTCTAAATTTTCTTCATATACAGGTGTTAAATCATCCTCTAATGTATGTCACCACAGATATATCCCTCATTTTTAATAGCCTTTAATATGTTTAAGTCAAATATTTACTTTCATTGCCAGATATCAAAATTCATTTCCATGTGATGTAGTTTCAATTAGCAATTATTTTCTGATTGACTCCTTAGGAAAAAAATGGCCTCAATAGTCACTGTGCTAGAAGGTATAATGATGGCTACATTGGCCTATTGTTTAAGATCTTGGTCAACTAGCAGAAGGTCACTGAGGCTCATACTATTGATGTGATCTGACTGAGCATGAAGTTAAAATTATAGTTGCACAATGACGGTGGTGTTTTGAGTTGCAATGTTTGCAATTAGCCACAATGTGACCTTTCTGTTTCATCCCTTAAAAGAGGAGTTATGTTATTGATTATTATTCCTGGCATTGCTATAGTTTATTAGTTTTGTCAGGTTTATTTTATATTTAGTTATTTGTCACATGAGGATTATGTGACAAGTCATGGAGTATGTGCCACACATTTTTTATTGCAGCAGATGTTCCTGAAATAGATGTAAGCATCTCTGCAAAAAAGCAGCCCCTCTGTGCCAGATTCCGGCTTGTGCTAATGTGAGAACCCAGAACCCAGGCTGAGAGAAAGATTATAAAGAACCTTTATCCATTGCTGCTGCAATGACAGTTTCTGAGTTTTGAAAATGCAGTACAGATTGCAGTGAGTTGCAAAGAGAACAGGGGCAGCTGAGGCCAAATCTTGGGTTTGCCCCTCTCTCTGCCTTGCTACACTCCAGAGCACTAGTGCCACTTATTAGTGCAATGCAATCTCTTCCTGAATTTAACAAACCATTTAGATAAAATTAAGAAATATTTACTATAAAGTACTTTTGTCCAGTATGCATAACCAGTATGCATAACAAGTGGCTGCATTTTTTCCCCCAAACTGACTCTCTTGGGATGCCTTGGAAGTATCCGACTCTGCAAACTCACATCTTCTCCTACCATTTTTCATTCTATGACTCACCTGCAGCCTGCAAGGTCATGAAAATCTGTCAGAACTGTCTTTTATTTTCCCTCTGTATTGAAGATGCCACCAAAGCACTGTAATCAGCACATACAAATTTTTTTTGAAACTTAAATGAGAGATTTAAGTAAGTTTGTTCCTAAGAAATAACCGTGGGAAACTTCAGTAACAACTTTTCCCCAAAATAATTAATTTCCTTTAAACCATTTTAGTATCTGAACTCAACAGAGATCAGTTTTTCTAGCACACCAGGCCCTGGTCCTCCAACTTCACCAATGATTTTTACATATCACATTGTCAGGTAGTTTATTGAAGCCTTGTTAGTGATTTGTCTCATTTCTTTAGTCCAAGTGAGTCAGTTGTCTTTTCTAAAAGATCAGTCTGGCATGAACTTCTTTTAGTTACTCAAACTGCACACTTTTGCACATGATATATACCTGTTTTCATATGATAGATTGAGAATCTAATATCTTTTCTGACGTTTATGTCAAAATAAAAATAAGGCATCTGGATGAAGCAGTACTTTAGGACTGACCAGGGATAAACTAGTTTGCTGGGACGACTAGTAGAACTGGTATGACTAGTAGAACTGATAGGGCTAGTAATTTAGTAGGCTTTGGTATGACCATTTTTGACTGGAGAGGTAGAGAAACTAGTTTGAAGTTCAAGGGAAATTTTAGAGATGAAATCAAGCCTGTGACCCTGAGCATATAATTCATTTGTCCCCTCTGCTCTGTAAGTGAGAACAGAAGCACAAACTTTTCTAATTTTACATTCAGCTGTGCTCCCCTGTTTTCAAATTCTGCTGCTTTAGTGTGTATCAGCTTTCTGGCAGGTTTTCAACATCTTCTGGAAAATGCTGTCTTTCCCTTCAATGATTTGAAAATGCTGTCCAATAGGATATGTTGCTATTTTTAGGATATTTTTAGCCACAGAAAACTTGAGAAATTTGGACCAACAATATAATTTTCTGGGCCTGTCTGGAAATACTGAGCATCCCACATCAAACCACTGCTGCCACTAACTCGAGGGTTTTAGAAAAGTCAGGAGATGAACAGCAGGTTTAAACTCCCACATACCATCCACATTTAATCCTTTTTAAGAATCAGAGATGATGTTGGACAAGTTTTTATTGCATGGATGTCCAGTCAGTCATGACAGGCTGAAAAGGGAATGCAAGTGAATGTAAAATATAAAGTAAGAGGAGTAAACAGAGCGGGATTATACAGTGTAACTGTGGGATAAGATGTTTCACCAAGAGTTGGGCAATGAGTCAGAAGAGCTTTTTGTAACCAATTTGGTACAGCATTTGTGAGTTTTAACAATTTTTAAATAGGCAACTGGAGAAGCAGTAGCAGCCCAGGTATATACACAGTAGATTCCCTGACAGTCAACAACAAACATTGTTGTTTATTGAGATGTCTTCAAAAAGAGACCATTCCTACCAGAGACCTCACAAGTTGTACTTGCAGTATTACTAATCTCAGCAGCAAAGGATGATATCTTTAGGGTAAAAATTCTGCCAGTGAGACTCATGAGATAATGAGGTAATAAGCCATGTGTCATGTGACAAACAAGCTCAGGTTGGAAGGCAGCAATGACACAAACCCTCTTTGGCAGCATTGGAGGCAGAGAAATAACATTACTCCTGTTGTCACATAAGCATTTGCATTACTTGTGTTTGCTAAGATATACACAAGCCTATACCAATTAAGACAAATAGGTGTTTTCTAAACTGAGCTGTAGCATTTTCTAATGAGTTTATTAAGGATTCAGTGCTAGTTCTTCCGTTATTGCTTAAGTGCACTTAATTTTTGACTGCTCACATGTTCAAGTGCACTTCCCACATCTACCCCTGGCTTAGATATTTTTCATTTGTCTTGGGATCAACAAGTTCCAGGCAGATGCTCCAGGTACATATGAATTTGATTTTATACAGTTTTGGTATTGCCATGGACAAAGAGCTACCCTTGCAAATGCCTTTCCTCTGCAAGCTCTGTGAGAGAAAACTTTCAAACTACTTTCAGAAAAATTAATAAAATTCAGTTTTTAATCTCATTTGGGCACTTGTATGTTGGGATTCAATATCAACTGCAGTTTCTCAGCAGCTCTGAAAAAACATAAATTATGGAGCATTGAATTATAGGAATTATAAAAGCTCCAAAGAGATGCTTGTAGACTCCTTGTGGAGCCAGCTACAAAAAAAGAAATAATATAATGAAACCTTAAATATAAAGGGATATTGTGTTAAACACAAAAAAGGCGGCAGATTGGAAGAAACATCCTCTGGGGGACCACTTTCTGTAAGGTGCCACATGTGTAACTCTTAGCCATTTCAGTTGTTTACATAAACTGTGTTGTCAAATGATCCAGTGTGTTCCAGGGAGTCACTATAAGAAAAACTCTTCCAAAACTCATGCACGCTACCATTCTAACTCCCTTTGAAATACCATGGAGCAAAATCTTTTCAAATTTGGTTAGGAAGCAACAATATTTCTCAAAGCAGGTCTGCCCATCTAGACAGAAAAAAAATTTCACCACTACATGCCACACTCTTTTCTAATTTCAAGACATATGGAGTTCTCTATTTTGCTGCTTAACCATGTCAGGCTGCACCACCAAGAAACCTCATGGAAATACAGGAATCGCATGCTGTCATTAGGGTGTTCAAAGCCAGCCCTGAGATAAATTGCTCTCGTATGGCTTCCATGGCTTTTATGACTTTTCTAGTCCTAAAAGAGCCTGGCCAAAATCTAGCCCTTCCTCTGCTAATCTGAGAGTGCTCAAGGGTAAATTGCTGTGGCAAATAATTCTGAGTCATCTTTGCTGATCTGCTTCAAAGGGTTTCCAGCTGTAGTGGGCTGAGGATCCCCTTGTCTCCACTGACATGGGCTGAAAGCAGCAGCAGCATATCCATAAACTCAGAGAGACTCTTTTTCCAGTCAGTGATTTATGGGTAATGTGCTGAGCTTCTCAGAATGTGCTGAAGGACCTAGACACTCACTCAGACCAGACTGGAAAGGGTGAAGGAGTTCTGCACTCTGCAACCATTTTTTCTTTTTCCTTAATTTTTGTTGTTGTCATTTTCCTGAATTATTATTCATGTAAGATAGTGGACAGGACAAAGAGCAGTGGCCTTTAATTGCATTCCTTTTTTATCTGATGGTTTGTAAAGGAAATGATGGTACAAGAGGAATACCCTTGTGCTGGGACAATGCATTTCAACCTAGGCTGGTAATTACGTGCAGAGACCTTTCCATTTTCACACAAATTTTGGCTGATTTTCAAGAAAGGTATCATAAATCTCATATTTGGGTTTTTAAAATAAATTTGCTTACCTCTACACAGGGGCCATTTGCAGAACAAGCACCCATATCCTATATTTAATGTGCAACCTTGAGGGCTTCCAGCAAGGTAATCCTCATGCCAGGATGAGCTATCTAGCAAAGATGCCACACTTGCTTCATTCTGCTAACAAATTGGCCTCTTTCTGCTGAAGACTGCCACTTTCCCCATCAGCAGAAAGACTCATGTCATCACTGGGACAAAGGGGAATTGCCTGGAGACAAAGTAAGAATGAATTTTTTGCAGTCCCATTGCACCAGGCATTCAAACCACTTTGTCCTGGGGAGAGAACACTTTTAATAGACATATGTATATATGCCTGTAAGGACAGAGCAGATTCTTCCTGCAAATCTATTCCAGGTGAATGTATCAAATCAGGTAAACCAGAGTAAAGTATTTTGTTTCTCCTACCTTTTATTCACAATAAAAATAACAACCCAGATGAAGAAGAGTTATGGAACATCACTAAGGTGGTCTGGAGATGATGCTTTCCATGTCTATTAACCTCTGTGGAATCAAATGTACATAGCATGATGTAATACTTACTAAAGCATGCAGATATCCAAATTCACATTAAACAGTGGCTTATGTGGGTAGTGCAAGGCGGGGAAGCATAAAGAAATTTATGCTTGTGTGTGGCTTCTGGTCCAGAGCAACATCAAGATGTTTCCAGTCAGGGTCAGTTTTCATTTGAAGAATTGCTTCTTATTTATGGTTTTCTTAATCCCTAAATCAAAATAGGGTAATATTAATTTAAAACAAAGAAATAATTAAAATTCCCAATTACAATTAAAATCTACAGAGTTACAAAGCAACTGCTCTACTTTTGTTTATTGCACACATAAATAATCATACTTCAATTAACATGTTAGTGTCTATGATCTCTTCCCAGATTAAGGTTGCCTTGAGACTGCTTGGTTTGGCTACTGTAAATATGACCTGAATTCCTCCCAGGAAAATATATTTTACCTGCTGTTTTTGAAGTAATTTTTTTTCCGCTAATATACCTACACAACTGTCACAGGGAATTGCACTGCAGATTTAGTGATGTTAAGTGTCAGTTGTAATTTGGTGACAACCATTTTATTGGCAATGCATATTGCTCTGTGAGGACCTACATCTCAGTATGGAGGCCACCATGTCATTAAAACCCACTGATCCTTCACTGATGACATAATTTGACTGGCAGAGACAGGAATAGTGAGGGACTAGTTTCCACCTGCGTGGAATCTGCTGTGTGTCAGAGATGAATTTGCCTTCGAATTAGAAACAGCTTAGCAGAATGGTGCCTGTGATTTTGATTGATTTCTTTTAAGGAGCTTTACTGGAGTGCAGCAGCTGATACAAATCTGTTTAAATATGCCAAACATATATACTATGCAACTTCTAAACTATTCAGATATTTTTAGCCACTGAGTTATCACTGAAACACTTTCAACTTAACTGAGCCACGTGCTTTTTCTCTCCCCCACCCCTTCTTTTGTGGTCTCATCCATACATGCTTTGGTCTGCAAGTCTGCCTTTGCAATAGGCTGAGAGTATTACATTTTTATGTTAAAAAAGGGGAAAAAATGTGTTAACATAAAACCCATGTTTCAACAGATAAAATAAGTCATACAAACTGCGTAAAAATTTAGAATAAGAACAGAACCATAATCATACATTCTGAAAATTTTATAAACTGACAATTCAAGTTATGTGTTATATGTTAATACACATAGTGATAATTTCTAGCAAACTGTGATTGACACATAAAGAGTAGAAAAGTTGAAGGTATTATATATGTAATATTTATTTTTCACATGTATATCTTTATATATACATTATGTACTTATTCTGAGAAAGAGGGAATAGATTCTGAGACAATTAGCAAACTGAAACCAATATAGCTGCCTTTCCAGTTGCCAGTATTTTTTTTTTCAGCATGTCACTGCAAAGAACAAAGCAAAGTATCTTAAAAGAAAGTGTATCCCTAGTACTTTCACCTTATTTCACACCTACTTGGCAGCTTTTCTTAACCAATTGATTTCATTGAAAATACTTCCAATGTTTACTTATTAGAATAGTCCTTATGGTAAGTTGTGCTTTTCCTTTTAGATTCACTTTATTAATTTAAAATGTAGATGAGAACTCTTTTTTTAAGACAAATGACATTCCTCAATATATACTTTTGTCCAACTCTTGCTTTCCCACGGTGCTTATTCTACCTTTTTTCTTCGAAAAATCTTTATTGAACAGTAAACAACTTAAATTATTCAGTCAATTTCAGTCCAGTGGCATCAATAATTCTGTAGCAGACATACTACTTACAACAAACACTTTGTGTTAGAGAAACATACCATTGAAGATTTTATCAGAAGCTCTAAATATTTCAGACCTGCTCAATTTTGTTCTTGGAAAGAAACACTTAGTTGCTGTATCTTCCAAAGCTTTGGGGAAATGTTCATTTTACCCATGAGATTAGGGCAGCCATTTTTACCCACTCCAAGAAGAGGAAGGTGTAAAAGAGCGCTTTCCTTAAGAAAAAATTCTTGCTCTTGAAAGCTTATCTTACAGGAGAACTTGAATGTTTTATATGCTTGTTACATGATGAACTGTTGAGACTTGTACACTGTCCCTTTTGAAAGCAGAAAACAACACGTACGAAAACATAATATTTTATGGGATAGAAGTTTTTTTAAGAGTTTGAAAAAAAAATACAAAAGAAACTCCCCACCCTGAACTATGTTTTGCTGTGCTTTTAAAATAAATCTGTTAGATTCTTGGCAACAATTGTCCTTCATCTGATTTAGAATCAAGATTTTATACAGCTTGTGAGAGTTGAATAACTGCTTTATTCAGAACCAGACTCTTGCTTTAAATATTAAATTGCTTCTGAAGAATTTTCAGCTTTGTTTCTAGCTATTCTGAAAATTACTTTTGAAAGAGGATCTTCTTTGCTATTAGGATTGTCTTTTTCATATCACTGATGTAGAAGCCTGGGGTCTTATGAAATAGCTAGATTGTACTGACCATGTTCCCAAAAGTAGCACTTATATTCTAATATGATGTCTTTCATCAGGGATTTTATTGCAGCATCACCTAAAATATTGTCTGAGGTTCTGGAATAAGGTGCGACTTCCTGGGTGGCTATCTGTTGCACAGAGAAGAAAAACATGTTTGAGTCAAATTTATATAAAACAGCCACCTGAAAAAATGATGGCATAGCAGAAAGGTAGGAAGAGAATTAGAGATAGAATCATCAGCACCATGCCGAGCTTATGCTGAGTTGTGTGAACACAACACAAACTATAGTTTTCAACTAAAGAGAAGAACATTTAAAACATGTAGGCATCAACCAGATAAAACAACATCTGAGAGGTAAACTGTATAGAGAGGTAAAGCAGCTAACATATCCTTTTAAAATAAAGTTTTGTTACTTTTATGTTCTAGCTGAATGAAGGTGTCTGAATAGAAAGGCACCATATGCAGAATGCATGGGCCAGTTTTTGTTATTTTTGGTCATTCTAGTCAGCACCAAATAAAAAGCAACATAACTATTGATATCCTAAATCAAAGCTGCTATCTGTTGAGTCTCATAGTTTAGCATAAGAAAAAGGTGTGCCACTAGACACAGTGAATAAGTCTGTAACATATTAGTGCCTCTTTTTGCTTCCTGAGAGTGGTAATTTGTATAAATGCTTGAGTTTGAGACTGTATTCATTCAACAAACATCTCTGGATTGTAAATATTTGGGTTATTAGAAATTTTGCTTGCATGTACCCAGTCAGTCCTTTGTGAGTCTTGCAAGATGCTTGGTCTCAGAGGTATCATGCATTGAAGCTTCAAAGCATCATCACAGAGTAGGAATTTCTCTTTATTATTTCACCTTGTATTGCAAAAAAAGAAATTCAGAAGTAGCACAAACCTGCTGTTATAAAACTACTGTCAGACACAAAATGCAAAACACATGCTTTCCTGCTGAAATGAATCTTATTTAATTAACCTGCCCCCCCACCCATGGGGACACGGAGATTCTCTGACACATCTTGGTTCTCAATGAATGCTGCAGCTGGGTTAGAGCACACTATTCTAATGTTAGAGGACTGTAAGGAAAAAATGACATTCCCTCTCATTTGCTTAGTTGGTCATGCCAACAGCCTATGACTTTCTCCATGAACTTTTTAGAGAAAAGGTCCTTACCCTTTCCTAGTCCTGCAAAAATCACTACCAGAGCAAAGTGTTGCATGAGGGTTTAAATGTGGATGCAGGGGAATGAAGAGCCAGAAGCCTGGATCATGCGGTCTCCACTCTGTGAAGCATGGTTTGCAGAAAACGATGTTTAAATCCTTCAAGTGCAAGCAGTAATGCACATCTCTAAGCACTGGTCATTCAACTTAAATGCAATTTTCCCTCAGCTAAAGATCTAGCATAGGGAGGGAAATACTAAGATTTCAAAATACTAAGATTTGTAACAAGAACATTTTTGAATATTTTTTGTGATTGGACTTGATTGGAAGGAAGGGAGCCATTTATCCTCCTCAGAGTGCTTTAAGTTAGCATTAAGTGTAAAGGATTAAGAGCAGAACTTTTTTTCTTTGTATTTGACATGGATATAAGAATAACCTAGAATATTATAGAAGTTGTTAATTGATCCACTATATAAAACTAAAAAGGACCAAATCCCAAGTGTAAAATAAGAGCCAAAGATTTTGGATACAGCCTTCAGACCTTTTAATAATGTTTAATACCCTTTTAATTAATGGTGATGTCAGAGATAGTGCTCTGAGTTCAAAAATGACAGAAGAAAAGAGACCAACAATTATGTGAAGTGGGTTGATCCCGATTTATTTAATATATTATGTGTAGACTTTTACTCATAAGTATGGATTGGTATATGTGAGGTGCTTGAAGTGAAGAAGGCATCATCCAAATTAAATTGAAAGCTTAATAAGGTGGCATTTTCTTGATTTTTTAAAAATGCTTTCTTGTTTGTTATTTTGGAATGCTTTGGAAATCTCTTCCAAGTAGATAAGCTCATGAAAGTCTAACCACTGTCAACATCAGGAAAGGCCAGGACATAGAAAGACATATAGTGTAGATTCTATGACATCAAACTGTCTGCAGGGTTAAAGCAAGTTCAAGCAAGGTCACACCTTTCTCCTGAAAAGGCTTTAAAAAAAAAATCCAGCCCATACCATGCTACCACAAACCATCACAAAATCTACTTCAATACATTCTGTGTAATGAAAGCATCAATTCACAG
Organism: Acrocephalus scirpaceus scirpaceus; assembly: GCA_910950805.1. Lineage (NCBI taxonomy): Eukaryota > Metazoa > Chordata > Aves > Passeriformes > Sylviidae > Acrocephalus > Acrocephalus scirpaceus. Next base: position 57,876,203 of record OU383776.1, read on the forward strand.
TCTGAAATTCTTTGTAGCTTTCTCTTGAAATTTGAAACTGAACCTGGAAAACCAACTGCTGAGTTGGCATGACAGCTTGGGAAGAGCCAGAAGACCACAATCATGTATTAGTTCCACTTTTCACAAATTTGTTCAAGCTATAGAATTTCTAGAATTTCCCCTGATTGTTTAATCATGACTTAAGATAAGAAAATAATTTGGGGTGGGTTTTTTTTCCCCTAGAGTCTTGTCTACGGAGTGAGAAACCCAGGACTTGCTCAGAGAAGTGCAATATGTGAAAAATATTTGAATATTTTTGTGCAATAGCCATTTTTTGGGATGGCTGAAATACTTTTTTTTTTCTAGGTAGCCTTCACTTTTATTTTCTGTATTATAAGTGAAAAATACATAGTTCATTGCAATCACTAGGAGGCTGTATTTGCATACTAACACCAATTTTGTTCTTGCTTCAACTTCCGTTCATAAGTTAACACACAATTCTGCTGATATGAGGCACAATCCATGACAGTCTCTTCACACTGGCAAGCAACCACTTGTCCTCTTTCAAATCCCACATTTGCCTCATTTTTTCAGTGTTTTCTCAATTACAGCACCTCTCATCCCAGTAGATCCTAAACCACCTGCCAGATTAACACCCCTTGATATACAAATTACTGCATGTCTCATAAAAGTAGCATGAAGTTTTAACTTACTCTCATAACAGGCTTGACAAGGCAACTTTGTTCTTTAGCTAATCTCTTTAATTGGGCATAGTTGTTAGGGTAGGATTAGTTGGGAGCATGTGAGCATATTTTTATTTACTGGGTTTTTTATCCCAAACAGAGAGAATCTCAAGCCTTTACTATGAGAAAATTCACATAAAGACTTGGCACTTACCTTGAATTTATAAAGGCACTAGGAACACTTAAAGGGGGATTATATTACAACAGTGTGTCTTTGTGACAGTCAAATTTGTGCAAGTTCTGTACTCCAGAAGACAGTAGGCTTGCATGATAACTGGACAAATGAGAACCTTTATTCAACTTTGAGTGCTTGTAAAATAGAAGGTGGAAAAAAGAAATACTATGAAAAGAAGTACTATAATAGTTAAGTTTTGTGAAAAGGAAGAACAGCCTCCTAAAGATTGATCTTTTTTAAAGGTATGCCTGAAATTAGCCTTTCCATTATTGAGAACAGAGCTTCTCAGAGCTTCTATACTCATTTAAGTGCCACAGGGTAGGTCTGTAGGACAGAAGTTTTACACTAGAAAGAGGAGACCAATGTGACACTCCAGTGTCTGAGCTGTGATCAGCAAATGAGATAGTAAAGTACCCCATCCAGCTGTGTTTTATGTATCTATGTATATGTATATATGGTATTAGTAATAGTTTGGTATGAAGATATGACCAAAGATAGGAAGGATGAGGGAGTTTTTGGTAAGACTGGTGAACAGGAAACTTCATAATCATTAGTCAATAGTGTGCACAGAGATAAGAAAAGAGCTGTGGAACAAGTAGGACAGCTGTGTTGCCTTTTGAAGATTGACAGTGATAATTTAAGCATGTTCCGTTTGCAAAACAGTTGGAGATTCCCCAGCTACATATTAGTAGTCTTTTGCTGGAAGATGGCATTCCCTACAGTACAGGATATAGTACAGTATCAGGAATTCTCCTGATTTGCTTCAGCATGGGGTCAATGGTGTCAGCCTAAACTCCTGAAAAATGCGAGTTAACTTAGAGGCTGCTGTCATGAATCAGTATTAGCTCATCTACCCTAAATATCTGGTTGACACAGGTGGAACTGTTTCAAGTTCCCAGACAACAACAACGACTTAAGTGGAGTGACTCCTGTAGCTACACAAACATCTGTCCATGTCTTGGCTGTCATTGCATGTAAACCCTGAAAAGTTTCAATCCATGGTATCTTGTATAAATAATCTTAACTATAATGTAAGTGTTAAGAAAAGAATACTTTAACTATGCTTAGATAATATTCCAGTATAATCATAATCAAGTCAGAATCAAGTAGAAACACTTTCTAAATAATGTTCCAAGGCATTAATACATATTTTGTAAACTTGTTCATATTAACTTGTTCATTATCGTTCTCTAGATCAGAAGACATGATGCTAGGTCAGGAATATGGATGATGAAAGGACAGAGTCCTGGGATGGAAAAACCTTCAAGGAAAAGCTGTAGCTCTTCCAGTAGACCTCTTACATGGTTTTGATTTTCAGAGAAAAAGTGGCATGGATTTGTGGGACAAGCTTCAGAAACCTGTAGCAGTAGGCTAGAAATCCTACTAAATTTTTCAGAAACAAAACTATTTTATTTCAAGAGTGAGATTATTGAATGTACCAATGAACCAGGGCTGATAAGAATCTTCGGTACCTCTGTTGGCTAATTTTAGGTTATACCCCAGAGCCAAAGAAGAGACTGATGTAAAGTTTGGAAACACCAAAAGGAATGATTTCTATCAGAATGCCATAGACATACATATCTTGGTCTGAAAACCACAGGCAAAATTTCTGATTTGTTTAGGATGTACTTCCTGATGTATCCCATGTGTATCCTGTCTTAAAATGAACATTCAACAATTCCATAAAATTAACATTTCTCTTTAAAATCCCTTGACCAAAATAAAGACTATTTCAACAGCGTGTGAATACATTTAATAAAGGAATTAAAATTTCTTGGGACTAACAGAACAAAATATTAAAACTTTCAGAAGTAGGGCAGTATTTTTAAAATTTCAGAAAAAAAAAAGGTTTTATGTGAAATTATTAGTCTAAAGGTAGTTTTGGATATACTCCCTCTATTTTAATAGTCATTCACTTTGCATCAAGTGTGATATGCTCTTTTCTGATGAAATCTGGAAGTTTTGTCTTGAAAAATAATGTGTCTTATAGGTAATGGAAACTAAGCAATTTTAGCGATGGCAGAGTAATAAAAAACATTCTTACCATGGATTCATTGAAGATACAAGGACAAATAATAACCTTGTTAGGTCTATTTTAGGACTTATTTAAAAAAAAAGAAAAAGGAGAATAAAGGAAGGAAAGGATTTCATATTTGAATTATCTCTATGTCTTCATAGGAGGAAGAAAATTTATAAACATATGTGGATAAAGGTTTAGGAGTAGGATGCTGTTGATATGTTTGAAAGTATTTTAAAAACAAATATGAAACTAAATAACAGTTTGCATAATTTCTAGAACCTTCTTGCTCATTTTTAGTAATAAAGAAATATATTTTTATATACATGTTTGAGGAAAAAATCAAATTGTTTTGCTAATTTGCTAATGGTTCAGAAATTAGCAATTAATAACACTGATTCTAAATAAATAATGAATATAAAATACTTATTCTCATATGCACAGTAAGCACATAATTGACTATATCAAAGGTAATACATAAAGCCTTTGCCTGTTGGTAGAAACAACATAAATGCAAATCCTGTTCACTGTAAGCAAACAAGAAACCTATTGAAACTGATGGAACTATTTCCAAGAAGATATGCAAAAAGAATTTGATCCAGACACATAATTTAAAAATTATTTGAATCCTGCCCATGCAGGTTCAAAAGACAAATAGGTACATTCAAATATAGACATCCTGTCTACACTTCACAATTCTTCCATGCAATATTGAAATTTTTATTTACTATTTAGGTTTTTTCTGGGGTTGGCAGGGTGGGAAAGAATTTAAGAAATATTTTCACATTGAGCTAGGGAACCTGACCATCCTCTCAGTGAAAGGAAGCAGTAAGATTCCCAAGGTCCCTTGTTCCCAGACCCCCTGGGATTTCACAATTGCTAAAAGTCTATCAATTACAGTTTTGGATTTGTTTTCTTTAGCCCAGACTTCTAGTCGATCCTACTTTTAGAACTGATGTGCAGTATTTAGAGCCTGGCATAGAGCCATTGTTATCATAAATCCTCTCTGCTAGCTTGAGCAGAGAGCAGTTCCAGGCTCAGAGCTGTCTCCATGTTAGTGCAATTTATTAAATACTCACAAGATGGAAAAAAAAAATTAATTATTTGGGAATAAGTTTGGTAATCACAGACTGAGAAGTTTTCTTAAAATGATAAAAAAGTTCTTGTCTGTTTGTAGCCCTTTCTGAAATGCATGGAGGATATCATGATGAGTATGCTGAGCCTTCAGCCTTGAGGGTTGCTCTGTGTGGGAGGACCCACCTGCCTAAATAGGAGCCATCCACTCCCACCTGTGGGATTTCAACATCTGATTTCAGCATGTGTTCTTTTCGTCTAACTCCAGTTTGCACCAAAAAAATCACCTACCCCCAAAATCTGGTCTTGGCTTTCTCTTCACCTGGAGACAATGAACAGAAACAAACATATTTCTCAAAAGAAAAGCAGAACTATTTTATCATCAAGACACTAATTAAGATATCTTGTCATGTTCAGAGTCTATTTTTCTGAGTTGAATTAAGACTATCACCTTAAATTGAATGTATTTTATATTTTTAGGAGAAAAAAGATCATAAGATGCTGCTTTTTTCCTGTATTTTCTATGCATACATGCTTGAAAAGATAAGAAATAATGGACCACTTTTTCATTCTAATTATGAAATTCACAGATGGCACTGAGTTTTTGGTTTCTGAAGGAAATATTATCAGGTCACCATAATGTTGAACAGTATGACATTTTAGTAGATAATTTCTGAAAAATGATTACTTTTGAGAAAAACCCAAAACCAAACCACCAACCTGAAAGAAAAAAAAAACCCTGGCTACAGCTCTGCTGAAAAAAAAAAATTATCAACCCCCTCATCTAGATTCTTAGACACATCACTGCTTAAAATGCAGTCACCTGACAAAAACAGTTCTAATTATTATCCCCTTGGGCTAACATTTTTCAGAGTGACTGGCTAAAGTGCACTCCAGCTCATAATTTTTATCTCTGACAGTGGAAGACATAACCTAGTTTCCTCTAATGCAAAAGTCTCTAATCTAGAGGGCAAGACCCTTTTTCATATAATATTGAAGGGAGAAAATGCAATTTGAGCACAAGGAAATTGCCAACATAGTTTGATAGTTCTATTGTTCTCATTTTTTTTCTCCAGGATTAACTGTCTTGTTTTATTTTATGCTAAATTATGACCAGGCTCAGACTTGTATATATTTTTCATCATATACTGGGAATTTTGTACTGTAAAAACAAAGAGACCTAGAAACATGGTCTAGTTTTCTCATTCACATTTTAGCCATTAAAATTTCCAGATTTCCTCATGGGGTTAAGGATATTTTTTTCTTAGTGGATGGTCCTTCCTTCAGCAAGTAGCACTTGCAAACAATAAGCTTCATTCACCTCTGGGTTAATCCAGTTGTGTATCAGCACAATGTGATAGATTTCATATTGGTGTAATGCAGTAGTGAATCAGCCTCCAAGGTTTGAAGGCAGAGCACTACATTAAAATCTACATTTGTACCCTGACACACTGGAGAGCAGACTTTCACATGGGCTTCATCCCAAAGTTGTTTCCTTGCAGCACATTTTTCAGCACAAAAATAAAATAATAATAATAATTAAAAAATCATCCACAATTTTGCACTCATGAACACTACAGGGAACAAAAATTAAAAAGAGTCTTGGATAGCGAACTCTCTGAATTATACATGTACCTACCTGAATTATACATGCATTTGAGTAGTTAGATGCTTAACTACCAATATTTGCAATAGAGGCTACCTGTCAAAATCTGGGCCTCGATGTGCAAACTCAACTGCTAACAGCCTCTCAGCTGAGATGAGCAGATTTACCGGTGCGCAGGGAGGGGGCTGCCTCACTCCAATTAGCACCACCCAAATGGTTCAGACTTCCCTCCCCCCTGACATCAGGGACACTACTGCATCTGTCCCCAGCTAAGCCTGACCAGAAGGATTCCTGGCAATATTAGGAGAAAAGAATTAACCCTTTTCTCCTTTTCTTTTTGGTTCCATTCATATAGGCAATGGCTGAATAATAAATTGCCCTCATACAGCCAAAAATGCTGAAGAGTTTCAAAGAAGTGAGTCAGGAATGCTGGAAGAGTTGCTTTTTGTGCTGTGTTTTTATTAACAATTTTTTTCTTCTCCCAGACTAAGAACCACCTTTTCCTTTGTAGCTTGACAGCTGCTGCTTAACACCTTTTTTTTCCAGCTGGCAGGACAGCAGGGTAAGCATGTTTGTGGTTAGCATGAATTGCTTTTGTGAGCAGTGGGGGCACCAGTTCCCTCCTGAAAATGCATGTCACCCTCACAGCTTGTATGTCTTCCATCACTTTGAGGACTACCTAGAAATACCAGTGGTAAAAGTACTGTCCAAATAAAGGACAAGCAAATCTATCTTCTGTAAAAAGCCCAATTGCTGCAATGATTGTTAGTCCACATTATTCAAGAAGGACTCAATTTTTTTTTTTTTTTTAATACTGATGCTTGACAGAGTTTTCAGTGAATTATGTGGTGAGTCAGCGCTGGATGAACAGTCTCCTTTGCCTTTTTTAAGGACAGAGAATGAGTGAATGTGAGCAAGACAAACAGGGGCCTGAGGTCATAATTACCAGAAAGCCTAAATCTATGAAAATCTCTTGGGTTCCGATTCTGGACAGAGAGAATTTTTTTATTTGTATACATTCTTTTCTGTGTATGCACATCTGTTAGCAGGATCTCATCCTGCTAACAGATGTGCAGGATGTCCTACACTTGTGTAGAAGACCACAGTCTTCTTAGCATGGGTGCTAAAAGCATTACAAAATGTGCATTTTGTAATGTGTGATGGATTTTGTAATGTGTGATTGTAATGTGTGACAGGAACAATGCCTCTGAAGGGTGACTTTGTTTGCCTGGCTAAGGCATATCTGTCTTCATAAGACATGGTGCATAACACAGTAGCTACTTCATGAGACCATAAAATGTAAGCTACTTGGTGGGTAGATTCTTAAATAAGAATCCCTTTGCAATCGGAAGAGGCAGTTGAGATGTTGAGTACTAAAGCCCATGAGAACTTGAGCTCATAAAATATCAGAAGAATCTGAACGGATTTCCAAGACAATTTCTATTCTAAAACAAGCCCATCAATAATCAGCATATCTTATACTACTGCAGTCAGATGTATCAGTGAAGTGATCCATACTCCTGGCCATGGTGGACCCCTGCAAAGGTCACAGAGTTTTTGATGTCACCCTGAACCATCAGTCCTTAGGCATCCTGCTCAGACAACCATTTGTCAGGCTGCCCAGGGGCAGCAGAGGCCCAATTCCTCTCAGATGCTGGAGAAGACACATGATTAATAGCTTTTAGTCAGTCCTGGTGAGTGGGAGTATAGTCAATGAGAAAGGTTTTACACCCTTTCACCAAGACATCTGTCCTCCGGAAGCTAGGTTTCATAATGATCTGTCTTTTGATATAGATTAACTGACGGCTCGTCCTTCAATGAGGCACAGCATAAATACTGCAAAATCCTTCATAATACTGGTGTTTAAATTCAGACTGACAAATGAGCTGTAACCACTACCTGAGGGAATAATTGTACAGCAGCTCTTATGCAGCCAATGAACTGACAAGGCAAGAACTTCCTATGGGCAGGTCACTCAAATAACTTCTGCTGAAACCCAAGCTCTAAGTAGCAAAGGGCTGAAACATGCCCAAACTCCTGGGAAATGCCACCCCAGAGGCCCAAAGATAATGCAAATTTTGTTATGCTGAACACAGCATGGAACACGTCAAGGAATGCATGTAAAGAGCAAGAGATCCATAATCAGTGAATGGTGCTTGAAGGTATTTCTGGTGTTGCTTGGAAAGGACAGTGAACAGTGTTTGGACGCTCTTGAGGTGAATCTTACTCCTTTGCAAATAATGCCTACAACCATGACCTTGCACTATTCTCACCTTCTGACTCCCACAGTTTGGGTACTGTCACACACTCCCATGGTGACAGAGACTCTTGTCATTCACCAGACCCATGTGACTGCTGTTGCTGGTCATTCTAAAGACTTGCTATTTGAAGCCCAGTGTTCTTCTGACATGATGTTGTCTCTCTCATGGAGGAGGACAGTTGAACAGTCCAGACCCCAGCTTCATGTAAATAATGTTTTAGAACAGAACAATCTTGGCGCAGTATTTTATAAGAAAGAAGATCTTTTATCTGGACAATGAAAAAAGTAGTTTTTGTTTTTGTGAGAGCTGTGTAGACAAGAAAGGAAGAAGCTTTTACAATAATTTGGACTACATGTGGTTGGATAGAGTAGCTGGGATGATGAAGTGTTTTTGAACCAAGCTTTAATGATATGTTGTTTAATGATTGCTGAGGGGAGAAGTGGGGAAAAGTGAATCCGCTGGTCAGTGGGAGATCTGCAGTTCACTGCCCCAAAGCTAGGATTTCATCATAAGTCTGCTGCTGACAGCAGTGTTGACGAACATCTTAAAAGCACTGCAGTATTATGTCATTGTTTAGTTGGGGAAGGAGTAAATCTGTGCCTTGGGAGTAATTCACTATATCACCTAAACAACTCTAAGTTTTTCATGTCTGTGCAAGAGGCAGACCCAGATACTTGAAAAGAAAAAACAATCTTAATACATTTGAATACCTACTGGAGGGTATAAAATCCTTGTATTTTCCTAGGGAATTCTTCATTTTAGCTGCACTGTTTCTGAATTGTAGCTCTGGTTTAGTAATTTTCAGCCTGCTACATAATGAATTTCACTGTTACAGATTTTCACATTTGAGAGTAGAAAACTGAAAGGAACAGAGAGAGGAAAGCGGCAACAGTTTGTAGGCACAATAGTGTAAAATGGTCTTACTTCTGCAGTCAAGTTACTGATTTGATTGCCCTTCTTTTAACAGCTTACCTACTCTCCTTAAATATAAATTATATGTGTGAAGAAAATAACCCCATGTATGTTTCAGTTAGGTGTTTTCTGTCCATATGCTCATGAAGGAATTGGAAAGGTTCAGGAAGACAGGGCACAAAAGTGCATTCTCTGACTTCTTCCAAAAGTAAGCAGAAGTAAAACAAAGAGAAGACACATGCAGAGTTAAGAAGAATGTGAAATAAACTTTTACTCACCTATATAATCCTTACTTAGGAGTGCAGTCTAAATAACACCACACTTGTTCATGTGCATACAGACTGCATGAAATACTTCAGAGTGGCTTCCTAGAACAATCTTGTAGACTGTAATTTTTTGAGCAATCCAAACATCCCCATTAAACAAACCCAAACAGGATTCAGAAAATGCAGGGTTCCGACACTTTCCCCCAGGATCAGAGGACCACTGAGCATTCTTGTTCAATTTAAACAAAGTAAATGGCATATCCTCCATTAGTATACCCTCCCCTAATGGGCACCCCCACTGGGGACATTGTTTAGGCACCACCACGGACACATCCCAAGTGCAGCTGGGTATGTAAACAAGGACGTAATCCGCCTGAAAGAATACTCACAGTTTGGCAGAGCTTGCCGTGTTGTTCATGTATTGTGCCAAAGCAATAACAAAGCCATCATTTTAAAATTTATTTAAAAGATTTTATTAATCCAGAAATTTTCCAGAAATCACTTCTGAAGGAAGGACCTTTCAGAAGTCACCATTTAGTGGAAGAAGGTTTCCAGATGACATTTTTTTTTGTATCTGTAGCCTGTCCCTCAGAATAAATCACAATTTAGTCTGAGTTTATTTGAGACAGAAAACACACTGCTGTAATACAATGTCAGAGAGCCTTCTGGGTTTTTATTTTGAATTCTCTCCATTTCTTACAAGACCAATAAGCTTTAGGTTACAGTTCTTCGTTGGGCTGGAGATAGTCAAGGTGCTGTACCTTGGCTTATTAGCAATTAATTCAAAACATTAGCAGTTATAAATTCAATAGAGTCATCCTGTTAATGTGGAAACCAATATTTCTGAGTTTGGAACTCCAAGGAAAGAAAGTAGATTGGCAATTTTTTCAGTTTTATTGGTTGATAATCTGGATTTTTAAAGTTTTTCTAGTGTTTTTGAGACAGTCATAAAAATGGCAAAATAATGCAGCAAGAAAAGATGACATTTGGAAAATCAAATTTCTATGAGCCTTCAGTCAGACAGAATCAATAGTCTGAGGTAAAACTGTACCCAGAGGTACTAGCAAGATTTGTTATGGATATGACTAATCAAAAACAAATACTAAACCTTTTTCTTTTTTTAATTGAAAAGAAAAAAATCTTAAAAATTAAGAAGAAAAGTTTTCTAAAGGCCAGAGTGCAACAGGGAAAATGATGCCTGTTAATTTCGTCATTGCATACCTTAATTATATTCAATATTCACAGCATTTACACTGAAAAAGTAATATTTTTCAATAGTAAGGTAGTGTTAGAATTATTTTTGTGTGTGTGTTTTTTAAAATTTTCTTTCTTTTAAAGTTATACCACATGTTCAGTATATTTTGGACACATTGCTGGACACAAAATTTCTGGATATACCAGATAAATTATTGCTATGCCTGCACAGAACAGATAAAAACTCAGTGTGCTCCTACTGCATGTAGACCATTGGCTTGCCCTGTGCCATGATGAACATACCACGTGGGTTTGGTTCAGATGAACATGTTTGGCAGGTCCCATGCTCTGCATTGCTTTATGTGTGCATTCCAGCTGCAACACTTCAATATACCACTTTGATACCTGTTGAGCTCAACAGGTGTGTGTTTAAGCTATTTTTCCAGGAAAGTGTAACTGGAAACCCTTATCTGCCATATAAACCTAATCAGAACTAAGAATTGATTTTCAAAAAAGTGTGTTTTGGTCTAGTTTGACCCTGACTCCTTTGCTGGAATTTCTTTGCTTAATTCCTTTGCAGTTGAGGTCCTGCTAACACTGCTGCATGACTACCACTCCAATCTTTCTACAGATCTGTGCTGTGGAAAAGATTGCTGTGCAAGGTGTAATTTACCTTAAAAGCCTCTTACACCCCAAACACTGCAGTTACTGACTATGCTGTTGTTTTCAAAGGCAAGTTCAAAATTCACAACAGCCCATGCTTTTTTATCTGAGGAGGTAGGGCTTTAAACCCTTCAGCCTGTGGTCAGGCAAAGCAAAATTAGAGCAAAGCCTTTAATTTCTCTGGTGTGGTACCTCTTTCTTTGTGCTAAGGTGTGTCCTGTAGTTGGGAATGTTGAATATCTAATACTGATATTGTCTTGATTTTTACAACTGTCAAACCTGCGATTTGATTGGCTGCCAGCTGACCTTTCTTCAGGACGAGCCCCAAAGTGTCAGGTAAAAGAATTCTCTTTTGTCTAAGATGTTTTCTTCATTTTTGAGACATATGGATGGAAAAATACTGCTACCACTGACCACAAAATATAGATGTTCCTATGTCACAGCCATTTTCATTCTGTTGTGGCTGTGAGAGGTTTATTATAGAATATTTGTGACAGATGTCCTTTATGTGATATTCAACTCAAGGAGAAGGCACTGGTTTAATATCAAATACAGACATCTCTGTCATTTCAGATGTTACTGGCTTTGATTCCCTAGTACAGTAATAATAATAGTAATAATACTTCTTACAGATATTATAATTTTAAATCAAATAGCTTATTATTTTTCACATCCCTGACAGTTTTTGTTCTAATTCTTTGGTGATCATACAGCCACCTTCATAAGATCATAATCTCCTAACACAATGCTATAATTATATATTAATTATTTCAATGCTGAAAAATATCTCCATCTTGGTCAAAATAATGGCTCAGCTGACTGTGACGTGTCATTTTAGATCAATACCTTGAGAGAAATTGAGCCATGAGTTAAGCACAGCACCAAACTTACAGCAGCTACCTGCAAGCAGAGGCCAGGATCTTTGAATCCCTGCATCAGTCTAACTGACTGACTCTACTTTGGAGTTGGTAATCATGATATCACAAAATTAGATAGGGAAGAAAGTAAAAAATCCAAACTAAAAAAAATAAAAACCACTCTGCCACCGCAAAACCAAAAGCAAACACCAAAAAAGAAAGTGTATGTTTAAGAGGTCTAGGTTCTAATACCTTCCACCCAGAAAAGCCAAAACTTAGTAAAGAGAGGGAGACTTAATTAAAAAATCCTGGTTTTAAAATGTGCCTGTTTTTTCCCCTCAGAACATAATTGGTGAACTGTGAATTTATACTTTTTTTCATGAGGTAATATAGAAACCAGAGAAAAGTAGATACTCAATCTCTGGAGTGCCTCTTTTTCAACAAAGTCAGTTCTGGATACATTTGATGAGGACTGGGGTCTATCTGACTTGGGTCTCTGAAGCAGACTACTTGCAGATACTACATATAAGAAGACTGCATTGACTATTTAGTAAATACGTACATATTCTTCCTCACCTCCAAAATCTCGAAAACTTAATGTAGGAAACAAAGATTTAAAACTTGTCTTTCTCTTTTTTGTAAAAGCAGTGGAAGGGCCACCAGTAACCACTAGAAGCATAATAAATTTCTGAAAAAAAAAAAAATGGTTTTTATTGCTCTATGTTGGTACCCCAGAAGTGAAATAGTTAAATAATTTTGCCTTCTGTTGAAAAAATATATAATGTCTTCAATGTCATACTTAGCTTTCAAGCATACTATTAGGTGAGGATATAGTATATGCAGCTGGTTGCTTATGTAATCTTGAGATTTAAATTTATATAGTAGGAGTTTCAGTGTATTTATGATGCATAGTAAGAATGTACTTAAAATGTATTTAAAAAGTAACTTGTGCAATATATTTTACAGTCTTGCTTAATACATACACAGAAACTTAAGAATGGATCCAGATTTTCTGTTTGGAACTTCAAGAATTAGTGAAAACATGAGACATTGCCAAAATACCTGATTTCCTGTATAGATACTAACGTTATGAAACATTTTAGCTCTGTATGAAAAAAAACTTTTAGGGGACCCCTTTGGCTGAAAGGAAGTAGTACCAGAGATCAACGATGGCTGAAAACCGAAGCACTGTTAATCTAGGTGCCTGATTAAGTGTCTGAGTTGACCTCTCTGACAACTTTCTCTCAAATTGCCTGGAAAAGCCTTGCATGTGTTTTGGTTTATTCTGATGTAACGATGGCTGATTGCCAAATTCCATACATTTCCATAAGTAGTACTTTAGAAAATTGGATGGTTGTACAACAGTTGAAATAATTTAAAAACCATTTTATACTGTAGCTTGCACATACCATTCCTCTGTATGCTCCTAATCTGAAAAAAATCTCTAAAGCATCACTGTACCCACAAATAACATTCTCCAAACCACTATAGACTTCCAAATGTATAAACACTTACATTTGGGTCATATGTAAAGCTCAGAGACATCCAGCTCCAGAGATGCTTAAAAGTTTGGTTCAGGATGAAACCCCAGGTGGGAGCCTTCACTGAGGTATTCTCTTGTTTGCCTTGTGAACAGAGAGGAGAAAAAAAAGCAACATGGATTACCCAGGTGTTAAACTATCTACATGCAGTTTTGAGAATGAACAAGCAAATCCTGCCAGGAGAGAAGGTCTTGCTCTGCTAATGAGTTATTTTTAACTGATCACCCACGTAATGTAGAAACATTGAAACCTGTCATCCAGACGCTCTTGGTTAGATATGTAGAATGTACCTAAAACATGAAGATTGAAGGTAAGGATTTGCTATATTGCCTAGAAGCAACAGAACTAATGCCCTGTTTTTGCAGCAGTGTAGCTCTTTGAAAGTAGCAAGGCTTCATACTATAGTCTAGAATAGTACATGGTCCACAGAACAAAACAAAATACAGCCTTCAATTTACAGGTTTTTCAGCCAATGATCTAACAAATTTCAGTAATGGATGTGTGAAAAAGAGAGAAATGAGCCCTTCACATTTAAATTCAGGATATAAAGATATTGAGTCAGCAAAAATGCTGTTATTAAATTGCTGGTGTGTCATACTTGCTGGTAAAAAGACCTGCTGGTATGTCAATAAATCCTCTTATATGGTGGACTGAGGTTTAAATCACATTTCACTGAAGTCCTGGTTAGACATCTGTGACTTTCACCTCTGAGTGAAGGTACAGTTTCTTTGTACAAATTACATTGGTTTCATTTTGGAAACTTTTAAAAGTGGTCAACAATTAGTACAGTTGGACTGGGACTTTGATGTTCCCTTACTTTTGGGTGGAATGAGCAGTTGAAGAGAACTGGGTACACAGCTCACTGTATTTCCTGATGCTTTTACATTAGGAATAGGAATAAAAACTAGATTGTTTTATGTGGTATTTTAGTCCTCCATTCTTTCTCTGCATAGATTATAAAGCTGTTTTATTTTAATGCCTACTTGGGAATTTTGGATTTAAAGGTTCATTACTGGTTCCAGTTCGGGGAGGCACAATCCTATTTGGACAGATATATCACATTCAAAAGGACCAACAATTGAAAATGGCCCTAATCTGGTAAAATGATAATGATTCTTTGAGTTCAGAAAACAGAAGTTCACACAGTATGTCAATACCTTTTTCAAACCACTCTAAAATTTTTTGAAATCAGGGAGTAACAGTTTAGTCTCTCAATCAGTAAGCATGTAAAGTACTGAAACAGATGGTCTGAAAGCAACAAGGTAAGTAAACTGTGTTGTCAAATCCCCACCAGAAAAATTTATTGGTAGTCTGGTATTCCTTCTGAATAAATCTTGCTGACCAAATCTTGTGAAATATAAATAAACAAACAAATGCACAAGGAAAATTTCCATCATACTGGCCTTATGCTGAATTATAGTTCAACTCTGTCAGAAGGTGTAGCTGGTCACAAACCTCATTTAATTGCATGGGAATATATTTACCAGTATGTTATATAAATAAATATATACTCTTATTCAGTGGACATGCATTAGAAAATTTCTAGAGCTCTCATTTTCAAGACTTTTTTCATGTCCAGTGGAGTCAATTGGTTGTGTGTTTTTTCCTTCTGTCTTTCCTCCCTCCACAAAGGGCTCATAAGGACTACTATTTCCACAAGACTTTTACTGCTTTAAAAGAGCTAAATTGTTACGGAGATTATATGCTTCCAACCTCATCTCAAATACCATTTCAAATTATGTTTGGATGAAAGTGCATAGCTAAAAATACAGGATGAATAAAAGCTGCATAAATGTTCACAAATTTTAGAAAACAGCCTTTGTTTCTCTGTGACCCACTTTTTCTTATTTAGCCACACAAACCTTGGCATTTTCCCTAAGCACATTATTTTTTCCTAGACTGAAAAGGAGAGGAGGACAGAAAGGTATGAAGGTTGAATACTTTTCTAATTTCTTGTGAGCTCTTTTCCATTATGGTTATAAGGCCATTTTGAATACCTAGGACAACATGGCAGAAAGACAAAATGAAGATAAACAGTAGGGATTGAAAAATGATAATTAAAAACCATATGAAGTGTTACTGAGACAGAGTACTTCTTGTGAGAGAATGGCATAATAGCTTGTGATGAAAGCAGGTTGTTCATTTGATAGAGAGATGGGGATCAAGACACCTGAGACCTACTGTCCTTCCTTCCTTCCTTCCTTCCTTCCTTCCTTCCTTCCTTCCTTCCTTCCTTCCTTCCTTCCTTCCTTCCTTCCTTCCTTCCTTCCTTCCTTCCTTCCTTCCTTCCTTCCTTCCTTCCTTCCTTCCTTCCTTCCTTCCTTCCTTCCTTCCTCCCTCTCTTTCTCCCTGTATCCTTTCAAAATGTATTCAGTGCATTTTGAAAAGTTACTACCCCAGCTTACTTTCAGCATTTCTTCCATTTCTATGGTCCATAATTTTTTCAGCTGCCATCATCCATTTTAACTCTTCCCTGTAACTCTGGACTATTGCAGGGTCAACAAATTCCTGCAAACATTTGAGTCAAGCTGGTGTGAGTCTGGCAGTTAACTGCCTGTCAACTCTCATCAAACATGGGAGCTCTGCTGCGTGCTTTCAGACTGTGCAGACCTGGCAATCAGATTCTGCAAATCCTAGTTAAGAGACAGAAAATATTACACACTTAGAAAGAATTAAGGCTTCATCCTCTTGAAAGTCTCCTAGAGAATGCTTTAGTTTTCATTGCTCTAGATCAACAAAACACTGCTAACTGACAGAAGTAAAGTCTAGAAACTTAGATGTCTTTAGATTTGAATTTTTATACTTTTAATCATCTTATTAAAATAATTCACTAACTTTTCTAAACACAAACATATGCAAGCTGTAATAAAAAGTTTAAAGAGAGGATTAACAAACAGCTTATTAATACACAACAAATATCTAGAGAAAAAAAAGAATGATATATATAAAGAAGCAATTCACTCACAAGATACTGGTATTTATGTGAAAAGACAAGCCAAACAAAAATCAGAAATAATAAGGCTGTGCTGTCTCCTCCTTCCCTTTAGGCTACAGTCATGGCATGTGATGGATTACAGTTTAAAGAAAACAAACAAAGTTGACAGTTTTTAGGGACATACCCAGTTACTTTCTATCTGCATGTAAAATGCCTGACATGAGAGCTCTGATGCTTTAATTGTCTTGTGGAAAAAGTGGCGGATGATAAAAAATACAATTGGCTTTATTATTGACATGTGCTCTGTGTGCACTAGATGTGAAACAACGGAGAAAATGCAGAGTGGAATGAGGAAAGTTCATAATTTACAATCTTTAGGTTAGAGGTCTCTGTGCTGAAGGTATGTGGGCACAAATAAACTTGACATTTTAAGTAACTGGTTTTTTTTTCTGACCTTCTACCCCGAAACAACAGCCAATAGTCTTAACCTCTGATATCTAATATATAAATAAGTTGGGAGCTCTATCCCTCCAAGAGGTGCTAATTTAGATTTTTTTTACAAGCCCACCATCCATGTTTCCCCATCAAAGTGTTTTAGGCCTACTATCTTGCTACTGTTCTAGAATTTGTCAGTGTTATGAGTGGTGCCTTATAGAACATGTTTTTTTTTTTCCTTTTGCTATTTCTGTATTTTGAAAAATCAAATGACTATTTAGACTTTTTCCTGAAAACTAGGGAACATATTTCACTCATTTCTACCACCCCAGGTGTTAGTTCATTCTGCACTGGACTTACATGGCTCAATGTTAAAAAGAATAAAAAAATAATAATAAAAATAATAAATAAAACCATATTTTTATAATAAATATTGAGTAGATAGCAAAATCATCATTCACTTTTCTTAAAAGTTATAATATTGACCTCACAAAAGTAAAATAAAATAGAGCCAAGAATACACACCCTGGAATAGATTTTCAATACTTGAACAGCATCATCATATAGAGAAATATTTTATGTCACTCAGGATATTTCCTAGTAAACAGATGAATGAAGAAAAAAGAGGAACAAAAGGAAGAAATTATGTATGTAGAGTTAATTAAAATGGGGTTTTATTTTAATTAAGTAACCCACATTACTGTAATTAGTTTTATTCTTTCCTTCAACCTTTTTTATCTGAAGCCATGTATCTGAATTAAAACAAAAGTATGAACTCATATGTACTAAAACCACAATTGGTATCCAGCTAAAACTTCTCTCCACTGTCTGTCCAATGGGTCATTGTAACATTATCATATTAAATTACAGCTGGAAAGCAAGAATTTTATGTAAGATTCTGAGAAATGCAAATGAAATCTGCAACCTACCTGCTTCGTGCTGCAGCAGTTGAAACAGAGTTAGCCAAGGTAGGAAATTTTATGGAGTTTCTCCTGTAAAGTAGATATCTTTGTTTCTGCTGTTTATATGTGCTGTTTATATGTCCTGTTTAGACTAAAATTTTTACTGTGTATATATTGATTCTATCTGGGTATGTAAGTGTCCAAGGAACCAAAACATTTGCTGCAAGTCCAAAACCTGGCTACTGTCTCTCACAGTTGCTTAAGTGCAATATTGTTGAATTTGTAATTTATTAATTTCTGTAAATGGGGCCATAAGCACCAGCTCATTTTGGTGTTTTTTTTTTTTTTTTTTTTTTTTTTTTTTTTTTTTTTTTTTGGGTTATGTAACAACAAAAAAAGTGTATTCTATTTCATCTGTTGAAAGCAGTTGGGGAGATATTTTGTCTTTATCTCTTGTAACTCCAGGGGGGAGGGGGGCAGATGCCTTGTGATAATGGCCCAGCCATTAAGACCAGGTGTGGCAGTGTTTCTTATCTCTTTCACCACCGGTCCATCCTCCGGGGGATATCCTCTGCTGAGGCCATTAAGGCTCACCAATGACATGACACATTACATCATCCCGTTGGGAGATGCTCCACCCAGTGTGAGGGGAGCCAACCATTCCTACCTGGATAATAACTGAGACTCAGGAACAGCAGGGATCCGGTTTTTCCACTGGATCCTTGGAGGAAGACTGAGCCCATCTCGCCACCACTGGACTTTCTACAGGATAATCTCTATTCCACAGAATCACATCTGTTACTCCAGGATGATTTATTTGGGCTGCTTCCAACAGCCTGACCAAGAGGGTGTCAGGTTGTATCCCTGACTCTGTCAGGGTTTTCTAGGATTTTTATTTGTTTGCTTGCTTGTTTTTGTACTACTACAATTGTATTTTTTAATATTCCTAGTAAAGAACTGTTATTCCTATTCCTGTATCTTTGCCTGAAAGCCCGTAATTGCAAAATTATAATCATTTGGAAGGGAGAGGGTCTACATTCTCCATTCCAAGGGAAGCTCTAGCTTTCCCTGGCAGATACGTGCCTTTCCAAAGCAAGAGGTTTTTTTTTCCTGAACCTGCTCTATTTTAATGTCATTCTTGCACATCTAAGTCTACCATTGAGGCACTAGCACTATTTTCATGTGGAAGGTGACAATGAGGTCCAAGCCTCCTCTTGCTTTGATATTCATTATAGATGAAGAATGTGTCAAAGCTTCTCAGTCTCCATTGTCTCTGATCTGTATTTGAGAGATAGCACAACCTGTGAAAGAGTGCACAACAACTTCTCAAAGGACTTTGCCATCCTCCTTTATACCACAGATTTTCAGAAAAAAATCCCAAACCAAAACAAAAAGAAGAAAAATCACCAATTCTGCCTGGCAAACAAAGACTGTGGTGGCTAATGGGTGGCAATTATACATTAGTGGAGGTGTTAATTTGCCATCTTCTTTTAAGACTCACTATTTGGAGCCTTGAATAACAATGGTCCATCTGTGAACGCACACATCTCATAATTATCAGCTGATTGATACTCTTGTCTATATCCAAAAATATTAGCTCAAAAAAATTTTAACCTCTGCACCGTATCAGCAACGTTTTGCCCAATGGATTTAAAAGAAAACTTCAAAAGGCTTTTCTATTTAAGTTACTTATTAATTTAAGCGCTGTTAAAAGTTAACCCAGATCTATTCCTGTTACACTTAATGTCCTTTCTACTTATGATAAATTCCATCTGTATTAACACACCTGAGTGAGACAACAGCATGCAGAGCTCTACAGATGTTAGATAAAGTGTAAAAGGAAATGTTTCAGGTGGGCTTTATCTTGATCATCTTAACAGCTCTATTCCTCTCTAGATAGATGCTCCATGACAGTTGAATGCATCATGGTTGAACATTGTTTCTGTAAGAGAGGTCTTTCCTGTAAGAGAATTCAGGTTTTTTTATATATACATACCTTCACATTATTTATTTGACCTTTTGGTTGACATTGTGGGGTCTCAAGATATTTTCTTTTCAGAAACAAGTATTTACTTTTTTTTTTTTTCTGAGGAAGTATCATGTATCTGATTCTGTTTCCTGTCTCAGGCAGGAAACAGAAGAAAGTCTCAAACCCCAGTCTTTTTAGGAAATAAGATCCAGAACTGTTGTAGGTCATCTGATCAGCAGAATAAATATTTGGTAAAGATTTTTGGTCACCATAACTGAACTAAATCCTGATTAGATCAACATGTGTAGCTCTCAGAGAGGCTAGGCATGCAAACATATGAAATATATAAGCTATAGTGGAGCAGCTGTCTGTGAAGACCAATAGGTGAATCTCACATGCAGGGTATGAGAGTTGACAAGGATTTAATTTAATTTAACAGATTTCTGCTGTAGACTTTAATTGGAATTTTGTGTCGAGACACTTTGCATTTTAACTCTATAGCAACCTTGTTCTTTTACTTTATTTCTTCAAGATCATGTCTGGATGGCCTATCTTCAAGATTTTGTCCAAAAATTTGCAAGATTGCAGAATTTTTTCCTTCTAGTAAAGTTCAGGCAGTGAATGCTGTATCTTTCTTCTAATGACCAGAACAATAATCAGTTAGCTTAAAAACCTTACAGGAGTGCAGTTCTCCCAAGGTCATTGCAGGTCTTTGAAAATGTGAATTTGTACTATGAGTGATATATAATACACTGAATGTAATTGTATTATAAACAGTGGCAACTTCTCTTGAAATAGTGCATTGTCTCTGATGATGCAAAAAATTGGTTTTGAGAAGGTCTGTTCCTGCGTAAGCTTAGGCAAATGTTTATGGAAAATAGTAAACCTTTGTAAACAAGAGAATAAGGAGTAAAAAAAGTCAGGAAGCCAAGAGAATACTTTTCCTGTTTTCTAGTGTGATTTTTAGAAATAACAGCATATTTAGCATGACCTAGCAACCAAAAAATTAGTGTAAAATCTATTCAGTAGAATTAATTTTTCATAGTTGGCATTTATGAACTATTGTGCATCTAAAAGTAAGACCTGGATTTATTGTAGAAAATTTGTTTTGAGTGAACTCAAATAATTTGGGAGTTTTCATAAATTTTTATTAATTATTGGTCTCAGACTTTAGGTAAAAGTGAATAATTCCAGGAAAAATTGTCTTTCTCTGAAGGCCTTGATATCCAGAAATGCAAGGTTCTCCAGTGAACATTGACAAAAATTAACTACAAGATCAAACTTTCAAGTTGTCTATTAAACCATGAAATAAGAAGTTTTGGAATGGACATATTCTGCTCATATTTTTGCAATTAACTATGCAAATCTTCTCTTAAAACTTTCTTCTAATGTGCTATGCACCAAAAGGTAAATCTTAAGTTATTCTGAAGAAGAAGAGGTAAAGGTATTTAAGGACATCAGACAGATGATTCCTCAAAAAGATGAGAAATGGAGGTTCATTACTGTCAATGTATGACTTACATGTAAAAGCAAAGCTTATCCTTGCTTTCTTCTCTAACATAAAGAGTATATCTTGTATATCTCTTTTTCTTATCTATCTGTCTTATAAATATTGAAGTCTAAGGGTGGACATATATGTTAAGTGAATGTTAACACCTATCTTACCATTAACAATCTTACACTTGACAGTTCTGGTTACTGTTACCAACATAAAGAATCACCAAACCAGAACAAGGGCAGATATCCTTCACCACACTCTCATATGGGGAAAACACAGGAAAAGGTTGTGAGGAGCAATGTCCTGCATGTTGTGTGTGAGACTGTGATTTGAATGCTTTACGATGATGAAAATGGGTCTTCAATAAAAACATTTGCTTTTTCAGAGTTGTTGAAGGCTCAGATTTTTTAACTAACCTCAGTAGGAGCTGAAACAATCCAGTCCTTTTCAAAGTCAATACCATAAGGGTACAATACCCTCTAGAGGAATGGAAAGCAACATGCATAACTACAGTATCCTTGTGTATTTCATGTCTAGTAGCAGTTTTGTTCTGAATACGTTTCTTTTTTAAACCTTTATTTCTGAATTAAAGTAATAACTAATAGTGATCCAAAATAATTTTATTTCACTAAATACCTTACCCCTGCCCCCTTTTCTACTTCATTTGCTAAAAATGGTAGATTCTTTTGCACTGGAAATATCAGATGGTGATTTTCTAAACTGTTCACAACTACTTTATTCTCCTAGCATTTAGTTCATTCCTTTTGATGGACTTAACTCTTGCTGCTACTCAAAGTCTCTATAAAGTTACCTTGGACTTCTAAGATTAATATCCTCATTTCCTGTGGAAAAAAACACAACCCCAACATTTTCAGAATTGTAGCTTTTTACTTCCAAACTCCATTACCTTTTCCACTGATATTTTTCTTAACCTGAAGAGTGATTTCTCTTGAGATATGCGAAACTGCACAATCACAGCTAACATAAAGCCAGAAGCACACTTTTCCCACAAAATATTATCTGATTTTTTCAACCTTCTCCATCTTTCCATAAGGCCTATTTTTCCTGCCTTATAATTCTTGTGCTTTGTGTTTTGCAGAGCACTCAAATATCTTCTACACAGCTGAGTCTGAATTCTTGTCCAGCAAGTGAAAGAGAGAAGATTTTCCTGCAGAACTGTGCTCCTGCACAGATACTAACAGGAATTTCATTGAGGTTATAAGTCCTTGATGGTTTTCTGCAATACCATTAACTTGTGCTCGACACAAGGTCCCTGGCAGCAGCAGACTTACCTGTCTAAGGATTACCTCCTCAAGGATGACCTTGAAGTTATAGCACTTATAAAACAGCTGTGAAAATACATGGGGTGTTCAAACTCAGCACTCTGGAGATGCAGCTCTTCTGCATCTCTTCTATACCGCCTCCACAGGCTTATTATCTCAGCAGACATAGCGTAGTATAGTGTTTGAATTAATTTATTGTTTAGTGTATACAAATAAAATAAAGTCTAATGTTCTCTAGTATTGACTTGGCTAAGGAAGAATTTCACTAGCTATATCCGTGAAATATCTATCAATACCTTTAACATAAAATGGAGAAAAAAGATTATGTTAATCCACAATTGATCAGACTAGCTCAGACATTTAAAGAGCAGAAAAGAGAAAGTCCGAGGATCTGGTGAGGCAGAACACTAATATTAATATTATTTGTATAGGGCTGAATATATCTTAAATGAAGAATATTAAGCTAACATGACAGGAGTGGCCCACCTGTATTTTGAGAACAGAAGGAGTTCCTTGAAAGAACAATTCAGATTCACAACTAATTTTTCACAGGAAAAAAATCACACGTTGTACCTTTATGTTATTTGTCAATCTAAATTGCTAAATGTTGAGATGTACCAGGAGAACATTTATTCAATTGGTGACTATGAGTACCACTGACACTCTAAACCAGATGCTTGTAATTTATTTATTATGATAAACAGCAGCAAAGGATGTATGGTAACCAATGTTTAGAAGAGAAAAGAACTAATATCAGAGTGATAGGGTACATGCAAACCAGTGTTTATTGGCTTGATATGCTTTGCCCAATTTGTGATTGCGTTGATATTGTATATTTGATTATGACATAACTCTTGATATCTTCAAGATTTCTTGGCTGTTCAAAGTAATGGACACACCAGCAGCTTCCTCAGAAGGGAAAAACTGTCTTCTGTAATTAATAGTGCATGAAAATAATGGTTTTGATATTTACTCCTAAATCCTGACTGCCAAAAAATGACACTAACGAATGAGCAATTTCAGTTCATGCAGCCTCTTAAATTTCAGTAGAATTGAGCATGTAAGAAAACCATCATTCTGCCTTCTTCTCAAACACAATATTTTTTGGAAATGCATCCTGAAATCTCAAGACTATAGCAAAAGCCTAATCAGTTTTGGGCAAGATTTTGTTGCTGAAACCCGCATAGCTTCAGCAGGAGTAAATGGCTGATGGTAATAACGTACTGAAGATGTCTTTCCAGATCAGCTGAGGTACAATTAATGTTAGTTCCATTTTTCCTTCCCCCTCTTGTCAAGAGAAAGGAAAGCAGGGACAACAGCCTGAATCCTCAGTCTTCCTGCCACTGCCGCCACCACAGTGTTACTGGTGTGATGGAAAATGTTCAGCTCATTTTTACTGGTAGCTACAACATCAAAATGAAGGAGGCATTATAGGTTTTCTGCTTCACTTCAGTGACCCAGCCGGTAAATTTCTGGTAGAACAGGACCATCTGCAGATGGTAGAACTGCAACCATCAGTTGCAGCCTGACGTGAATTTTATTGTTTCTTTTTCAGTGCCTAGGAGTGTTTCAGGATTTCAGGATTATGATGGGCTTAATGAATCTGAGTGAATATCTTTATGAAAGATAGCTGACAGTTAACCTCAGGTGTGTTCACACATACCAAAAGCTGATCTTTGTTACCTCTCCCATTCCAGTGTGCTAGAGGAAAGGCAGTTATTTCAATCTGGATTTCTTACAATGGCAGGTGTGAAAAAACCTGGGATTTCTGATAGGATGAGCTTCCTCTTCCAAAGGAGAAGGGCCATGGTGACCATTGGGAAATGGAAGGAAAGAAAATTTCTAGCTAGTTCAATTTGTCTCATGGGTGCATTCAGTAAAGTTTAAATTCAAAATATACTCTCCTTATGGTGCCTGTGTTGTAGATGCCTGTATGTTCATCCATTTTTGTTTAAAATAGAAGTCACTGTTTCCTAACGACTTGAATAAAATGAAACCAGAAGCTAAATATTGATTAATATTTTATTATGTGACATTTTCCACATGACAGAGATTTGAAGTTTTCAGCTTAAATGCTTATAGGAATTAAACTTGTTCCCTAGGTTTTCTCAGTGTGTAGAGCAAGTAAATGCGGAAAATCTAGAGCAAGTAAATGCGGAAAATCAGGACTTGCAATGGCTAACCCAAACTATCTACACCTCTGTAATGTCCTATACTGTCTATGCAACTGTAGAAATAGACTTAAATAAGTAATCTGTCCTTTTAGCTAATAACATCAAAATGAGACCTTTTTCTTCACTTTGCCTGGACCTGTAACCTTTAAAGGTGAGTTAGACAGCTGCACAAAACCTGATCTCATTTTCTACCCCTGGCAAGATTTTTTCAAGTTCATCTTCTTTTTTCCCCCCTTCTCTCAAAATCTGATGAAAAATGAAATGTCATGAAAACAGGCTCTGAGGCTAAAAACCCTCTGTCTGTCTCTGTGACAGATGTCAGTTTGAAAGGTTTCAGGTCACCTGTCAGAACTATGTCAGTATGATCCATACAAACATCTACTCAACCTCTAACACTAACATTGAGTTCTGCTTTTTAAAATACCCCTTGAAAAAGAATCAAATGATTTCAAGTCACTGCCTTTTCCCCTTTCTTTTAACTCTGATTAATGAGCCAAACTCTCAGGCAAGGGAAAAAAAAAAAAAAAAGGAAAAATGGGTAGGGGGAAAGGAAAAAAGGAGCCTTTAAAAAAGGGCAGTTTGACCTTTCTGTGCCCCTGGCAGTGAACCAATCAGCATTCTCATAATCCAAACACAGATGCCTGGAGCTAAACAAATCCTATACTTGTGAACAAGAATTCAGTTTGCTGTCAAAATACAATCATGAGCAGCAAAATGCTGCTCTTAAGAAAAATATCCTGAAATAAATTAAAATGTTTTTCATTAATAAAGGAGGTAGCATGAGTAATGTCATACCTCACTAATAGCATAATTTGGGAACAAGTATGTTGAGATATTTATTTATATATTCTACCTGTGTACATTTAAACCACAGTACCTCATCTCTACATGAGACATAATCCCATAATATTTCATGACACGAAAACCACTGCTCATCTAATACTGCAATTCAGTACTTTGTAATGATTAATTAACAGGCTTGAACGCTATTTTGTTCCTTGCATTTTGTTCCTTGTCATAGCATCTGCATTATTTCTCATAGGCAGGATCTGCCCTTTTAAAGTTTAAGCTTCTATTTAGTTAGAAAAAAAAAAATGCAGTATTAAAGAGAAGATCCCAGCTGCATGACAGTTTTCATCAGCGTGTTTTAATAGGCTATGAAATAGATATGATTAGAGCTTTCTGCCAATTTCTATTTTCAAGTGTCCCACATAGACTCTATCAAGTAGGTTGTTGATGTTGATGGGCATATTTTTGGATGTTTCTTAGAAATCTGTAAAGTCAATTTTAGGCTCTAATATAACATCTGGGAAAAAAGATCTGGACATCACACTGATACACCACAGATGCACCAGATACACATTTAAATGTAAGCACAAAGTAATTCAGTACTATTATATTTTTCCATGGCTGAATATGTGATTTAATACATGCATGAGACTGGTGAGAAAAAGTAGGTGGTGAACTTGTGTTATTGTGAAACACTCTCCTCACATGTAGAATCCTCTTTTTAATGTTTTTCTAATAGGTCTTTGTCTGTTGTTGTTCCTACATGTCCATAATCTTTCCTTTTCTGATATGTGCCCATAGGCAACAAACTTCATCAAATTTCAGTTCCTCCTTTTTTTGCTTTTAAATGCTTAATGATGGTACTATGCCACTCATCAACATTTAGTTTCATTAATATTACAACTGAGTCATTTGACAGGGAAACTGTCAGCTTGATATCAAATTGTTACAGCTCTTACAAAACAATTATCAGCTTCATTTTGGACTATCCTAAAGAGACTCGGGAACAACTGGAGACAGAACCATCCACATAAAACTATCTGTATTGTTTAGATGAAGATATCCACAAACATCCTGAAATACTTAATTGTATCTAATATCTTTGTGACTCATATTTGCAATGTGTTTTTACTTTAATATAATTTTCTTCAGCTTTTATTATTTAATCTTCCTGTTGAACAGTATAGTTTAACAGTGTTATAGAATGGAAATAAAGAAATTTACATGTCATATTGGACTGCAAGGTGGACAGTATGGGTATTTCAATGGGAACGGAATGGATAGTTTCCCTGAAAACCCACCAGATATGTAATTTTTCTGGTCACAGGGGCCATGACTCAGATTGGACTGGACTGAGCACCTTAAATACTTACTGTTGCAGCTCCAAGTCCCCCTTGCAAATGAGGGTAAACCTCTTTAAAAAGCAATATGCCTTGTGTCTGCAGAATTATAAGCAATAATCACTGATATTTCCTTTCCAGTCTCCTCATAACTTCAAGGTTTGCAAATAATTCTGCAAGATAACAATTTTTTCTTGTGCAAAACCCCTATTAATGTTATGTGTTAAATACTAAGAATGTTTAACAGATGATAAACCATTTAACATAATTTCCTTGCCTGTGGTTATTTTCAGCACTTAGTTTCTGACACTGTTCCTCAAAATAAAACTCTGAACTAAAAGGTATACACAGTCCTTATCACACAGTAAGGACTTCTAGAACCTAATAAATTAATCACATATGTAAAGAAGTTTTTCACTTGCTTCCCTCCTTTAGCATTGACATCTGTATCTTGCCAGTCAGCCAGATACTTATAGGGCATTATTGCAGATAACAATGAGAAATGTGGAAGCAGTGTTGGTGCCACACAGTAATAGCATATGAGCACTGTCACAAACAGTCTTTCCCTTGCAAGAATAGTGCATTGATGCTCAAACACCTAACAAGAGTATTAGGGAACAAGCAAAACAACAAGAACAAAACCCAAAACAACAACCAAAGCCCAACCAACCAAACCAGAGGGGAGGATGAAAACAGCATTGATTGTGAAGGTAGATTTCCCAGTTGAAATTAAGAATTCTGAGTAGCACTAAAATTAATTACTCTGTAGTAGCAAGCAGGCACTTATGGTAAATGACAGAATGCTTGCAAATTTTCCTGACTACTTGATTAGAAAATGCACCTAGTACAGGCATCAGTCGAATATGCATTATTTAAGTGGTTGGTGTCTGGTGACAGTCTGGAAGCCAGAATCATTGTGGTTGCCTCTTGGAAAATTGCACTTTCTGGGACAAATTCTTTCACTGTTGTGTGCCCACGGCACAGATCTCTCCTCATGGCAGCTTAGGATACTGGAACTTTGTGACCTGGAAAATGTGGGACAACTGACACAAGGTGACCTCCTGAATGCTGGGGTAGGCCCAATTAATTTAAAATTTTGCTTGGCCTTGTCTCTTCCAATTTTTTAAATCCTCTGGAAAAATGATTAATGCGTACACTGCCAAAGCGAAAATATTTTTGACCCTATTAAAGTCGACCAAGGGTAAACCAAGTGTAGGCTGGCATTGTATCAAACTAGCTTTATTAAATTTGATTTGAGGTTTGTATGAGGAAGGGACAGACAAGGACATTATTTTGCAGAGCAACTCCCTTTTAAATGAAAATACTGTGAGGAATACAAAGTACTAGTGTGCTTTGGTACAGAGGTGTATTTAAACTAACAGAATTTTACCAAAAAAAAGTTTTGTTTTGAGAAAGCTTAGTATTTCCTCAGTGGGAAAGCATATTGTTGGTAAAGTTGATTTATTAAATGATGAGCTTTGTTTCCATTAAAGTGGAGAGATTCAGACCTTGCCTCACTTCTTGCCTTTTCAGATTTTTATTCCCCAAATTATTCTTTTCTTGCAAACTCCAGCAGCTGGGAAAAGGGTTTGAGGATATGATGTACAGCAGATGTAGGCACCTCAGACATAGAAAGTGCTATTTTCAACACTTTTTCCACTTTCTACAGTACTCCTTATTGCTGTTGTGTTTGTCAGTGAAGTGCTCCAAAGTTCTGCATAAACCAAAAATCGCTGTATTTCCCAGCATTTATTCTAGTGCACTATTGGTGCACTAATGATCTTTAAATATAGGACCCTCTTCTCAACTCCCAGGAATCTTTTACAGCTGCAAAAGGAATAAAGCCCAAATGTTATCCTTCACTACAATTACTGTAGCTACAAAAAACCCCCCAAAACCCCCAAACCCCCAAAAAACAAAAAAATACCCACCAAAACCAGAGAGAGACAGAAATAAGAGGACACTGCAATTTTTTGAATTGAGAAAAGTGATAGTTGCTCTGTTTTTCAGCCCCCTAAAACCTAACAGAGGATTTCAGATGCCATCCTGTGCTTGATTCTTTTGGCCTATTTATGTATCCTGTAGGCAAGTTTGTCTGGTTAAACACAATTGCGCACAAGTTTGTCAGCTCCCAGTCCACTCTTATCTAGTTCCAACTTGGAAACTGCAACCCCATTAATTTAATTTTTTTGTGACTTTTTTGGAGGGAGCTAGCTCTGATGAAGGATGTCCAAACTCCCTCTTGCTTGCCCAGCGACTGGACTGAGTATATGTGCAGGAGCACTGAGCACCTTGGGCTGCTGGTTATGGGGTACAGGTTTAAGGCTAAGGTAACACATTGAACAGTCCATTAGAGGATTTTTCTGCTTTGTCCCTTTTGACAATAAATCACAAGCAAAATCTCTTTAAATATTTTGGTACAGCCAATGAGGAGAAGAATATTCAAAGCTTTTAGAGCTTTTGAGAACTGTAAGGCTCATAATTGCTAAGTATTATGTACAGACAACATGAAATAATTCTTCAGCCACTCAAGAAAGAACTAAAGCAGAAAGTGCACAGCCTTGACAGTTTTACTTAGAGTAAAACTACAGCCGCAGTAAAAAAATAACCAATCTACTGTCTTTGAGGAGATGGACAAACAGTTGCATATGTCTGACAACCTTATTTTGGTAAAATATGAGCTCAGTAGAGACAACCAAGAAGTTGTCAGCAGGTAAGCATTAAATGTTTTTGAGGAAATGACTGAAATTTTGCTTGCTTTAAGCTTGATATACTAAAATGTGGAATCTCCTGAATGTCCTTATTGAACTTCCTCCAAATACAAGTTTGATATCCTCAGAAATCATTCCATCACATCTAGATGTAATATAAATATGCATATATATATATGTATGTATATATATATGTATAGAGTTTTTAATTTGGACAAATTGTTTTTGTCTACACTAGTTTTAACCTACTTATATAGTCTCAGAGAGACTTCTCTTCCTCCAGGCCTGTCAGTTCCTCCAGATGTGCCAGCAAAATATAGACAAAAATCAGTCATGGTATGCAGAGCTTGGATCTGACTATCAAATATGATTTTTAAAAAAGTCAGAACTCGTATACAGGCTTCATCCATTTATAGCTCAGGAATCATTAATATAAACAGATCTCTGAATGTCTACTTAGTGGCATAAATTTGAATTGGCTGGAACTAGGGACAGTGTAAGTTTGATGTGAAAGACCTTAGATTTAGGCATGTGAAAGAGAAACAAGATGGTAGCTCATCCCAATCTAATAAATGAAATGGTTACAATGATTTTCATTGTTGCAATGAAAAATATATACATAGAAGTGTATCACCAGATCAAGTGCTATACTTGAATTATTTCATAGTTTTCCTGTGGGTAGTCTTAGTAACTTCTCCAGTAAGTTAATTTTTCTAGAACACAGTGGACTGCCTACAGCATTTTTGAGAATAGCATCAGATCCAAGTATTAAAAAAACTCTTTCATGATTCTGAGCTAATTTCAATACTGAAACTTCAAAGATGGGTTCACCAAAGGGTGAGAGGATTCATAAAGTGAGCAAGTCTAATTTGCTGAAGAGATGCAAACAGTTTCCAAAATTACTAAACAAATCACAATTATTTTTTCCAGTTCTATTTCACGTCCATGATTTATCTATTTATAAGACATCTATCAGTTTGTACTTAACTGTGAAGCATTTCGAATCAAATTCTCATTAATTCTCCCTTGGTAAACAGAAAGAGAAACACAGAAATACCTATAAAGTGGCTCAAAAAATATTTTACTTATCTGTAATATAAACTTCTGATTAGAGGGCAATATCTGCTGTTGAAGTTTTGCAAATACTACCCTGTAAATACATCAAAATCATCTTTTGTTAGGTTCTTTGTTTTGATTGCTTCTGGGGCTCCCACACTTGTGGCCTTTGCCACTCCCCTTGCTATTTTACTTTTCCTTTCAGCCTTTTCTGGAGAAGTCAGCTCTTTTGGTGACAATTACCCATACAAACAAGAACCGTGCTTTTCTGCCAGGATGTTTGGGTGTTGTTGAACTACATGCTTGATGACTGTAAAGACTGTCAAAGACTGTGGGATAAATAATTAACGGAGGGATCTAATATCCTGTAAAGGGAATACAAACAATACCTTGTGTAGAGAGCAGGTACATTTGAAAGCTCATATATTTTCATTTGAAAGCTATGTATTGTTGAACATCAGAGAAGGAGACTTTGTGTTCGACTGACAAAACACCACAGGAACTGCAAACATAATAAGCCAATTGTTTTCTGGTGTAAATTGAAAATGAAGGATCAGGTTTGAGATTTGTTATAGTATTGAGGCTACTTGTTTTACAGATTAAATCCCATGCTGATAATTACAGATTCCATATTATTATCCATAGGGAGAAAATGTCATATGCTCCATCAAAGTAATTTTAATGCCCAGTTTGTTGGAAGACTGCTTATGATTTATATGGATCCAAGGGCCAAAAAATAAGTACATGTTATGGTTAGCTTAGATGTCATTGTGAAGATTTACTTCAACAAACAGGAGAGATGGTCAGGCATGAATAAGATGAATGCATCCTAAATGTGCAACATCATGAGTTCCTTTGCTTTACATTTCTCCACAAACATCACTGGGCCTGGTACTCAAGATATTTTGGTTTGAAGGCTTCTTTAATCTTCAGATTAGAATCTTTAATCTTCAGATTCTGTTTATAGTCTCTTAATAGTTCTCTATTTTCTGCACTTTTGACTGCATTTTTTTGTTGTTCTTTCAACCAAAGTCCATGAGATTCTCATTTCCCTTAGGATGAGAGAACCAGGATCCTCTCGCTTGTCAAAATAAATGTTATCCTTAGATGTAGCCTATTGGTGACTGTATCAGACTAGATCTGTGCCATTAATAGTTCTCTATGTTCCTGCATCGACTTTAACTTCTGGAAGAATTTGAGCTGGCTCCACTTTGTGGTAAGTGCAAAAACTAGACAGTCAATTTTTTGAAGACTATAGACAAAAAGGGGAAGGGAGCAGCTGAATATCAGTTTACAAAGAAAACTTAGTAAATTTAATGGAAAGGAGTAATAACAGCTCATTTGAGTACCTGGCTAAATGCAGAGGCTGGATAAGATATTAGAGATGGGTCTGTGCATGGATAGCTAACCATATTCATTGCTTAAGTGGGAATGCATTCACTGTTCTTGCTGACAGCTGCTGTGGGGCGAGGTGAGATCTACAGAAGGGATAATGAGGAGTAGATTGATAGTGCCTCTATGTTGAAAGGCCTGACAAAGACTAGTACAATCTTGAGCTCAGTTCAGCTTATTTCCTTTATTAATCTTCAGTGAGGACCAGTTTTCCAAGAAAACTGTGTCTATAGGGTAGATGAGTGGAATAACTGCAGATAATTTTCTCTTATGTCTAAAGACACTTATATTTCTATGTTAAATAGAACAGCAAACTGTGGCTAGAACAGTAGATTTCATGTTTTATCCAGTGTAATGTTGAAAAGCTTTCTAGTTAAGGATTCTGCAGAGGCAAAACCTGCACAAACTGGTGCCCAATTAGTAATGTAATTCCAATATTTCCAAAATTAAGTATAAAGGTTGAAGTGATTAGTAGTTATTTCCTGTACTAGGCACAGTAGAAATTAATCCTTTCATAACACCACAGTTCCTAAGTGATTGAGGATTATATTTTACACAACATTTTCTCCCAGGTCTTACTCTGTTATTGAAGTTGCATGGTTCAGCCAAGACAGGAATTAGATTCTCTGCATCCCAGAGATCCAACTGCAATTACAGTATCTTTATAAGCCTCATCATGGTAATGTATATGATTGGTTGTTGCTCTGTACAAGTTCCTGAGGGAGACAGTATCTGGGATAGAAAGTTGTTTAGGGCAAGTGTCTACTCTACAGCTTAACTCTGATGGAAACAATCTGGTTGGAGATCTTTTCATGTCTATATTTCTCTGTTTAAGTGTCATGACCCTTCCAATTTAGTATTTTGTATATTGTGTGGGCGAGCAGGTATTTTGATCATTACTAATGTGTACCTTTTTTTTTTGGTGTTTTCATTTCACAGCAAAATTGTGACAACTTCAGGGTCAATAGCTTTTACCCTAAGCTATTGCTTAAAACCTTTCCCACTAAACTATTATCCACACATGTTAATCATCCAAAGATAACTCAAAAGATCAGTTGAGTTTAATGTCCTAAAGCTTTGTATTTATTTTTGAGGTACTGCACCACACCAGCACACTTCTATCATGTCACATTTTATTACACAAACTTACAGCGAGGAGAAATTTAACAGGAAGTGACATGGTTTAAGTGATGCACTGACATGTATAATTTAAAGACTGTAATCTTATTGGAAGCAGACACCTGCAATTAATTCAGATATTGGGAACTCAAAATTAAACTTCTTAAAGCCAGAAGGAACTTATGATGCACATTAAGCTTGTGACCTGGTGAATTTATATGTTTATCTAGAAGAGCAGGTAGAGCTACTAAATCTCTTATACTCCTTTGAGGAGTACCATTGTTGTTGCTTTGATGAATCTATAAAACACTTAGAAATTATTGTTTCTTCATCTCCTACCCTATCCATGAAGAAGAGCTTGATTTGAAGGCAGTTTTAAAGGGAGATGTCTCTGTTTTCCTTTCTCTTAATATTCTCCATTATACAAATTGAGAACAATTATACTTTATATACAATTATACTCTATATACAAATTATACGAATTTGTATATAGAGAAAAATATTCTCTATATACAAATTGGTGACTAAATTAATGAAGGAAATTACAGTTACTATGTGTAGTGCTGTGTTGGTGAGTGTATTGGATACCAAGCAGAGATACTGTTTCCTGGATATGACCACAAGTCATAATTCTGTACTGGCAATTTTACAAACATATGATGTTAAAAGTTTCATATAACTCTTCAAAAACAATTTTAATACAGCAAAATATGCAGGCCTTAACATATGGTTACCCATTTTTCTTGATTTTTTTTTCTGTAGTAACATAAATGTAATCTGCAATTCAGTATTTTGATCATCTTTAAAAATTGGAAAATATTGCTTTGTTTAGTTGTGGCCTGCTATGAAAGCCCTAAAAAGCCCTCAAGCCAGCAGCTTGAGTCTTGCATACTTATAGTAATGAGTACAGTGGTTGTAAGGTTAAAGGAATTTTTAGTTTCTGTCTATTCAAATGATTAAACACATGGTGGATATAGATATCTTTGCACATTTTTCCTTAAAAGAAAGTAAGACAAGCTACTAGAACGGCTTTGAAACATACATAATATGAAAAACATAAAAAAGTAGCAGCAACAGAATTCATCCTACTATGACACCAGTAGTTTCCACTGTAAGTTTATATTTACTAATTTTATGGATAATTCATCACTGATTCAATGTTAGCCTTTATTTAATTATAGTTTGTGTTTATTTTCCACTGGATTACAGACAACTAATCAAAAAACGTCTATTGGCAGACACCTAAATAAGTAAAGCAGAGATTAGGATCTTTATTTAAATCTAATCATCATGTGGATGTAAAGGCTTAAGGTTCTGTAAAAAGTTTTGGCTTTTTGCTCTGTGTGTACACCCTCCTTTTCCTGAGACCATGAATATTGACAGGAAAAGTAAGAAAAGAAAAGCTTGGAGTGTGCCCTGGCAATAAGATATTACTATGGCATCAAGTTATCACATGTATTAAGGAAGACCAACAATTAAATAATAGTGTAGGTATACAAAATACTTAGCAAACTTCAGTATTCTCAGGTGGACTGAATGGGTCAAGAACAGAAATTCAGGTAATCATTGTACTGCAAAGTGGACATACCATTGCTGAGATCCACCCTTCTGAGCTGAGGCAGCCTCACGTACAAAACGGCTGGAAAAAGTCTTTCCCTGACATTGGAAATATATCTGCATTTTTAAAAAAGAACTTCAGCTTAGGCTGTCTGTCTGATGCTCCCCAGTTTCAAAATT
This sequence comes from Acrocephalus scirpaceus scirpaceus, assembly GCA_910950805.1. Taxonomy (NCBI): domain Eukaryota; kingdom Metazoa; phylum Chordata; class Aves; order Passeriformes; family Sylviidae; genus Acrocephalus; species Acrocephalus scirpaceus. The sequence continues at coordinate 57,910,831 of OU383776.1, forward strand.
ATTTATTTTTCTTCATCCTCTCATGTCTGGGACTGTTTGATTAGGTAACCTGTTTTTCTTTCTTTCCTGGTTAGACTACTTCTATCAGCCAATAATAGGGTTTGAATTGTGAGGCTGGCCAACCTACTACAACATACTTGCTTAATTTTCCCTGAAGAGTTTGGCAGTCTTGAAAGACATGCTCAGTGTAAACGAACAACTGAGAATGTAATTAAGAGGCATGTTAAACTATAAAAAAGGGGTAGTAACCACAGTATGCTTTCATCAATTAAAGCACTTTTTAATATCAGCCAATTACATCAACCTCCTCTGGCCCTTATATTTCTTTGGCTTTGTGTAACTGCTCCCTTTATCTCTAATGGGATCCTTATAATGCTGACCATGTGGCTTTAGAAGAACACCAAAATGCTAATCTAATCCCCAGTGTTGCCCAAAGGCATTACATGGGCTCTGACATGGATCCAGGATTGGTGGCACCCTAATTCAAATAAAAACAAGAATTATGGTTGATTAGGTGTCTCGATGACAACAGTACAATGAGCGATTGGGGGAAGGTGGGGGCAGGTTGGGGAGGGGGAGAAGGCAGCAGCAAACGATCAGGCACATTTCAAAAGTAATTGGTCTCCAGGGAGGGTGCGGGTTGCTTCCTAGACCACTTCTACAGAGCCCTTTGCACCTTGCCAGCTGGAGGGAAAGTGCAGCCACTTCCAGAGAATAGCAGTGGGGCTAATGGAATTGCACACAGAAAATGAAGGGCTGGCAGCCTGAAACTGAAGGAGTAGATTAAAATGAGGCTTCCTTCCAGATTTGCATTTTTCTTCTTTTTTTAAAAAAAATTAAATTTGGTCTTGTCATTATTCTGACTTCACACAGAACTAGGTTAAATGCAAAACTTAGGATCCTAAAATAACTAGTTTAAAATCAGAGGTACACTTCCATCTCTGTTGTGCTGCATATGTAGCTTAAAATGAAATTAAAGATCATCAGAATTTTTTTTTTTGTGTGTGTTTTTTTTCCTAAACACTGAAATTTATAAAAAACTTTAGTGCTGTAGGTTTTGAGCCATTCTCCAGTTATATGACAGCACCATCACCCTATGTTGCACAAAGGGAAATATGCCAAGAGCTGGTGTTTTGTGCTCAAAAGACACTGGAAGCGACCTCCAAAAATGATATCTTACATGCTCACCCCACTAGAATTCATCTAAACATTAATATATAAATTAAATCTTTGCTGTAGATCTAAATGGAGAAACTGAATGTTGAGTGCAACAAGAGAACAAATAACCCAGGAAATATTTCAACTCGTTATAGAACTCCCCAGTAATTCTCTTCATCAGACCTGCCCTGGCTTCTTGCTCTGTCAAGTCAGGTGCCGGCAGGTCTCCAACTTTAGCTTGTAACCACTATTAATTAAGCTTTTCCAATGGAGCTAAAACATGGCATTTATTTAGTGGAATTTAATACTCTCTTTCAAGGCCTGTGTCTCTGTGGCTGTGTCCCAGGCAGCTTGTCTGATCCAAACTGAGCTTTTGGGCATTGGGACAGAAAATCTCCTGTCTTATTGGGAAGGTGACTCTAAGATTTTCCTTCTGAAAACTGTAAGAGTATCCCAAATTTTTATTACCTCATAGTGTATCTTTTTATGACTTCGTAAGTGACAGAAACCTGTGCAACAAGTGATTAAGTGCTGATTTTTGTTTTCATCTGCTGGAAAGATGTAGAAAGATATTACAGTCCATTAGAAGGCAGGGCTTACCTCATAGACTATCAACTTCTATAAAATCTTTTCTGAGTGGGTAGCAGAAATACATTTACATATTTACTTTTTGTTATTAAGCTTTTTATTTCCTTTAACAATACAATTCTTAAATTATTTCACTTCAACTTTTCCAAATAAGAAAACAATGTTGCATTGTGTTAATTCACCTGGAAAGCTTTAGTGTAATGCAGACAATTTCTAGAAATGAATAGACTGTAGGTTTTGTGTGTTCTTGCTTACAATCCATCCTTTGAAAAACAATGTACTTGTTCTTAGAACAACCCTGTTTTGTGGCCTAGGAACATATATGACTCTTACTAAAATATTTCAACTTTAGAGTCCAATTTACTGAATTCTGTCCCAAAATCATCTTTGTGTCCCATGCTATTCTGATGAAGATTTTAATAAAATCTTGACTGCTGTAATTTTTATCTTCTTGCGGAAAGCAAGCTGGTTTATGATTGTCACCAGGCTATACCTTTAACCCTGATCATCTGCCAGGATAAATCCAGACACATTGTCACCATCTTATGGTGACAGGGACAATGGCGACAGGGAGATTTTGGAAGAAAGGAACAACTTTATGGTGAGAGCTCATTCCATAGTAGTTTCCAGCCGTTCTGCAAGTCAATTGCCTGCCCCTTCATCCAGGGCAGAGCCTCAGGCTACAACACTGTTGCTTATTTTGAACCTTTCTCTGGAGATGGCATTCAAAACAGAGGCATATCAGAGAATTGGGCACCTCCTCTTGCAAAGAACGCCTCTCCCTTAAACATGGACAGTTTAAGTGGAGCATTATTGTGCACATCCTCTTTTACTCCCATCCTCTGCTGAAGGCACTTGCCTGTGGTTGTTGGAAAAATATTCTCTTAATTCTGGAGAGTGTAACAACTCTGATTATATTTTTAACTGCTTTATGGCTCACACAGCAGACTATAACGTGTTCTCAAAAAGACAACTAATTTTCATTTTCAATCAGCTTCTTCACAAGACTTTTCACATAGCCAACCTTCACATCACTAATTTCATTTTGGACCTGCAATCATATCACACATCCCTTTGCCTGCTGTGCTTGCATGTTTTCACATGCTTATCCTTTATTTATTCTGCAAGAGAGGCAAGACTTGTAACAGCTATCACTCCTGTGTTTTGCAAAAGGTTTGAGGCAGGACACTGGTTCTGCCTTGAAAAAAGTAGAGAGAAGAAAGGTTTAATGGTAAAGGAGAAAAAACCAGTTCAAACCAGAGTAAATAGAAGCCCTATCCTAAGTGCACTAGAGGTGACTTCAGCAGCACTTGGCTAATGAGGAGAGGAAGCTGGCACTGGAAATCTTCAAAAGACCCCGTGTAAATAGGTTTTCAAACAGGAGAAGTTTTTAGTTGATATTCAAGGAACTTCTGCCCAGTACAGGAAAGATTACCTTGTCAAAGTTTTTGTTTGAGCTGTTCTATACGAAAGTATGGAAGCAGCTTTTCACATTCCAGATGCAATGGATGGTACTTGCCGTAGCTTGGTCACCACTTTACTGTGCAGTGAAAATGACTGATGGAGGGGAAAGGTTATGCAGTCAGGCAGCTTCACTGCACAGATGGAAGATGCAATTGTCACCAGTGATAAGGGGAATATGTATTCCCATTTTTTCCCCAAAATGGCAAAGCTGATGCTTTTGTGTTTAATGGGAACTGATAGTGCTGTGGTGATGTCCTAGAGGCATCTCCTTTCTCTTAGCAGAGGTAGATTTTACATGTGTCCCAGGCTTTCCATTTGTAAGAGTGGGAAAAGCAAACGGAGATGGAGCACTTGGAGATCAAAGGAATAGCACGCAGAGCAAGTGGTTTGCGCACCACTGTAGTGCTTCTGCTCCTACCCTATCATCACCAGCTTTGCACTCACCTGCTCTTGGGTCTGTCACTTTAACAAGCTATTATCTGCAGAGGGCATCCACTCTAATTATCCACTGTGCCAGCAGCAGTGACACCTCTGCTGATGGCCACTGTGTCTGGTATGTGCCTAGCTGAAGTGCCTGTCTTGTTCTTTTGCAAGCAACTGAATTGAAAGCAGAGCATAATATTAGGCTACTGAAGTAAGACAGAAATATAAAACATATTATGGACAGAAAATCGAAAATAATTGATCAACTATTTTTGCAGGGTCATTGATATTAGCTTAGCTGAAGAATCTTTTCTGCTCTTGTCTTCAACTGGAAAAATCCTGCACGTTGCCACCTTTCTCAGCTGAAAAAAAATGAATCCAGAAGGAAGTGGGAATGACAAGATTTTTTCCTCCCAAGTTTTATTGTTAATTAAAAAATACGATGTATTTCTAACTACTTTATAAGTACAATTTAGTCTGTGCCTTCAAATTAGAGAGAAAATCCTCCACATCCATTCACACTTCTGCTTAATAGTCTTTCTGAGCAACACCTCTGTGAAATGTTTTTTAAGGTGCTCTACAGCAATTGATATTGTTAAAAGTTTTCCATGTTTTTCTGTTTGCCATAAAGTGGCAAGATTGGGCTAAGGGGCAGTGTTGGAAAGAACTTCAAATATGCTTATAACAGATGGCTGAAGAAAAGTGTCTGCATAACATGTTGAGAAAGTTCAGTAAGAAGGAGATAATCACTTCAGAAGTTCAACTGACAGCCTAAAGAGACAAACACCAAACACCATGGGCACAGAGAGGAGAGGATGGGTGAAAGCTTGACATAGCATTTGAAAGGAAGTTAGTCTGTGATCTGTGGTAGACTGAACAGAAATCACCCAGGAATTAACTAGGTTAAAAAATCAGCAAAGGATTGCTGATTTTGGGCAGCAATTACAAAAGCATCAGGATTTTGCACCCGATGGTGCTGAGTTTTTTGCAGAAATACTTGGAATTAATTCTGAACAACCAGAAGTAAACAGAAAAGCAATGACCTTATTAGAGGTATTCAGCAACAAAATACCAGAACAAAAGAGAGATTAATGGTGATTTTCAGTGATTAATATGGAGTTCAGAAAAAAAAAAAAGTGTTTTATAACTATTTTCAAATATTTCAAGGATATGAGCAGAGAATATATACCAAAGCAAACTTTAATGTGACCATAAGAATCTATACTAATATTTAGACATGGTTTAAAATAAAAAAAGGGAAAAACACCCCAAAGAACCAAACAGAAGGAAGCTTCCTGACCATGGTGTTTTAGAGTCTGGAGTGCTTTTCAAAGAGAAGCAGAAGAATCCTATTGATTTAGGTACTGGACTTTAGCTAGAGGGCAAAGCCATAGCTAGTAAAGCATATAGGCCACCTTGCTCAGGACTTCTAGTGATCTCATATTCTTTCCCAAATATCAGTGGTGTAATTCTTTGTTTCATAGCCTGAAATCCTTGGACTACTCTCAACTATAATGAAGGCAACTGAAGTGAAATAGAAAAAAAGTCAGAAAATTTCACAATGGTATTGGGGGTTGGGGTGAGAGTGGGGGTTTTACCATTTTCAACTCAGCTTAATGCATTTTCAGGTCCACTTCCTTTTTCTCAGTCTAATAATTTGGTCACTTCCTGACATACACAGATTCTATAAACATTAATTAATTGAGGTAATACTTGAGCTTCTTCCCCATTCCCTAGGTGCAAGTGGGAACCAAGAATTTTCTGCATTTGGAACATGCGACTCAGGGGCTTGAAATTTTGCTTTTAAAGAAAACTTTCACATTTAAAATATATTTTTTAAAATTGAAATTCTACTTTTTTATTATTATTTTCTATTTTTTTTTTAGCATTGGATCAGTTACTGTTTGATGTCAAAACTCTGGCTGAATCTTGCTTTGAATATTGATCTGTTATTTAGTGGTTACTTACTGTCAGTATCTATATTTTATACTGCTGCTAAAGCATGGCAATGCCAAGATGTAACATCTATTTCACAGTTTATCAGCAAATAATTTTTAAAAATCAAAACAACAGTGGAAAAAAAAGCTCACTTACATTGGAATATCTAGAATTGAAATTTTTCTCACATGAATTTTTAGTTACCATATTTTTCTAAAATATGTGCTATGAATATTTTCTGAAATTTTTCAAAACCACTTTTATATTTCTCTGCCCCCCTCCCCCTACAGATTTCCATATACTCTGTGAGCAGAAGAAGTCTTTGAAAAAAAGTTTTTGAAAAGTCAGCTTTGGCTTGTAAAGCATATAGTTTGATTACCCCAATTTGCTGTCTGCTTATGAATTTCATTTAACCATTTGTGTTGTGCTTGGCTTTGTATTTACATTCAGCACATGGAAACAGTTATGATACTTTTGTAAAATACAATAGACAAAACTCTTCCTGAAATAACCAGTTAGTCTTAAAGTTTCTGTACAATTTCCCTCCTGAGTAACTGGTAAGAACTAAATCACACATTGAATAAAATTCTTAGGAAAGTATGTTTTAATTGGTTCCTGCTCACCATCATGTTTTCCAAGATGGCAGTATCACAAAACAATATTAGTATCTATTCAAAGCAAAGCAGATCACAGCTGGAAGGTAGATTTTATTAGAGAAGAAGCAAATTAAGCCACAAGGGATAAAACTGAATAGGTTGAAGGCTGACTGAACCCTGAGTGCTATCCACCCTCCTATGTTAAATTTGTCTGGCTTGCAACTGTAAGTTGTCCTTGAGGCACTGTGTTTATTGTGGAGGACCTCATTTCCAGAAGGCATTAATGGCACCAGAATTCATATGGATTTATGTTTCTGTAAGGATCCCACTTCACTGATTCATCTTTCACAGAAAGTGTCTACTATTTCCATAAGTAACATAAGTAGAAATGAACTCCTTGAAGTTTACAGGTCTACCTTGACTGTATGTGTGCCTCTAATCTTTTATCTTCCCTACGCTATCAGCTGGCTTAATAAGAGCATGGCTTTTTCCTAAAAATCTTGATCCACCTTGCCTTGTAGGGACTGAAGTTGGGTCATTCAAATTTAGCTTTAAGCAGTACTGATGAGAAGCATTTTCATCTAGTAAACAGTGGTCTATGGATTTTTCTAAAAAGAAAAACTTATAACCTATGAGATGGAACTAAGCTTTGATGACACATATATTTTGAGAAGGATCCAGTGACCTGTTGTGCCAGTACTGTATTGTGATGCCCCTGGTCACGTCCTCTGCTAGTCAGAATCCAGACAAAGGACCTGGGTCAGAAGAAAGCTTTATCTCCTCTTGGTTTTGATTAATTTGCTCATATAGACTTCTGCATGCACCTCTCCTGAGCTACAGTTGCCAGCAAGCTTCGGAAGAAATAATTAAAAATTTGGTGGTGCAACATCTGCTGATTTAATGAAAATGAAACATTGTCATGAAAGTGCATTGATGTTTTTTTCAAGGTGACATATATTCCTTCAGTAGGATCAGTTTTTTATTTAATCTTAATAGAATAAAAATTTTTAAAAAAGATTTAATGCATAGCCAGGTAACAAATATAAAACTCTTGTGATCTCTGCAATTGAGATTAGAATTACTTTTATTTTTTGCTTGGCCTTGCTGAATTGAGGTACCTAAGAGTAGTCTGAGACTCAAAAAGTTTAAAAGCTTGATTTAATTTCAATTCCTATAGAAAAACAATGAAAGCTGCTCCTGTACAAATGAAAGAAAAAGCACAATGTTGTAGAAATAAACATTTTTGGAACACATTTTTCTTCTTTTTCACATGTTTTTGCACATCTGACTTGAATATAAACAGAATTATGGGATGCAAGTCTTTCCTCTTGCTTGCTTGCTTTGTGGTGGCATAATACCAGTTAATGGTAAAACTTAGGGAAAGGTTGTGGAATACTTGCATTAAAAAGAAGTATTTGTAAAAATATTTAATAATTTATTTTTGAAGTAAATTCTTGAGGTTATCATAATGAAGATTATTAAATGATGTCTATTTACATCTTCCTTTTCTTAAACCTGAAAGCACTTTGTGTGCATTTCATTATTTCTCTGCAGATAGGAGAGCTCATTTGAAAGATTCTTCTTCTGGTTGTGCAATGGAGAAGTGGAAAGAGAAATACTTATTAAAAAAAATGTATATAAGTTGGTGGGCAGCTTAAGGGACAGATCTTATTTCCTTTACAACATTTTAATTAATCTTTGCAATTAACTGACTGCATTTAAAATTTCATTGTCCCCTTAACTTTCAGGTTTTGTGAAGCTAGAAGTGCTTTATGCAGAAGCTGACCTATTTTATTTCCTTTTCATGCATATTTTGGGACAGGAAAGTAAGAGGCATCCTAATATATTTTATACTGTAATTATGATGCAGTTGTATTTGTGTAGTTTCAATGCAGCTAAACTTTTTTTCATTTTCTGCTTGAACCAGTTGCCTTCAAAAAGAACAGAAGTGACCTCTTTCTTTCAGGAACTATTTATTACAGTTGCAAGACCTACATATTCTATTTCCATATTCTCTGCTGCTAGTTATTGAAATACGCTAGCAGCAAGCTGTTTTCCTTTAGCTCTGGTACAAAAACACTGCCATAAATTCATTGAATCATCAAATAAGTTTTAAGAAAACTGGACTATAAAGGTGTAACATTGACTTAAAACTATGGAAGAAATAATTAAAAGTGTAGTAATGTTCTAGATGTAGTAGTATGAGAATACAAAGAAATCAAATGAGAAGCATAAGGTAAGGAGAAGTGATATTTTTATTATTCAACTTATTAAAGTTGGAGCAAACATTTCTGAAAGGCTTGTGGCTACCAAAACATGCTCATTTTATCTGCACATCTACCTGACATGTCTAGCCTTCCATGTCTGAAAGTTTCGTAATGTTTTACAAGGGTATGATTTGTCCTCTGAAGAAATATTTTGTCTCTTTCCAAACTTTTCCTTTTCTGGACTCTTAAAAAATTTAAAAGAGTAAATGTAAAATTATGTAAATTAAGGTGATAATAGCAGTGCTAAGCCTGAAAAATAATCTGTGAGTCTGTTACCTAAGCTTTTATTTCCTCAGATTCTCAGCTCTTATTTCCCACAGAATTAATACACTAGCTTCTGCCCAAACTGAATCTTGGCTGCAGGCATCATTCTGGAGATGATTACCTAATCTGTTTAGATTAGATGTTAGGAAGAAATTCTTCCCTGTGAGGGTGGTAACTGGCACAAGTTACATTGAGCAGCTCTGGATGCCCCACCCCTGAGTGTGTTCAAGACCAGGTTGGATAGGGCTCTGAGCAACCTGTTCTAATGGAAGAAGCAAGGGGGCTGGAACTAGATGATCTTTAAAGTCCCTTTCAACTCAAGTCACTCCATGATTCTGTGTCATTATTTTCTCAGTCTGCATGTCTCTGAAGCACTAGAACCTGAGAAATTATTCAACTTGTCTACATTATAAAGGCCCAGTATTGAGCTAACTCTTTTGTCAATCTCTGCTCTCTCTGCTACGCCATTTTCATGTGGCACTAAACAGATATTGAGACCAAATAATTTCTTCAGATATTGGTAGAGGTTCTAAGAAAGCAGCCAAGGTAGAAAAGAATTATTTGATTTACTTAAGAAAAAAATTTGTAAGAATATTCTCCTTGTAATACAGGTTTGACAATAGTATTTTTCTTCCCTATGCATTCTGCTGCAATCTCATGACACATATGCAACATTTTGCTGGGGCTTGAAATTGGTTTGGTTAATCTAATCTAATCTAATCTAAACTTTATTCATGTGAAACTCAAATCATAAGGTTGTGAAAGCTGTCTCTAAGAGAATTCAGTGCTACTCTTCTAAATATCTGTCTGGTTTGAGGGTTGAATATGATTGTATTTGGTCTGCAATGTCTTACTGTAGTAATTATGGCTATATTATGTCAGAAGGAAAATATGACCACAGCACAATGCTGATGTGACAGAAGCTCTTCTGTGTCCCACAGACTCTGGTTTCTTCAGAGGAGACTGGGGAGGTTTTCCTCTAAATTTAGCCTAAAGGTTTCCAAAACTGTTACAAAGTCAAGTTTGTAACATACAGAGGTGCAAAAAATCTTAGAAGAATTGCATCTTTTTTTTCTCCTTGCACATTTGTCCTATTGATACTGAAATATTAGTGCCTCAAAGAAAATACTGGTTTGAGCTCAGAGAAGAACTGAGCCAAAGAAGTTATATGTTGGCATATTGGATTGCTCCTGTCCAGGGAAAGTGTGAAGGATATACAAATTTTTGTAGGTATTGTTTTTCATTTTCTGGATCATTTTTTTGCAATATTCTCCCAGTTTGTATTTGAGCAGTGGTCACCCCAGGCTGGCCTTTCAATATCTCTTGCTTGTAACTTCTTCTTGTTGTTTTCCAAGTTTTATATCTGTGCCAGTAGCTTCCTGGTTTGGATGAGGAAGTTGCTTAGACAGATAAAAACGTCCTGTGACAGGATTAGATCTGGTCCAGGTGTAAGGGGAAGAAGAATTGATGTTCTTCTTGCAGAATGGCAAACAGTGGGGTAATCTTATAGGACCAGTAAGAACAGCTAACTAGATATTGTAAATTATTTTCCATGAAAATAGAATTATGAGTGCTTTTGCTGTGGTTAGAAGAATGGGAATATGCTACCCTTATTTTCTTGTTAAGAAATCCTAAAAAAACCTCTGGTCTATAGTTATATAGCTAGCACAGGTAATTCCTCTATCTGCACTGCTTTTGAAAAACTTTCAAACATTCTGTTCTACTAGTCTTTGTAGATAATTCTACCAATTGTTGAATGGCTAACCATTTACTGCCTGTACAAATAATGCAATAAAATTATTTAGTATATTCTCAGAAATTGAAAAAAATGGTAAGCAAAATATCTCTATGACACTACACTGAATTTACCAGCCTTTCAAAAATTTCCATAGCTTTAATTTTTTTATTTGGAGATTCTGTTCTAAACATAGAAGTGAGAAACTGGAAAGTTATATGATACTGCTAATATTTGGTATGAGCTTAGTCAGCTTTATTTTTCCTCTGAAACCAAGTTTATAGAAAAATCAGCAGTACCAGGATTTGTATTTTGTAGCTGATTATATAGTCTTACTATCTGGAAGTTGGAATGCAATAACTATTTTCCCAGTGGGTCTTTCTACTCAAACTATGGCTCTTGCAACCTTGGAATAAAACATTTTCCAAAGTGTTTTTTGACTTAATATGTGACACTTCTATAAAGTTATCTGTGTTATTTGCCAGGTATGCATTTGGTTGTATATAAGCTTTGAAATGATATGGGTCTCATGTTGCTTTAATAGTTGTAATCCTCTAGTAGGAGGGAGAGCCTCCCCCAAAAAACACTTTGATTTCCTGTCTTAGTTTGTTCAAATTGAATGCTCAGTAGGGCAAAAGCAATTGTGAAGGACAATCAGTATTGGAAAGGTGGTGCTTGTGTCATGCACATGTAGTAGAGTTTGCTGCCATCTGTAAGGATTATTGTTGCTTCTAATTAAATGAAATATTATAAAAGTAGAAAAAATCAATTAAGTAGACAGAGGGATTGAAAAATATTGAGAATTCAAAAAACTGTGAAAACAATGTGCAAAATATATGAGGATCAGTTGAAGTAAAAACATTTAATCTCTGCACTGCATTATTACTTTCTTCCCCAGGTCTTTCTGGAGCATGTGTGCTTGTAAGAAAAGCAATAGTCACAGATAATAATCATGTTGCCAGCAAGTTGAGGTATCACACCTAGGATTAGCTGTGGTTTAGCAGAAGGACAAGGTCATTGCCAGAGCTCTCCAATTGCTACTGGCATTGCTAACTTTTTCAAAGTGTCAAATGACAACAAGCCTTTGAAAGCTAAATCCAAAACCAGCAGCTTCTAGATGGGCTAGTGGTAAACGAGTGACACTGAGTCTGAGAGTTTGATGTTTTTTGGTGTGACAAGTTCACAATGAAGTTCATGACTTTCATTTCCAACATAAGCTATTTATGATAAAAATTGCACCTATAAACTGTGCTGCAAAATGCCTGACCCTGATGAGAGAGAGACTTTAATAAAGTTAATGACAATTCCCAGGGATATTTGGGATAGTTAATAATTGTTATTATGATATATTTTCAGTAGCTTTTGTTTCACTTTTTAGACTCAGCTAAATTTATAGTTTTCCTTTAATTAACGGGGATTTGGGGTGCTAACCTGTCAAAGGGCTGTATGGTTTGGTTCCCAGCAATGAGATGCAGTCAGCCCCTGTCACCAGAGGACTCACAAGATGAATGTTATTTGTTTACTCTTTAACACAATTTGATTCCTGCTTCCCTGATAAACAAAAAATGACTTGATAACTCCCTTTTTTTTGGGGGCAGTGAAGGTGGAATGGGAGAAAAAGGAGAGTTTGCATGCAGTATAGAAGTCTCACATGAAAAATTTACAGAACTCCCTAGAATTTGGCTCAAAACACCTAAGGAGGCTTCAGGGTATTCTATCAGTAAGCCATAGAGCAAATAATTTCTTCAAGAAATTGTATTTATCTCCTGTTGTTCATTAAGATGCTGGATACTTGTTCTTACTACCCTTAGTTTTAGGATCTGGAAAGAGGTTGATGAAATTCAACCCTTTCTTATGGTCATTCCTTTATCCTGGTAAAATCTATGGCAGCGCATGGGTGGCCTGTGCTCCTGGTCTGTGTGGTCCATGGCTGGGTATCATCCCAGGGAACATGCCGTTGGATGGATGTACTGGTTTCGAGACAAGCCACTGGGAGGAATTAACTCCACACAAATACGTTGTCAGAGATTCCAAGTCAGAACTACAATTTAATAGGAAAAATTACAATAAAGGCAATTGCACAGCAACACTGGCTTATACCAACAAAATGAGAATGCGGCCTGACACTCTGCTGGTCAGGGGGGTGGCAGCAGTCTGACTGGAGTGATGGATGTGGTCCTGTTGAAGCGGAGATCCTGTAGAAAGGTCTGGTCCATCTCTGGAGGTCCAGTGGTGGTTATCAAAAGCTCTTCTCTGGGAATCCTGTCATGATAGTATCCTGGCGTTCCAAGCTCCAGACTACATACAGGTAGGAATATTCAGTTCCTCCCCAAGTGCGGGGCATGTCAGAATGGGATGATGTAATACCATGAGTCATTCTGGGAGACCTTGATATGGCCCTAGGAGAGATGGCCCCTTGAGGGTGGCTGCTGCTTCCCTGAGGGAGTAATGGAGAAGATAAAGGGCACTGCTCCACCCATTTTAACAGCTTGTTCTATGTTACAATGTAAGTTGTGCCCCAAATACAAATACAAAGCAAGTATTCTATCCCCATCTTCATGAGCTGTTGAAACCAGGTGGGGCAGTGTTTCCCTTATCTTCTATTCATGGGCCCAACAATGCCTTACCCATGACTCATGGGTAACTCCCTCTGGGAGTTATCTCTGTTTAATGGGCCATCAAGGACCCACTTCATGACTCATAGAATGAGATCATCCCATTGTGAGATGCTCCACCCAGGGGGAGGAGCCAAGCATTCCCACCTGAATATAATTCGGGGTTTAAGACAGCACAGGCCTTACCCACTGGACTCCCAGAGGACAAGAGCTACCAGACCTTTCTGCAAGATCACTGCTTCGACAAGACGATTTCATCTGGACTGCTACTGCCACCCTAACAGGGTGTCAGGTTGTATTCTGACTCTGTCATTGCATTTATTTTATTTTACTTTTACTTTCCTTTATTTCTTTTCTTTTCCTCTTATTAAATAGTGTTTCTGACTTGGAGTCTCTCACTGTTTTTGGTTTCAAACCAGCACATTTTTTGGTGCCCAGCATGGGGCAAAGAGGTACTGAGAGAAGTCAGAATTACAATTATTTATTGGGAAAAAAGACATCTGTTTGCTATTATGCTCAACACGCTCACATGTGTCTTATACCTAGTTCTCTATATTTTTCCACACATGACGCTCTATCTGCCAGTCTTAATGCTCCTATGTAAACCAGAGTATAGAACTAAAATTGCTTTATTAGTCTATTATGCCTATTGCATGATAACCTCCAAGGCAATGAGCACAATTCGGAATATGTACTCAATTTTGTTTCCTTGTCCCGGTCTAGGATGGTATGTTTGGGGCTTCAACAATTGCACCCAGCTACAGTGAGAATGGGTAAAGAAAGATTTTTTCCAGCCTTTCAGGCCTGATACAGCAGTTTTCAAAAATATTGAGTTCTCTCTGTATGCCAAGGACAGCATAATGTTGTTGTTAATGCTGCTTTGTCTCATCTGCACGGCGTGCACCAGGTTTAGAAACAAAATACTGCATTATGTGCTGCAGTGTTTTCTTGAGGCAGAGGAGAAAAGAAGCAAATGCACAGCAACAGCCTTTCTGTCTACACAGTTTGTCACAGAGGAGAAAGGAACCAAAAGCAAGGCAACAGTGTCCGAGTACACGCAGATTGTCACAGAGGAAAAAGAAGCTACAAGCAAAGCCACATAGCCTGTATCTATGCAGATTGTCACAGGGGAGAAAGAAGCCAAAAATGCCAGCATCTCCACACAAACCATCACTGAACTGGAACAGCCTAAACCGGTAGCAGTTGCTCCTGTTCAGAAGAAGAAAGCAAAGAGCAAATCAGTCCGCATAGTGACTGATGAAGATGCAGCAAGACCTTCGCACCTTCACACAGCAGAAGAGACAGAGCCAGAGATCATCACTCGCTCTCTGTCCCTGGGTGAGCTACGTGACCTGCAGAGGGAATTCACCCACCAGACAAATGAATCTGTCCTGACCTGGCTGCTCCGTATCTGGGACGCTGCAGCCAATGACACCATTCTGGATGGAAGTGAGGCCAGGCAACTGGGATCGCTGTCCCGGGATGTGGTCATTGACCAGGGGATCGGGAGAACCCAAGAAACTCTCAGCCTCTGGCGACGACTGCTAACAAGTGTGAAGGACAGATACCTTTGTAAAGAAGATCTCCAGGTGCACCAAGGAAAGTGGAACACAATGGAACAAGGTATCCGATGCCTGAAGGAATTGGCCGTGCTGGAAATAATTTTCTCAGAAGACAAGAGATATCCTAAAAGCCCAGATGAAGTCCAGTGCACGTCGCAGATGTAGTTGAGATTCGCACGGCTTGGACCAGAGATGTACTCCTGTTACCTGGCAACGCTGCAATGGAGGGCAAGCGAGGACAGGGTGGGCGTCTTGGTCAATAAACCAAGAATTTATGAGGACACTGTCACCGCCCCATTTCGTACCCATGTCTCATCCGTGGAAACAAGGCTGGCTGAGCAAGTCCAAAACTTGATTGAAGATGGCCATCAGAAACTGAAAAAAGAACTTAAGGAAGAAATTTACCACGTCTCACCAGAACCAACAAGAAAACATGAGGAAGTGGGATAGAAAACTTACCTCCTCCTTAGCAGCCTGGGTACATGAACTGAAAAGAGAGACCCCTACCACAAGAAGTTCATCTAGAGTCAATGCTGCTCCAGTCTCTTGAGCACAAAACTCCAGATGGGATAGGAATGATGATATGACTGATCCTCTCGAAGGAACCTCAAGAACATATTTACAGGAAGAGAGTAGCGTGCACCATGACCAGGAACAGGGGGGCCCTGCCTCTAGCCAAGTAGAGGAAAGGGACAATCGGATCTATTGGACTGTGTGGATCTGATGGCCTGGCACATCTGACCCACAAGAGTATACGGCTTTAGTTGACACTGGCTCTCAATGTTCCCTGATGCCATCAAGTTATGTAGGAACAGAATCTGTTTCTATTTCTGGAGTGACAGGAGGGTCCCAGCAGCTGACTGTAGTGGAGGCCGAAGTGAGTTTAACTGGGAATGGGTGGCAAAAACACTCCATTGTGACTGGCCCAGAGGCCCCATGCATCCTCAGCCTAGACTATCTCAGAAATGGATATTTCAAAGATCCAAAAGGATATCGTTCGGCTTTTGGGATAGCTGCTGTAGAGACAGAAGGCATCAGACAACTGAATACCTTGCCTGGTCTCTCAGATGACCCCTCTGCTGTGGGACTGCTGAGAGTTGAAGAGCAACAAGTACCAATTGCCACAGCAACAGTGCACTGTCGGCAATATCGCACCAACAGAGACTCTGTGATTCCTATCCATGAGATGATTCGTAAACTGGAGAGCCAGGGGGTGGTCAGCAAGGCTCGCTCACCTTTCAACAGCCCTATATGGCCAGTGCGTAAGTCCAGTGGAGAATGGAGACTGACTGTGGATTATCGTGGTCTGAATGAGGTCACGCCACCACTGAGTGCTGCTGTGCCAGACATGTTGGAGCTTCAGTACGAGCTAGAGTCCAAGGCAGCTAAGTGGTACGCGACCATTGACATTGCCAATGCCTTCTTCTCCATTCCTCTGGCAGCAGAGTGCAGGCCTCAGTTTGCTTTCACCTGGAGGGGTGTGCAGTATACCTGGAACCGACTGCCCCAGGGGTGGAAGCACAGTCCCACAATCTGCCACGGACTAATCCAGACTGCATTGGAAAAAGGTGAGGCTCCTGAACATCTCCAGTATTGTATGGGGGAACACGGTAGGGGAAGTCTTCAAGAAAGGAGAGAAGATTATCCAGATTCTGCTGAAAGCTGGTTTTGTCATTAAGCGAAGTAAGGTTAAGGGACTGGCTCGAGAAATCGAGCTGGGAGTCAAGTGGCAAGATGGTCGTCGCCAGATACCCACAGAAGTAATCAACAAGATCACCGCGATGTCTCCACCAACAAGCAAGAAGGAAACACAAGCTTTCCTAGGTGCCATAGGCTTTTGGAGAATGCACATTCCTGAGTATAGCCAGATTGTGAGTCCTCTCTACCTGGTTTACCCACAAGAAGAATGATTTCCACTGGGGCCCTGAACAGCAGCAAGCCTTTGCCCAGATCAAACAGGAGATCGCTCATGCGGTAGCCCTTGGCCCAGTGAGGACAGGACCAGATGTGAAGAATGTACTCTACTCTGCAGCTGGGAACAATAGCTTGTCCTGAAGCCTTTGGCAGAAGGTGCCTGGTGAGACTCGGGGTCAACCACTGGGATTCTGGAGTCGAAGCTACAGAGGGTCCGAAGCCAACTACACTCCCACAGAGAAGGAAATCTTGGCCGCCTATGAAGGAGTTCAAGCCGCCTCAGAAGTAATTGGCACTGAAACACAGCTGCTTCTGGCACCCCGACTGCCAGTGCTGGGGTGGATGTTCAAGGGAAAGGTTCCTTCCACGCATCATGCCAGTGGCTTTGGATATTGCTGAACGAGAGAAGTGGCCGAGGCTCTATCTCTACACCGACTCATGGATGGTAGCTAATGCCCTGTGGGGATGGCTGGATCGCTGGAAAAAGGCCAACTGGCAGTGCAGAGGGAAACCCATCTGGGCTGCTGAGATTTGGCAGGATATTGCCACCCGAGTAGAGAAGCTAACCATGAAGGTTCAACACGTGGATGCACATGTACCCAAGAGTCAGGCTAATGAGGAGCATCGCAACAATGAGCAGGTAGACAAAGCTGCCAAGGTGAAAGTATCACAGGTGGATCTAGACTGG
Organism: Acrocephalus scirpaceus scirpaceus; assembly: GCA_910950805.1. Taxonomy (NCBI): domain Eukaryota; kingdom Metazoa; phylum Chordata; class Aves; order Passeriformes; family Sylviidae; genus Acrocephalus; species Acrocephalus scirpaceus. The sequence goes on from OU383776.1 coordinate 57,928,043, forward strand.
CAGCACAAGGGAAAATTATTCCTAGCTCGTTGGGCCCATGATGCCTTTGGTCATCAGGGAAGAGATGCAACATACCGATGGGCCCGTGACCGAGGGGTGGACCTTACTATGGACAGCATCTCACAAGTCATCCACGACTGTGAGACCTGCGCTGCAATCAAACAGGCCAAGCAGGTGAAGCCTCTGTGGTACGGTAGACGATGGTTGAAGTACAGGTATGGGGAAGCCTGGCAAACTGACTACATCACCCTTCCCCAGACCCGCCAAGGCAAGCGCTATGTGCTGACCATGGTAGAAGCAACCACAGGATGGCTGGAGACCTACCCTGTGCCTCACGCTACTGCCCGGAATACCATCCTGGGCCTTGAAAAGCAAGTCCTGTGGAGACACGGCACCCCGGAGAGAATAGAGTCCAACAACGGGACACATTTTAAGAATGGCCTTATAAACACCTGGGCCAAAGAACATGGTATTGAATGGATATACCACATCCCTTATCATGCACCAGCCGCCGGGAAAGTTGAACAGTGCAATGGACTATTAAAGACTACCCTGAAGGAACTTGGTGGAGGGACTTTCAAGAACTGGGACATAAACTTAGCCAAAGCCACCTGGATGGTCAACACCCAAGGCTCCATCAATCGAGCTGGTCCTGCCCAGTCTGAACCCTTGTACTCAGTGGATGGAGATAAAGTCCCTGTGGTACACATGAAAGGGATTTTAGGAAAGACTGTTTGGATTAATCCCACCTCAGGCAAAGGTAGACCCATCTGTGGGATTGTTTGTGCTCAAGGACCTGGTTATACTTGGTGGGTAATGCAAAAAGATGGAGAAACCCATTGTGTACCACAAGGAGACCTAATTTTAAGTGAGAACTAGAATTAGTGTGTAAGGTTTCATTCTGTGTATATATGTATGTATCTGTGAGAATGTATGATGTAGATGGTGATAGAATAAGGGGTGGATTATGTCCTAGGTTACAATGTAAAATTGTCCCCATGGTTTGTATTCTATCCCCATGAGCCGTTGGAGCCAAGGTGGGGCAGTGTTTTCCTTATCTTCTGTTAATGAGCCTAACAATGCCTTGCCACATGACTCATAGGTAACTTCCTCTGGGAGTTATCTCTGTTTAATGGGCCATCAAGGACCCACTGCATGACTCATAGAATGAGATCATCCCATTGTGAGATGCTCCACCCAGGGGGAGGAGCCAAGCATTCCCACCTGGATAAATCCAGGGTTTGGGACAGCATAGGCAGCTTTTATCCACTGGACTCCCAGAGGAGACAAGAGCTGCCAGACGTTTCTACAGGAATCACTGCTTCGACAAGACCATCTCATCTGGACTGCCACTACCACCCTAACTAACAGGGTGTCAGGTTGTATTCTGACTCTGTCAGGGTTTTTTTTGTACTATTACTTTTATTTTATTTTACTTTACTTTATTTTCTTTTCATCTTATTAAATTGTGTTTCTGACTTGGAGTCCTTCACTGGTTTTGCTTTCAAACCAGCACAGTTACCTTGTTTTTCCTATTTCTCATGTGAATAAGTTTCTTACAAAACGGGTCCTATATAAGTACATCATTGTAGAAGATGCATGTAGAATACTAAGAAAAAAGACTGTCTTCAAACCTGCATTGACTTATTTAATAGAATTGGTTGGTTGTGATTTAAATTTAAAATAATCCACCCACTCAATCTATCTAAATGCTGATTTATTTCCATTCTATTACAGAAGTTGATTTTACAAGTGAGTCTTATGGTGCCCCATATAAATAAGGATTTTTGAAGACAAATCTTGATGCTGAAGTTGATAGAAGTTTCATTTTGGTATTTCTAACAGTGAACAAGAGAAAGATCCAATACCAGCAAGAAATAAAAACATGCCAATTTTATTAATTATACTGTTATTACTATCTATTAGCTTAGACACAGTGATTTAGAAGAAGTAGCAATAGTAGTTTTAGGTACGCAGAGTCCAACCTGTCACCAGAAAATGAATGTTTCAGGTAGGGCAGGGTGTTTATACTCTCATGTGATACTCAAATGCTGCACCTGTAAATGTCTATTGAAGAAGTCCAATGCAGATAATTAAAATTGTGTTTTGCTATGGTTTCCAACATCCTTGTCATCAAAAACACAACTTTTTTGAGATTAGGTTTTAACACAGCTTTTCATTTGAATGATTTTGGTGAATGACTCAGCACTAAAGCCTGGACAAAAAATTGCAGAAAAAAATAAAAAAAACCCCAAACCCAACAAAACTTTAAAAAAAAAAAAAAAAATTTCCTGAACCAGAGTTTTAGTCTGAGTTTCTACTCTCTTGAAAGTGATCTTCTGTAATTCAGGTTCCTTTTGTTTTTGAGAATTCACAGTTTTTCTCTTTCCAGGGGAGTTTTCATAGCCATAAGCTGGACTGAGATGTAGCTGAGAGCAAATATTTCCCAAACACAGACAGAAAGGAAAATTGTGGGGGTTTTAGTTCTATTTTTTGCTTCTCTACTTTCAGATAGTTTACTAATCATATGTATTATGAATTCACTGTGCTGTTAGCCGATTCCTTGTGGTACCATGTTTTATTTCTCAGCATCTTTGTTACTTTTTTTTTCACAACACAAAGTTGAGTTTTTCTATCTTTCCTCAAGGAAAGAGAGTTTTGCATTTAATGAATAAATGCTTTGCATTTATTCTTTTTTTCTTTTTTCCCATAAGGGCTTCCATGAGCTCTAAAATTAAGTCAGTCCAACTGAAGTGGTTCTAGGTCTGTGCTTATCTCAAACTGAACAAGACTGTTTGCAGGAGACTGGTGACCTGGAGGCATTCAGTTTGAAGACACCTGCTTTCTGCCTTTCTTGGAAATATTCTGACCTCAGGTAACTTCTTCTCTGGGAAGTATTGTATTCTGACATTACTGATATGATTCTAGTCTGTCATGAAAATAGATGTCTGATGCATAAGATTTTAAAATTTTCATCTGCCCTTGGTTCTTCCTAGTTCTTGCATTTTTAAAATCTCTTTCCTTTGAACACATACAGATCATGTATGCTTTGTTGTACAGTTCATTAGATTTGATTCCCTAACATCAGATGCTGCTCCCCCAGAAACTTGCATGTTGTACTTTGCACAACAAATGAGTTATGCAAACTAGAAAATGAGTGATGAGAACATCATATATCAATCAGAAAAATATCAACAGATTCTGAATACTTGTCCTTAATATCAGTAGCCTTCAACCTCACCCAACAGTGGCACTAGTGTGTACTTAATGACCCTTCAAGTACTCAAACTAATAATGTGCTAGATAAAAGCTGTTGTAGGTTGACATCTAAGTGAAACTCAATAATGTATATAAATGATTAAAATATTTATATTAACTCCTGTATTTAAGGACCTTTTAAAATGTCTTTAATAGGATTTATGTGCAGTGTCTCTGTTGTGCAGGTTAGAAAACCATCAGTTTCTGACTACAGCATGGTCATTAGTTTAACAGCTCATTGACCACCACTGCTTCTGCAAAATCTGAATTGCTGCCCTCCTTCTTACATTAAACCATAAATAGATTCTGAAGTTCAGTCTTCATCATGGTGAAGGTGGATCACCATGATGCAAAACTTGAACTACCCTCTTAGCTGTGTTGCAGGAGTTTTGGCCAGGAATGAACAAGCTCTTGGTTTTTTGGCTTTGGGTGCAAGCTTAGATTTTAAAGGTCAAATTTAATCCAAAGCCACCTTGAATGAGTTTCTTGTGAGTTTTTGCATTTTTTTTTTAATAACTTGAATATCACACTGCTGCAGTTATTGAATGGTGAGGAGAAAGTGAATAGCACCAGGAAGTGAAAGCACCAGAGACAGAGAAATTATATTCCCCTCATTGAAATTGTGCTTGAAGGTTGAAAGCAAATCTAAAAGCAGTTTGAACTAACAAGATGAAACTTGCAGATAGATACTTTTCTATCCAAAGTGTGCAACCACCACATTATGAAAGGTCAGGCTAGGATATATACTGGCGCACAACAATACAAATGTAATAAGTAGACTTTTCTTATTTTGGAATGTGTGTTTGTTTCATTATACTTTTCTTTTAAATGATTTTAGAGCAGATAAATTCTGTCCTTGTAGAAAGAGTACAATTTTCTCATCTTTTCTCATTTGGGTTTATGTAAGCTGACATTTGCCATGCCATTTGTCTCACTCTTAGCTATTTAGAGGTGCTTGCCCAAAGAATCCTTTTGGGAACTGGCTTTCTAGGCTCGGGGCTGATGTTGCTTTCTGGGTGAAACCTTTTAACCTCTTCAAAGAAAAGACAAATTTGACCCCAAAGCCCTTATTTATAACAACAAGGTGATCATCCTGCATGACCTGTGGAATATACTACATACTATTTTTAGACAGCACAGAATGCTCTCAAGGTCAAGTGACACAGTCCGTGATTAACGAAGAATTCCTGCAGAATTATTATTCAGTATTAAACCACAAAAATGGTCCCAAAGGCAAGAAAATCAAGGGAGGGTAGATAGAGGTTTGACTAATATCTCTGCTGTTCTTGGCCATCTTGAGTTAGTGACTTTTTCACTCTAAAAAGGAAAGAAAGCTATTATAATTTAAAGGTTAAATGAAATGCCTTGGGTTTATGCTTATAAACAAGTGTGCATACACATATAAACTTATATATTCTATCTTGTAATACTGTAATTTTATGCAAATATGGTTTGGCAATCTTTAGTTTTCCACAGAAAATGGTTATTCATACCATGAACCGAATACTAACATGATTTAAGCAAAAAAATACATACCCCAACTCAGTGATTTAAATGTAAATTGAACACAAATGTACAAATAAATGCACACTGATGATAAAGAATGAAAAAAAACGTTTTATTTTGCCACACAGAATTGGAAAAGATTCTCTGTAAATAGTTCTTAAGAACACCTGTAACAGAAAAAGACTTAGGTATCTGTGAAAAGGACAGAGAATCAGAACCAATTTCAATATTTAAACATGGCCTACTCCTGAGTTTAACAAATCACTTAATGAAATTCAAGTATTTTAAGAATTGAATAACTGTTGAACAAGAGCTGTAGAAGAACTTAAGTATTCAAAGTTGTTTAGGAAACTTTTTTAACTGAGATTTTAAAAATTACATTATATATTTATCTGTTAGGGGTATTAAGAAGTAATTTGATGATCAAATGTAGTGCTGCATGGTTATTTCATCCAACAAAGAGAAACTCTAGTCATTAATTTAATTTTTTATAGTGAATTATTACAGCAGGACTTGAAAAATTTGCACTCTTTTTCACAGTGGTTAACAGTTTATTATAAAACTCTCCAGTTTAGTTTTGCTACAGTTGCTAACCTCACTATGCCTTTTTATAGTCTTGTGAAACTGGACAATTTTTGGTTTTTTAAACAAAAAGATTTTAAACTTTTGTTTAGATCTTGAGGAAATCTGAAATGCTCAGCAGAGAAGTAAATACCTCTGTCATGAAGAATAATAATGCTTTGTTTTCATATGAGAGTTTTAATATTTCCATTTTAAACATTAATTTTCAAGAATTTAAACTCAGTAATAGAATTAATTCATTTTACTTAAATACAGCATCACTATTCCCAACAAAGAAACTTTTTTCTTTTTATATAAGGAGATATATATGCACCTTTTGTACAAATTATACATAATATACACAAAATGTCATAGGAGAAAAGTGTTATTTTTAAGTAGAAGAAACTCCTAAAATAAAAACATACTTTACAGATCTACCTGAAAGTTTTTAAAGTACTTATTTTCAAACATCTCTCTCCACATACATACTTCCAATTTGCGACTATTATCAATTATTCTTGCCTTCCCTGTAAAAGTTTTTTATATAAATGTTTGAGGCGTTCCCTGTCTGCTGCTTTCCCAGCTAGTCCCGCTAGCCCTGGCAGGGAACAGTCTTAGCCTCAGAAAGGTCTCGCAGAAGCGGCCAGACCCACCCGGTGGGTGAGTGCATTGCTGCACGGGCGGTGGAGAGGCGGCTAAGGCGAAGGAAGGAGAAGGAGACTTTCCTGAGACGCCATGAGGTGACGTTTATTGGGGTCTCTCGGCACAGCCCCAGACGAAGCCTGGAACTGCGGCTGCGCAGGGGGTTTTAGGGTACAGACAGCAGGAGTGGTCACACAAGGGAAGCCCAATAACAGAAAAGGGGTGGTACATACAATACCAAATGAAAACCGAGGGGTGGGGGATTTCCCAGACTTGCCCCAATCGGGGACTGAGCCCTTCTGAGCTTTCTAGAAGGAGGAGAGGCCTCCCTGAGACTGGCAAGGTCTGGGAGGGGAGCAATATATGATTGACATACACAGACTCAGGGTAAACAACTCAAGGGGGATTTCCAGAGGCGGGAACTGTACCAAGTGGTTAAGGGAATAGGGGGAAACATGGAATGAACCATTAAATAAGCTTTTACAGAACAGAAAGAAACTACACTTAAATCATTAGGTAAAAACACACCGCAACAAATGTTCAGTCATATTGTGCTATGCTTTCAACAGATCTCACCAGTTCAATATGGTCAGTAAACTAAGGGAAAAATAATGGTGTTGATCCAAATTTCTTCTGAATCAGTATTAAGCTCAGTGGTGTGAAGCTACTCTTTAAAAAGGAGGTTAAAGAAGATCCTGATTGCTCCTGCTTTAAGAAGACCTTGAAACATTTTGTAAATTGAAGACTCCAGATTAAAATTCAGAGATAGCTTTCTGTTATTTTAAGTTTTCCTTATGATAAGGAAAGTTTTCCATATGATATCATTTAGCCCTGATGGTCTGTCCTAAAGTTTTGATAACACAATGTTCATATGAATGTTGTGATTCAGCTTATGGGAAATCTTTAAAGCAGTATTTTGGTACTCTCAGTGCTAGGACTTTTTGTATTTTGTTGGTTTGTTTGTTTAGGATTTTCGTTGATTCCTTTTTTTTCCCAATTGTGACATACTGAAAAATAACTAAACACCACCTTGAAAATGTAAAGGAAGTGGCACATTTTTAAAAGTTTTTCTTTTTTCCCCAGTGGTTTCAACTCTTAGAGTTTAATCCCTTTATATGGGTAACCCTCCAGAAAACATGTAGCTTTGAAAAGCTGGCAATATCTAGAGATACTGAAATTAAAAAAAATAGTGTTATTCTATATTCCGTGGTTTTTTAATAGTTTCCAGAAAGCTATTTACTTTTTACTACCACAATCTACTCCATACATTAGTGATGCAGTATGATTAGGAATGTCTTATACAGTCTCAAAAACCAGATAACAGTGAAAAAACATTCATGCAGGAGATGAGAAAGCTTTAGAAGTGTTCAGAAAAGCTTAGTGAGGGTAACTCAATTTTTAATAATTTCATTCAAGGGAAGGTAACTTCAGATTTTTTGTTTCTATCTGCCTGCAAGAAACCACAGCAGCATTTAGTGAAACCAACAAAATTTCAAACAAACCAGTTAATGGAGGAAAAAAGTTATGTGAGCATCAAAACTGATGAATTGAAAAAGCAATGACTAAAAATCTGAAGATATTTTAAAATTCTGGCATTTTTTACACTCAAGTCAGGGATCAGCACTAAAGGTGAATGTTTCTCTGTAGCTAAGTCCTTGTATCTTCACTTAAATTGTTTAATAAATGGTGTCACTTCAAGGGACAGAAAACAGGGCTAAATAAATCTCTCCTGTAATCTGGTATGACAACATTGTCTAACTTTAAAGTCTGTGTCATGATAAACAGAGTTTTCCAAAATTGTCTTATTCTGATGGTTTCCTTGGGGTAGTAGGAGTAGAACAAACTATTCAAGTGCTAGCTGAAGCCAGAACTATACTTTACATCATCAACACATATAAACTCAATAAAAATCAGTTTTCTGTTCTTATTTCAGTTGCCATTATATATTAGCATTTTTTACCAAAAATGAAACAGTCCACATCACTTCTTAAAAAGTACTAGTGAGACAGAAAATCCTCCATCAGAGTTATAAGGACTATACCCCAGAAACAGTTAAATGATTCTGATTACATTCAGAAACAGGAGGGGCAGATGTTTCATAAAAGAGAATAATTTCTGAAAATTATTTTGTTCAATATTTTTGGAGAGATGAGGAATAAGAAATAACAGTTTCTTAATAGATTACTCTTAAATGCACAAAATGAAACAGAAATATCCCTATTTTATGTAGAAGATGCTCTGCATTTCTTGGAAAGTTGTTGATCCATACAAAAATATGTCCCTTGGAAGAGGGCCAAGGTTTTGGCGCAATGTGCTTCTCTTGAAGCATGTAGTGTGAATCTAAGCTGCAAAAGGAAAGTTTTAACTTGTGCTTTTCCTCTATCCAGTTTGGGAAGAAGAAATGTCTGCTATATGTTGAGGGATGGTACTGTCATATACAGTCTTAGATGAATTGAAAAAAAAAATGAAGTTCTATCATAGAACCGTGTGCCTACTTGTGTATAACACTGAACTGCTCATTTTTTAATTTCCTTGAGTTAATGATACTGAATACCTTACAACTCTCACCTTCTTGGAAGATCAGACTCTGAGTTCTGGAACCTTATCTTTACAGGCGCTTCTTACAAGAGTTTTATTTTGCTAATGATTCAAAGGAACTGCTAATGAACTATACAGTTTATCTTCAGAGGAAGAAGAAGAAGAAGAAAAAAATATGAGGAAGAAGAGAATAAAATTACAAGACATTTTTGAAAGCTTCTTCAAACTATTTTAGAAAAATGCAGGCAAAGGTTGAAGGCCTTAAAACTTTTGACATTTGCTTTTTTATCCCAAGGAAATTTTTCCAACAGTTTTTTTTTTTTTAAACTCCTGTGTCAAACATGCAACGGAAGAAAAGCCCTTTGATGAACTTGAGATATGGCAAAGCCTTAGTAACTGGAGTATGTGCTATTTTTAAGAGAGTTTGTGGACACAGAGGCCCCCTATGCCGTTGGTTTAAGCTGGCTGTGTTACCCTATGTTTTCTTAAAGTGTGATTTCATCGAGCTCTGTGTTCTGTCTGGGTGATGTATCTCAGTGCAAACAGCTCACTGTTAGCCATTATGTACCTATTAGCACTGATTGCTTTCTGATAGCGCTTCACCAGTTGGTTTCACTCACTTTGACAGGTTTGGTGCTTTGTTTAACCTTTAAACTAGTGGGGCAATAACATTGTTGACAGAATCAGAGAAATAATTAAGGAAAACTTAGGCAAGGTATAAGAAAACAACTGTAACAAGGCAGATCTTTCTAGTGGGTTTGAATAGTCAGTTAAAATAGAAGAGGATGGAGCAGACATGTGGCCAGAGCACAGTACAGCATAACTATTTTCCATTTAATCTGCAAGAATCCAAAGATTGTTACTGCTTTGCTAATTTTATTTTTTTCTTTCTGTAGGTACATACTGTTCTAGGCCAGGAAATAATTTTTTCTCTGCTTTTTTACAGAATCTATAACAGCAGTGAGAATACTTGCAACTCAGGGAGCATTTCTGGTTTGATTTCTAAGGCAAAATGGAAACCTCAGTATTTTTAAACATCATCTGCAGGAAAAAAAAGTCACAGAATCAGAGAATAAGCTAATTGGAAGGGACCTACAAGGATCACTGAGTCCAGTTTCAAGCACTGCACAGCACCATTCCCAAGAGTCACACTCTAACAAAGAGCACTGTCCAAACACATCCTGAATTCTGTTAGGCTGGTGCTGTGACCACTTCTCTTGGGAAGTCTGTTCCAGTGCCTAGCCAGCCTCTGGGTGAAGAGCCTTTTCCTGATATCCAGCCTAAACCTTCCCCAATACAACTTCAGGACATTTCCTCTGCTCCTGTCACTGCTCACCAGAGAGAAGAGATCAGTGTCTGCCCTTCCTCTTCCCCTCTCACAAAGTCCCAGACCGTGATGAGCTCTCCCCTCAGTCTCCTGCTCACTAGGCTGAACAGACAAAGTGACCTCAGCCACTCATACAGCTGCCCCTCAGGGACCTTCCTCATCTTTGTTTCCCTTCTGTGGATGCTCTTTAATAGCTTTATATCTTTCTTATATTGTGGCACCCAAAACTGCCCCCAGCACTCGAGGAGAGGCTGCCCCAGCTCAGAGCACAGTGGGACAATCCCCTCCCTTGCCCAGCTGGTGATGCTGTCCCTGATCCCCCCAGGACACGCTTGGCCCTCCTGGCTGCCAGGGCACTGCTGGCTCATGTTCAGCTTGCCACTGACCAGCACACCCAGGTCCCTTTCCATGGCGCTGCTTTCCAGCATCTCATTCACCAGTCTGTCCATACATGCAGGGTTGGCCCATCCCAGGATCAGAATCTGACACTTTTCCTTGCTGAACTTCATATGGTCAGTGATTGCCCATTCCTCTAATTTGCCAAAGTCTCTCTGCAGGGCCTCTCTTGGGGGTTAGGTTTCTTTCTTTTTCACCTATAGAACTTTTTCCCAAGGGTTGCTTGGCAGCTAATGGCTGGGTACTTATCAGTGCTCAGCTGAAACAAAAAAGATGGACCTTGGCATTTGGCTACACCCTTTTGTCTCTGGGAGTTTCTCTCGAGGAGGGGAGAAAGACGGGGCTGGAGGCCAGCTTCACTTTTGGTGTGGTCTGCATCGGGAGAAGAGGGGGCTGCCGTTGCTGTGTGAGCTTCTCACTGGCACCACCGGGATCTGGTCCTGAAGAGAGCTACTATCATCTGCTTGTGTGCCCAGGAAGATCCTGATTCCTCCTTTGCTGCCCTGCTGGAGCTGTCTCAGCCCTGTCCCACTGCCTCGGCGCTGTTTTAGAGCTGCTCTGCACCGCAGGCCCGCACTGGCCTCCCTGCCAAACACCCCTGCCCTCCAGTGACCACCGACGGAGCTCCGAACTTCACCCAATCCACCAGCCCGGGATACCCCGCCGTTCCAGCTTGGTACCTTTTTTTGGAGTCCCCAGGGACCAGACTGCCCCGAGTTTTGTGGGACCAAGCTCCGTCAAGGTCCCTGGTTCTGTTTTCGCTATTAATTACTGTAGTTGTTGTTGTTTGTTTGCCTTGTTATACATATTAGTAAAGAACTGTTATTCCTATCCCCATATCTCTGCCTGAGAGCCGTTTTAATTTTCTAAATTATAATAATTTGAGGGAAGGGGATTTGAATTATCCATCCCAAGAGAGGCCCTGCCTCTCTTTAGCAGATACCTGTCTTCTTTCAAAACCAAGACAGCCTCCCTGCCTTCGAGGGAGTCAACAGCTCCTCCCACATTTGTATCATCTGTGAACTTGCTTAGTATCCCTTTCAGTCCTAAATCCAGGTCGTTTATGAAGCTGTTGAAGAGGGGTAAGATGGAGCCCTGTGGAATCCCACTGGTGACAGGTCACCGATCTGATGTCACCCCATTCACTTAAACCTTTGTGCCAAATCCCTGAGCCAGTTGCTCACCCATCCCATGATGTGTTTACTCAGCTACATGCTGCACATTTTTTCCAGAAGGGTATTGTCACAGTGAGGAAACGGCGATGAAGTACACATACACAGTTCTTGGTCATTGAAAGGCTTTACCTTTATTTTGCTTTGTCCCTTTTATAGCATATTCTGCTATAAGGGCTGTGATTGGTCTGAGGAGGACTCACTCTCTTCCCCTTTCGTAAACACTAGGTGACAGAAATTGTTTTGGGAAATTTTTGTGAGAAGAGCGAATCTCTCATAGTATTTACAAAATAACAAAGATATTGTTATGAGAACAGGAATTTGTTCCTATGGGAATCAGCATGCAATAACTAGCAGTAGAATTCTGAAGCCCAAAAAAATACAGAGCCACAGAATATTGTGAGAGAGAGCATCAAAAGCTTTACCTAAATCCAAAAGGATTACATCCACTGGCTTCCCTTGATCAGCTAGGTGGGTTACCTTGTCATAAAAGGAAATCAGGTTTGATAAGCAGGACTTTCCTCTCATGAGTGCTGGCCCTGACTGAATATTAAATTGTCTTTCCCAAAAACACAGAAATAGCTCTGAGCATAATCTTCTCCATAACTTTACTAGGCACTGAAGTTGCCAGAGACTGAAAGGCCTGCAGTTTCTGAGGTCCTTCTTCTTGCACATCTTGAAAACTGCAGCAATGTTTGCTAGCTTCCAGTCAGCTGGGAGATCTCCAGATTCCCAAGACTTGACAGAAAGCATCTGGAGAGATTTTGCAATTTTTTTGGCTATCTCTGAGGATTCTTGGATGAATCTATCAGGTCCCATAGATTTGTAGGGATCCAGGTGGAGCAGCAGATCCCACACTGTCAGGGTCAGCTGGGAGTTGATCATTCTCACAGTTGTGGTCCTCCAGCTCAGGGCTCTGAGACCTCCTTGGTCTATCATCTCTGTTGAAGGCAGAAAAAAAAAATGCATTAAACACCTCTGCCTTATACGTATCTCTGTTTGTGAGGTGACCATCCTCATCCTGTAATGGGCCAATTTTTTTTATACTGTCTATTGCCATTAATATATTTGAAAAACTCTTTTTATTGTCCCTCATGGTTTTGGCCAGCTTCAACTCTGGTTGAGTTTTGGCCACAAAAATGTTTTCCCTACAGTGGTAGCAGGATCTCTGTATTCCTCCCCTGTCATCTGACCTTGCTTCCACTGGATATATTACTTCCTTTTTTTGCCTTATTTACAAGAGGAGATTCCTGTTCAGCCAAGCCAGACTTCTGCCTCATCTGCTTGACTTTTGGCATCTGTGAATTCTTGCTCCTGTGCCTTTAGAAAGTGATGTTTAAAAAATGACCTGTACCAATGGACTCCAGTGTCTGTAAAAACATTTTTCCGGGGGACCTTCCAGGACTAATTCCCTGAGAAGCCTGATGTCTGCTCTCCTCATGTCCAGAGCTGCAGCTTTCCTGGAAGTTTTCCTCCTCTCAACAGAGATTTTAAACTCAATCACCTCATGGTCACAGTGGCCAAGACAGCTGCCAGTCTCCATATTGCTTATGAGATTCTCTCTTTAGATGAGCAGTAGCTCAAGGAGGGCATCTTCCTGAGTCAGGTCCCTTAGGACCTGTTCTATAAAATTGTCATCCAGATTTCTTAGGAATCTTTTGGTCTGGGTTGTACCAGCTGTGTGATGCTCCCAGTTAATACTTGGCAAGCTGAAGTCCCCACAGGGACAAGGGCAACTGACTTGGAAGTGTCCCTTAATTCCTCACAGAACAGTTTGTCAGTGTTACTGTCCTGGCTGGGAGGTCTGTAGTAGACTCCCACGATGACATCATCATTATTTGTTTGCCCCTTGGTTCTAACCCAGAAGCTCTCAACTGTGCCATTGCTGACTTTGAGCTCCATACATAACCCTTCTATTACATGCTGTGCCACCCCCAGCCTCTTCTGCCCTTCCTATCCCTCCTGCAGAGCCTGGAACCATCCAACAGGGCACTCCAGTCACAGGACTCATTCCAACAGGTTTCACTTATGCCAGTGGCGTCAAATCTCTGGGATACAGTGAAAGCCTTGAGCTCTACTTGTGTGTTCCTCATGCTCTGTGCATTAGTGTAGAAACAATTCAGGTGTGGTGCATTGTAGCAAACGCCTCCTAGAGCAGATTGAGGTAACCCATTAGTACTCATTTCCTCAAGTTTTGACCCAGCAACCCATTGCTCTTCATTGGTGAGAGTTTTGTCCCTTTCCTCCTGTCAATAGTTAAAAGTTCTGTCAACTAGCTTCTGTGCTAGAGCTCTTTTCCCCCTCTGAGACAGGTGGGTCCTGTCATGTGTCAGTAGACCAGATGTGGTGTAGATCCTGCCATTGTCAAAAAATCCCTAATTTTTCTGCTGACACCAACCTTGGAGCCATGCATTGACTTGATGGATCTGCCTATTCCTTTTGCTATTATTTATTATTACTGAAAGAATTGTATCACCACTTGTGATCCTGATCCATCTACCAATCATCCCAGAGTGCTGATATCTCTTCTGATTGCCCTTCTACTTCTTTTTGTTATTTTGTTGATGTCAGTTTGAACAACAAATAGCAGATAGTAATCAGAGGACCTTACTACTGTGGAGGTCCCTTATCTCGCTCCTTGGAAACAGCAGAATTCCCTGTGGGTTGGGTCTAGTCTGCAGAACAGGTCCTCCCTCCATTCCCCTCAGATAGGAATTTCCTGCTACAACTACCCTTCTCTTCCTCTTGACAAAGGTGTTGATGTGGGTTCACGGCATTCCAAGTTGCTTGTGCTCCCTGGAGATGTTCAAATCACCTTGGGTTCCTCTTGGAACCTCCCCCTCGTCACCTGTTTGGCTGCTGAGGGCTTCCAGGTCCTGTTGAGGCTCAGTGCTGAACTCGGGAACCATCATGTACAGCTCAGTCTTACCCCTGGACTTCCCTTCAGCCACGGCTGCGTAAGCCTGGCCAACTGAGTACTTTACCATAAAACTTTCTACCTACCTAGTTTATGTTTTACAGTGTTTTGGTCACTACTACTGCGCCTCTACAGGAAACCAAGGTATGAAGTCCCAAGCAGGAATGAATTAAAGTTGAATCAATTTAATTATTAATACTGATTATTAATAGATAACATATAAGATAAATTTGGTTATTAATAGATAACACATAAGAAGCATTTTCTAAATTTCTGCATCTAGTAGGTTGCTGCAAATTCATAAACATCCTCACTTTGCATAATTGCACCAAGCTGCAAATTGCATCAGATGCAAGTTGCATCCTGAATAGATGGAAGAGTTGGAGGTCTTGAAAGAAAAGCAAGCTGGGGGAATCTGATATGCAGCAGCTTTCTAGCAGCTGCTTAGACACCTAGCTTCCATTTATTGCTGCTTGGGAGAGCAACACTCTCCCAGTACTGGGAAAGGCTGTCTTCCCATGAGATAATTGTTCTGCTGGGGCCGGAAAACCCTGGTGGTCCTCTGGCTCTTGAGATATGGCATGTCAGACCGTCAGTTGGGTTTCCCTCCTTTAGCTGGTCCTTGTCAGGTTCTAAGCCTTGCTCACTCTCTCTCAGCCCTTCATGAACAGGCAGGACAACAGTCATGACTCAGATCTTGAGTAGCATGGAAAGTAATTACACAGACCATCTCCAACTTTTCACAAATTTGTGTTTTCCTCTCTTACAGTCAGGAACTTTCTTTACTTTTCTTTCTTGTTTGCTTGTTTGTTTTGTTTGCAGGAATATTCAGCACTGCCACAGCAGAGCAAAAAAGTTTTGAAGGGGAAAATATGGTTTTTAACCCACAGAAACAATGAGGGTATTCACAGCAATGTATGCATCCATCTACTTTAAGGATGGCCATCTACTTTAAATCTAGCCAAATTTTGAAAATACGTTTTCATGTTTCCTCTTCTCTCTTTTACTGAGGGTGATTCAATATTTTTTGGAAGAAATACGGTGCTTCATTTTATGATCAGTATACTTTTCAGAAAAGTGAAAAGGCAGAGTGAAGAGACAGACTGCTTGAAAGGCAGTCTGGTATTCTGCAGCTATTACAGCTTTGGAAACGCATTGTTTTTGTAGCTGGCACAAGATAGACAACATCCAGCAAAAGCTTTTCTACAATTTTTCTTGTGATAATTTTTTCTAACTTTCTTGAATTTAAATAAGTCATTTAAGAATAGAATTGATCATTATCTCTGTTTCCCTACAAGTCAAAACTGGCATGCAAATTGTGGATCTTGGACAATGTGCTTCATTGTTGCATACAGATAATTAAAATCTAAATAATATTTCAGTACAGTAGCCACAGTAGTCTTTACGATCACTAATAATTGAAAAGTTTTTAAGTCATTAAAATATAATGCATTCATTATTTTCCTCAGGTTGACTAGTGCATTACATGATGTGATGTATTTACAATACATATCCTTCCTTGATTGAGTTGTACTTCCTTTGGCCATGATAATAACAAAAATAGGCTACTTGTCCTTTTATGTCACTTGTAAGATACTAACATCAAGCAAGTACCACAGTTGTCCCTTAATTAAATGTGATAACTAGTCTAATTTAGTGTCCTTTTGACATTTCATTTATCATCACTTTCACTGCTCATAGTATTATTTCTTATGCTAATTACCAACTGTAATGCTCCTAAACTACATAAATGTGTAAATACTTTCTAGCACAACAGTTCAGCATTTCTTACAGCTTATTTTAAAGATATGTTGGTCATGGGTAACAAATATCTAAAATAATGTGAATTTATCTCTGGCCAGGTACACAGTGCATTTTATGGGTACTGCCCTTTAATAGCTACAGTAATCAGAAAGGTAAAGAGAAGGCAGATATTAAAGTCAAGTTTCTTACCTCAAAAAGAGAGAAATTTTGAGCTCTCCTCTCATTGTTTTACCACAAACAATTTTTTTTATAGAGTGTGTGGAAACTGCCTAATCTTTTGACACTACATTTTTTCACCCCTGTGCATTAAGGTCTCTTGACAAATACAACATCACATGAAGGAAATGACAGTGATGTTTCCCCTACTACAGTATATGAATTGAAAAGAATCTTATTGAAAAGTGTACAATGTGCTCAACACCTCAAGCAGATGCGCTTACAGTGAGGGTAGGGATAAAGATATGAAGGTTTGTGTTAATTACAGGATTATAGTGCAGTTCTTGTAACAAAAAGGTGGAATACGGAGAAATTCTGTATTAGACTTTTCTAAAGAAAGCCTTACTATTAGAGATGCAGGTGCCATTGCTTGTGGTGAAAATAAAAGTATTTATTTTGAGCAGATCAGCAGTACAGCAGGAATAAATGGAATTGGGTCATTACATGTAAATTGAAATCTAACTGCAAGGGTAGAGCGCTTATACATGAATTCATAAACCCCAGACCAAATGAACTGGTTAGGGATCAGCAGCCATATGAATTTCTCACTAAATGTCTCTCACCCCATTGACACTTTTTTCAGTACTCCATATGCTAGATTGCAAACTACAGATTTAGCCCTTTTGCCCAAAGGCATCCTAACCTGTGAAAAGCCTAGCTGAAGCAGTGTCTATTGTTCATTGACAACTTGTCAATTTACTTCCAGGCAAAATAACTCATAAACATGATAAGTAAGGCAGATAAAACAAGAATATTTTCACACTTTGTAACTTTACTGCAAAAATGCCTTGTTTTTGATAAATGTGTGAAATCTCCTCTCAGAATTGTGACTGTGCATTGAACTTTAAAACTGGGTGGAAACCACACATGCATCTCACGCTCTCTGTCTATAATAAGATGAATGTTAAATATTAAAGATGCAATAAAAGTGATAAAATGATAGATATTCAAAGGCTGAACAACATTCTTATATCAGTAGCTAATAATAATATCACTAGCTGAGTTAATAAAAGTTCATTTTAGAGAAAAAACTACCAAAAGACAAATGTTTGAATACCAGTCTCTAAACTGACATTCCTATATTTCTTTAATGGTTATTAGGTAAATCTTTCCACTTCTGGAACCATATAAAAATGTACTTCATAGACAATGGCAAAGAGCATTAAATAGAAATCAATGACATACTAATTTAAAACATGGTCATACAAATAGCTTCCTAGTGCTCAATAACAATGATGATATTTTTCACAAAAGGTATTTAAATGATTAATTTTTTATACATTGCCATACAAATAATTTTGCAATCACACACTCAGGGTTTAGTTGACTGCATGTCCTGGTTTGGAACAGATTAGGGGGAGAACCCCTAGAGGCGTCCCCTAAAACAAACCTCCACCACCCCTCCCCCCCCAGCCCTGGGTTCAGGAAGGGAGAAAAAAATTCCTTGGAGGAAAAGTGGAAAAACTGGTTTATTAACAACACTTCCCACACAAGAGAAAAGAAAACAGGTACTGTGAGGGGAGGGCACAAAGCTTCTTTCTCAGGCTCCGGAGATTCCCAAACTTTCTCGGGTCAAGTCAGGTCCAGAGCCGGTCCTAAATCTTTGGGAAGGGGGGAGGAGAAAAGAAAAGGAAGAAGGAAAAAAAACCCAGCAAAGGCGGCAAAAGCAAGCGGCCAAGCTAGCAGCAGCAGGCGCAAGCAAGCAGCAGCAAGCGACAAAAGCTAGCAGCCAAGCCAGAGAGCCAGCCAGTATGAGCAAGGAAGCAGCGGCAGTCCCCGCCCACGGAGGGAGGAAAACAGCTGCCTGACACCACAGTTCACGATATATGGGATAGAGGTCAACCCAGAACACTGCACATTCAAACACACAAATTATTCACAAAGAAAACTTTGTAACAAGTTGCCAAAAAGCAGCTATAGAAATGGTATTATTGCACATGCCATTAGGCTGAGATCATGTTTATAGTGCTAAAAATATTACTTTTTTCCCCTCTAAGATAACTGACAGTTGCCTCTTCTCCCTTTGTTAATTTCCTTACTCTTTCTTGACATGTGCTTAAGTTTGTAATTCCGTGGGAACATAGTTAGATTTTCTTTTCTGTGAGCAGGGTTACTTCCTCCAGTATGCTCTAGTTTTGACCTCTGATGTGATTTTTCCACAACAAAAACAATAGGTGCTGTGAAATAGTGGGACTATATATTGAAAAATAATGCTTAATCCTGCGGTAGATTGCTGTTGGGCCAACAGCCAAGTACACTGGGGCACATCACTTTGCTGAGGAGGCCCAGAGCCCTCAAAAGCCTCTAGAAAGGGTCATGATGGGTCAAGCCTAGTAGAAAGATGGTTATCCTCCAGTCCCGGGTGACATGGGCATCTTTACCCCAAAACTTATGGTTGTCCCCAATAATTAATTAAACTGTGAAATGGAGACATTGGGGAGTGGTTATATTCCAAATTGTATTGCTCTTAGAATGATTGGGTGGATCTTTGGATGAGGGGAAAAAAGTTAGGATCTGTTTCCTTGTGAATTACTGCTTTATGAGTAGCCAGTACCCATGAATGAAAATGTGTTTTTTTTTTTTTCTTGTTTTCCAGTTATATTTGCCTGTGACAATGAAGAATGTCAAGCCTTAAACTTTTATTTTGAGTAAGGAATTACAGTTAACAAACATTGAAATTGCAAACAAATATTAGTGAGATGTTTTCTCTTAACCCAATCATAAAAAGGATTCCAACCTAAAAAAAAATTGCATCATTTATATTTTATTAATATTAGATGATTCTTTGCTATGTATAATTAGAAGAAAAAAGGGAAAGAGAATTATAAATGCATCATCAGCTACTGATTCAAAACTAAAACTAATTTTCTGTTTACACATCCTTTTTTTTCATACATTTTAACCAATTACAACTGTAATTATAATTTACACAGCATAATTAATAATTTTTTTCAATTTTATCTGTGGATGCTATAAAAAATTTGCCATGGTTTTTCAATGAACTTTACTACTATGGAAATAATAGAAGAGAGATGTACTGTACAGATGCAGGGCCCCCAGTACACTAAGGAGAGAAAATTACAGCCCAAGAGTATTTGGGTTTAATTTATCTATGGCATACAACTTAGTTATACTCCCCAAACAATATTGTTATTGACAAACCACAGTAATGAAATTGCTATTTTCTTACTCCATCTTTCCCCAGTACCTTTCCATGCAAATTATTAGTGTACTAATTGAACTACTCTATTATAAGACACTTTGCAGAGCTCAATATATTATGTGAGACAATATATTAATGCTTAATATATTATGTGTGAGACTTTTTGTCAGTCTATCAGTTAAAATAGTTCAAATAGATTTGTAGCCATACCTTTACTTATTTAGTTTGAAATTTTGCTCTGTTCCCCTCTATTAACCTTCCTTTCAGTTATGGCAATTTACAGAGCCTCTGGTGTGTATCCTCTGTATTCAAACTAAAGGCAGTCTTCATTAGTGCAAAGAAGTGAACCCTTGAATGTGTACCTCGAGCAGAGTGTATCTGCAGAGTTATGAACTGTTTTGAAATGGTTAATGAGGAATAGAAGCAGGCATTTACAGTTTCAACAAATCCTTAGTACAATGACTGGGTTCACAGATGTGATACTATAAACACCACACAGGCAGGAAAGGGACGTGTGATCCTCCCTATGAGCAACTGATGCTCAGCTGATATTCAGCAACAGATGTTATCCTCCGCTGATTCTCCTCTTGTAGAGAGCCAGTAACAAATATGGGGAATGCTTTGCAGGCTCTCCCAGGTATCAAA
Organism: Acrocephalus scirpaceus scirpaceus; assembly: GCA_910950805.1. Lineage (NCBI taxonomy): Eukaryota > Metazoa > Chordata > Aves > Passeriformes > Sylviidae > Acrocephalus > Acrocephalus scirpaceus. Next base: position 57,948,148 of record OU383776.1, read on the forward strand.
AGCCTCACCTATCTTATCTCCTGGTGTAAATCCTTTGGACCTTTGAAGCCAATGCAATTCTGAGACATTACTTAAGTAGTGTTAAAGAATAACACCTCTCTGATTCTGGTGACTTTGGAGGTCGCACAGTGAAGTGCATGGTGCAGGTGAAGATTGTACAATAGAGACAGCAGTGAAATAATACTGCAGCATTCCAGCTGGGTTTCTTTTTGTGCTTCTTTCACTGGCATCACAGCAAGACCTAATGTAAATAACAAAGTAATTCTGATACTGAGTTCTACAGATTACAGGTGGTCTCTCCTGACACTCAAAACTATCCAATCTCACAGACATTGTAGAATTGAGAATCTGAATAAAATCTTCACCAACTGAAGAACTGGGAATTTAGAATTGCTTCTCTCTAGTGCGTGAAAACACAGTCAGACTATGGCCTTCTTCAGTGAACATGTAGTCCATCACTGCTACAGGTAAAATCTGGTGGAGTTAGCATAGCCATCGCCTAACACCTCAAGGCTGTATTGTGGCTTGGTATTTGAATCAGAGATCAAGTCTAATTTCACAGTATTTTCTATGTCCTTGTTTTCTACTAAGGTATATTTTTATGTTGAATTTAAAAATGAAAATTGTCTCCTCATGGCTCCTTTTGTTTTATGAAATATTTTTTATACAGCACATGACATTAAAAGGGCTTAGCTGTGTTGATTAACTATCCAAATGTTTAATCAATAGCTAGATGCAGTCTATCTGTGAAAGACCTTGGAGAAGTCCCATTTGCCTCATTTCCCACCCCCAAGTGAGACATCAGTGAATGACTACATGGTCCATGCATATCAATGCAGAGGGGCTTAGACAAACACAGCACTAATAGGAAATTGTGGGTCACCTTGTCAAAATATGTTAAATGCCCCTTAAGTTTGTTTTCTTTTTTCTTCTTCTTCTTTTTTTTTTCTTTTCTAAAGGAAAAAAAATGGCAGTAAACTGACCTTGCGATATCATACTGCCTTTCAGAAAGCAAATACTTCACAGTCTGCAACCTGCTCATTGGTGCATGGGTCAAAAATCTATTCCAAGCGAATTATAAAATACACATCCTCATGTGTTGATACAACCCATGGTAACTGCCTGACAAAGTGTTAAACAATTGTACTCTTTAGTACAGAACATGTTTGCTGACACTTATTTGGAAAATATATGTAGGGGCCTCTGAGTGATTCATAAGCAAGGGTTGTGGATGCCAGGGTGTGCTGGATGTTAATGCATTGCAAAGTCAGGGAAAGTTCATCTTGTGACCACGGCTCTTGGACTCGCTCCAAGAATATGCCATTTACAGAGATGGCATTAACTGCAAGAGGGCTGTTGTGGGATTTGGATTCCTGCCCTTGTATTTATCTACTCACAATGTCATTAACACCCACATTGATCCCGAACTGCTGCTGGTGCCAAGGTTGTTTTGTTTGCTAGTGTCACAAATCACAAACAAGAGAAAATGGTTCTGATAAAGATAATAGCTCTTGCATTGTTAAAGTGAGCCATAGGAGCCCTCAATACCTGCTAGTGATGGTTTTTCTCAGCTATTATTTAGAATCATTATCTTTGCTTTGGCAAAATTAGTGTTAGGATGATTGTAATATGATTTGCGCTGGGATTGTCACAATGAATCTGTCAATATCTTTCTGGTCTTGGTATACTGCTAAAGACAATGCTGTAGGTTAAGTCTAGTAACAAGGACAAACTACCATTAATTAGCTAAGTATTGCCTTCATCGTGAGGCTTGTTTTGAACAGGAAAGAGAACTACACAGTGTAATAGGCTATATGCTTTAATTTCTGATGTATATACAGTTGGTTGAATCTCCAATTTAGTGGCAGTAATTGCATGTATTTAGCTACTTAAGAAGTTGATATCTTTACACATACATAAATGCTGATTTTTTTTTTATATTCATGTGCAATCATGGATACAATATGTATCAAGCAACCTGTTATTCTATAGTCATATAACTATAGAATATGACTATAGTTTTGACTATTCTATAGTCGTAATTGCATCAAACACATTAAGAAATCTTGCAAGACTTATTCGCTTTGTGGTTTCACAACCACAGGTTGGAAAATCTAAAACAATACCTAGCAAAAGTATTGCTGCATCTGTTACAGTGGTTTTCTGGTCTAGATTGGTGTGGCGCACACAAGACCAAAGTGACTAGAAGAGGACCATCATCACATCAGTAGCCAAGAAACAAAACTCCATTTAGCATTGTCTCTATCCAGTGTGCAGTAGTACTTATGAGTAGAAATGAGTGTTCTGCATCAGGTTCATACACCAGGAAACACTTATCTATGAAAGTTTTATGAGTAATAATTAAACAGCCAATTGAGTCTTCAAAGAACCTGAGCCACAGGTAATAGTAGTAGGCACTAAGAATCCTGTTCATGTGCAACGTATTACCCCTTTAAACCACTCTGTTGGAATTGAGGGAGATCATAAGCAGTGTATTTGCACCCTTGATGAAAATTCTTAAAAGCATGAAAAACCTTACCCTTATGCTAATTTAAAGAGAAGGGTGAAGAATTTTCTTTGGATGGGTCTGAAGTTCAGGGATCCCCAAACCTTTGAACTAACTTCAAACTAACCTTTGAACATCAAAAAGAGTATTACAAGATCAGTTTTCCTCCAAGCCTGATGTTTTCCTATCTCCTTTAATCTTTGAAGGTTCATGCTTAGTCCAAAGAATAATTTTGATCTGGATAGTGATTCCAGTTCTCATTTTTGAAGTGAGAACATGTCTTGATACAATTCTGTGTTTTGGACTTACTGAGGCTTATTGGCTATGAACATTTCTGATTTCTCAAAAAAAAAAAAGCAAGGGGGTTTTTAAAATTTATCTCAGAGTAGCATTTTATCTCAACTTGCCACCTACACCTGCTGATTTCTCTGGAGTCCTCATGTGCTCAGCAAATGCATTTAGCCTTCTCTGAGGAACTCATGGAAAAATTTAGTGAGCTCAGACCATTCAAAGTGATCTTGGTCTGACTTTGCTGAATGCCTGTACAGTACAGATTGCCACCAACAGAAGACAAAAATCTGTGAACACAAATGCAAAGAGGACACGCTTTAATGTCCTCTCAGTGATATCTAGAAGTTGTTGTTTTGAGTATACTGAAATGTAACTCGTATTCTCTCTATGTAAATGAAGTGCACTTGACACTTTGAGGTTAATACCTACTTGCAGATTAAATGAAAGCTTCTCCTGTGCTTCAATTATCTATGCCATCAGTAGCAATATTCACAGTGTAGGAAGGTGCTCCCATATTGAAGACCAAGCTAGTAAAAGTTTTTCTTGGAAACAATCTGGTTCATGGATATTTGACGGGTGAAAACCAAAAAAGAAGATTTGACTCTTTTCTGTATAGGCCATAAGTGTTTCCAAGGAAAAGAAAAAGTGTTCTCCTTTCAAATATTGTGATTATATGGAGTTTGTCACCCATCCCAGAACTAACTGCTTTGCCAGAGGCATATTCATTGTCTATTTGCAGTTTTGCTGACTTCCTTGGGGACTCTCATGCTGGTCTGACACATAGCAGGAAAGTGTAAAACCATCATTGATTTATAAAATGCTCACACGTTTAGAGACTTTTTATTTTGTAGCTTTTATTTGTTTCCCAGTGACTGAGACCCTCCAGGGTACAGAACTTCATTAAAGTATCACACAGAGGTGCAAACCCAGTATTTAAAATATTGTGTGAATTGTAACCATATCCTGTATTGCATTGTTACTCATAGACTACTATGCACACAAGCAAAACTATTTATAGTTGTTGCAAGGGAGATCTATTCACTTTTTTAACTGAAAGAAGACGAGGTGATTGTCTTAGTAAAGCAAAGTTGCTTTTTTAATGCCTTTATTTGTGGTTGTCAAGACGGACACTGCATTCAAAGTGCTTCAGTAAAAACATCAGAAGGCTTCAAATATCAGCTCCTTGTCATCTAAAAGTCTCTTGTACCTTTTCTCTTTAGCAATCCCGTGGGGCAGCTCCAAACAGCCCCAGCTCTTTCTCCACAGTCTTCTCTCTTCCTTCTGCTGTTCCAGCTCTCTCCTTTCTGTCCCTATCACAGCCACCTAACCCTGTTTGTCCTACGTACAGTGTCTTACCCTTTCTGTCCCTTGCATGACCTCCTGTCCCTTCCTCCTCACAGCACAGCCAGCAGACTCCAGCTGACTCCCTCCCAGCTAACTCACTCTTTATCACACCCATAGCTGGGAGGGCAAGGCTGTTCCCACTCTTGGATAATTAACACAGCTGCAATATATCAAGGGTAAGATTGCCTTTAGTACTAGCTCTCTTTGTCTCCCCGCTATTGGTCTCCCCACATTTATTGAATACAAGACAACCATATCAATAGAGAAAGTTTCAAACAAATATCTTTGATAGGTTATTCACAAATATTCAGACCCTAGTTATTGTCATATTCTGGCTCTTTCTTGCCTACAGCACTGAATAAGCAGCTAGAGGATTCTAGCTAAACAATTTGAATACATACAAACTTATTCTTACACAGGAGGACATGAAAAAGACCTTTTATATTCAGAATTCTGATTCACCATCATTGAAGCAGGGCTTTCTTCAGCACATGACAAATGATAGACTCTGCATAGCTGACTCTTCAGCTATGAAGTTTTGCTTCACTCAAGTAAACGTGATACTGGAAAAGCTGTGAAAAACTGAGAAGTTCATCTGTTCGCTGTGTCGTACTTCCATAGCGTAATGCTGCCAACATCTTGTGTGATCTCCACTGTAAGCCACCACTGTTCTGCTGAGCAGAAGTTCAAATCTGTGGCTTCTATCTTTTTCAAAGGCCTTGAACAAGTCAGGGAGGGCAAAAAGATTTCAAGGTGAGATCTCACCACTGGGCTGGAAGTTGCCAGTTGAATTGACTGGAACTGAATGAACCTGAGTTAACTGGGACGCCATATTATATTAAAAATCCTATCTCTCTGTCTGGCACAGACAAGAGCCCTCTGGTCCAAAGGGATTGATGTATCAACTTTTTAAGTGTTGCATAAATACACAGTGCCTGTGCTTATGTCTCCATGGGATTTTATACCAAAAGGGACTATAAGGCCTATAATAGACTTGGAAAATAACCTTTAAAAATTAAAGCACATCAACAGTTCTGTTTTTCTTTGTCGGTTTCAAGTCTGCAGTTGCAACTTTAATATCCTTGGTGAGACAGTCTTCCACAGAGTGCATCAAGTCCTTTCCAAACAGAACTTTGGAAGATTCTAGTGTTTGTATTCAAATTCACATGGATTTTAATATGATAAATAATTTTGGTGAGGGGATCATCAGCAATTCTTGGCAATCACTCTTCAAAACCTAATCTACCTTGCTTTCAGCCTGATACCAATTTGACTTTCAGCTGTGAGCTGCCATTTCAGTGCTATTCTTGTTGCCACAAGAAACTTTGCTCCCTTTGGTAGGATTTACCTGGTTTTCCTTTTGATATTTCAGAAAAAGTGTCCATGAGAGCTGGGTTTTTCTTCTAACATTTACTCCTCCCTCTGACACGGATGCAAGAATTTGTTTGGTATTTGGAACTCTCCTGGTCTCATGTAAATATTAAATTGACATTAAATGATTCTGTAAGGACTTTTGTACTCGGTTCAAATTTCTTTATTCTTAACAATGTGCCTAAGAATGACAACAACTTTGCATGTGTATTTCAATTACTTTCAAGGCTTGAGTAAGTCACAAACATGAAGGATCCCTGTGTTCTGATATTTTGTCACTTCTGTATGATGTTCTAGTGTAGACCAAGAAGTTAAAATGTAGAGAAATATTAGAAAAAAATGTATGCAGGTTTTTGAATCTCAAAAAATTGAGACGCTATAAATAAAATGCTATAGCTTTTCGTCAGAAACTGTAATATCCTTACATATGAATTCTTAGGAAAAGATGCAGAACTTTTTAATTAAACTAAGCAGCTGACATTGCATAGAATCCACAAATATCAACAGGTTTTTGATACAGGGAAGTAGTATTCTTATCGACAAGAAGAGATATAAATAGAGGTGCTCACAGATGTAATTTTTTTCCCCTCACAATCAGGACAAACCAGTAATGGAGGACATGCATCAGCAGTGTTAAGAAGAAAAAGACAAATCATGGGAACTATCATATCTCCAAAGTACAGCATATGACTACTGAATCACAGATCAACCACAATACATCTCAGAAGAATGTCATGTATCACTGGAAAATAAATGTAACTCCTGCAAGCAAAAGAGATTAAAGGCAGAGCAAACTTCACCAGAGTGCAAAGGAACATGGACGCAAAGTCTAATTTAGCACTTGTTTTCTAAGTGGAAAAAATTTCTGATTTTGTTTAATAGCCTGAAAAGCAATACCAATAGAAGTGTTATCGGTACTAAGCAATCAGAACACAAGTCAGGTGACACATGCAAAAAGGTTAAGGTTATGTCCACAAACATAACAAGGTTACCAGAAAAGACAATATTTAGCCACAATTGCCCCATAGGATGTGTGATAACACTTATTTGCTATTCTAAAAAGCTACAATATTAACAAAAGTACCATTACTTTTGATTTGGGCTATTAACATGCTTCAAGGAAGGCTCTTAGCAGGAACTGAAAATGTACTTATATGGCAATATTTTTAATAATTAATGTATTTAAGTATGTACTGTGGTAGTTTTGGTGTTTATATGTTAATCAATGATGTTATAATTCTATATTGACTGAAAATACGTAAATTGTTACGAGGTAAATCAGCCAGTGCCTGCCACACAGTTAAAATAGTAACTAGCCATGGAAATGGCTCCCTGTACTTCAGCAGAATGAGTCCTGGACTTTAGATAGAAGGTTTTAAATGTTTCTACGTCTATAAAATTGTCCAGCGGCAAGAGGCGTAATTTTCACTTCAATTTCTGTTTCCACGTGGAAGTATGCAATAAGCATTTTGTTTGACAGATATTTTTTCATTTATGGTAACTGATTTTTCCCCAAAACATCCCACTCATTAGATACTCCACAAAATGCATGCTTCATTTTAAACCTTTTAAACTAACTCCCCCTCCCCCTAAACAGCAACAAAAACACTCCATAAAAGAAAGAAAGAAAAACACCCCATAAAAGAAAAGAAAGAAAGAAACAAAAATAAGCAATGAACCCCAAAGAAACCAAGTCTTGATTTCCTGTGGCAAAATTTCATAGACCAACTGTATGTGATCACTGTTTTTTCAGACACTTCTCAAGTATAAGTGATACTGTTTATAGCTCACCGATATGAAACATTTATTCAGAAAAATAATTTGGGCCACTGCTCTAGAAAATTCTAGAAAACATTACATTCTTTACATAGAAAAAGAGCATGAGATATGATTTCCCCCATAAGACATGCTCTTTTGCAATATATTGAATCTTTTTTCTTCTGTGTGTGCAAATACACTCTCCTTTGTCATATTACAAAAGAGTTCATAAAAAGAGCCATTCCAAACTCTACTGATTAAAATAAATGTGCTCATAAAGGAGACAGGAGACTAAACTACTGCATCCCCTGAACTGCTCTTACACATACCAACAAGTTATTTTCAAGTCTGACAGAGGAAGTAATTGGATATCAACAAGGGGTAATTGCCTGAGCAAACTAGTCTTTACATCTCATACATGCTGTCACCTTGGTAAGAAAGAAATACGCCACTATCAATTCATGAGAAGAAAAAAAAATTGAAACATTCCTTTAGAGACTGCTTCTCTCAGCTGTTTGAAAGAACATACACACAGCTTGGAACATATCTAATCTGTACTCTTCTCTTATCACTGAAGAGTATCCTAACACACCACAAAATTCATAACCTAAGCAGCTTCAGGCTATTAGAAAGGATCCATTTTAGATTGGAACATAAATTTTAATCTGAGATTTACCTGTGGCTGTCACAGGTGAAAGCGAGTTAGTGACCAAATCCTTCAAGAATACATGAAGGGACTCTTAAGTAAAAGAGACAAAATTATCTGAATTTTATACCAGTATGGGGTGCTTAGAGAGCTAGGTGAATATGCACAGACACACAGACTCTCTTTTATTAAAGTTACACAAATATTCATTTGACTGAAATGCTCTTGCCCCAAGAGTGATAGGATTTTGAGCACTTGCATAGATGGTTTTTTTATTAAAGCAATGTGCAAGGTGTTAAATAATTATGTACATTTGTCTGTGCATACATATTTTACTGCTCTTTAATGAGTGACACAGACAGAAAAACATAACAGAAAAGAAACTGTTTCTTTTTTCATGAGAAAATAAATTCTTTCTTTAAAGCCATGTACTAAAAAGGCACGTTAATTAAGAAAAGCCACAAGTGGGGGTAAACTATTAATGCTCTGTAAAGTAACAAAGGGGCTAGCTGTCATGGGTAAACAGCTTGCAAAGTAGAAAAGAACTTTTTTTTTCCTATGGAGCGTTGTTCACTTTTTCTGTTAATATTATTCTACCTTCCTTTAGGTAGTAAATAAAATTTTATTAACTGAAATAATACATTGCCCTCTCTTTCTGTTCTGCAAAGAAAACCAGTCTTAATTTCCTCTACTCCATCTCTTCAACTTCTATTTAAACAAATTACCTCCCTTATACTACCTGTAATGCTATCAATTTGAGGCCAAATAGCTAAAAATGAATTTAAAAACATTCCTTAGCTTGATTCATCCTGAATCATGATATGGGATGTTCATATTATGGAACCTGGTAGGATTGCTTGATCAAGACAGTAAACATTGCAAAAATAGAGTCAGAACATGAATTTTCCTAAATTAAATACTAAAAGTCATATGGGAAGATTTCCTTTTTCTATCGAACTCTTAAGATCTCTTCCAACAATGAAAAGTAGAAAGGTCTTAAAAGATTTTTGGCAGCAGTCTGGCAAAGATATAAACTACTGTCAAGAACAATATGGAAGAAAAACCATCTCAGTTGACTAAAACAATATGCTTCGATTTTTCTCTTGGTTATGATTTTGTATTCCAGTGATATTTTGAATTCCAAATTAATTGTTGTGGTTATTAAGGAAAAAAGAAACTTCTCTTAACCACAGCAAAGTAATGAATTAGGTCTATCAGCATAGTTGACAATCAATTTTTTGGTTTCCCTGTGTGTCTGCCCGCACATATTGACTTGTGGTTGGTAAGGTCTGAAGCTTGGTCTGAAATTTGAAGAGCTCCTACTGTACCCTAGTGTAGTTCTATTTCTAAAGTACAGATTTCATCTGGACAGGATGTGTCCATGGAGTCACTACAAAGCAAAGAAAATTCACAAGATTTAAATAAAAACAAAACATTTCAAAGCAGAAATACATAGGTTGACATTTTCCATTCAAAAATTTCAGTGTCAGTTCAGATGAGTTTTGTGTATTTTATCAATGGCAATTCCTGACGCAGGAATAACACCTCCTATAACAAATTGCTGCATGGAAGAAAGAAATACACCATAAAACACCTGTCCCTAGCAGAGTAATAAAATGTTGCAGATTTCAGAGATAAAAACTTCATAATAAAATATGCTCTGTATGGAAATAATAAGATTACTTTTTGAATTGAAACAAAGATGTTTCTTTTTTTTTTCTGTTTTCTGAAGCGGAAAACTGGAAGATTAAAATCTAATCATTGCTTCTGTGCCTTGACTGAAAGAAAATAAGGTATTATATTACAAATATCATTCAACTTTTATTAGTGCATGACAGTAAATGAAAAATGGGACTGTTCACCCTAGGAGCAGAACAGGTGTAATTTAGTAGGAGTAAACAGTCTTATTTGTTGAACAACAACCTTGAGACCGAAACAAGAACTGAGCTACCAGGACATTCTTAGCTTGGTTTCAAGAAAGAAATCAGACTGTGCAGACTTTCCCTATGAAATAAACTGTCAGTGGTGAGATCTTCCTATCTCCTCCAGCCTCTGTCAAATTCATCCCTGACAATTACCTTTTTCATGTTACTATTCATTAACCACATCTCATGTCTCCCAAGAAAGAGTATTTTCCCATGCCTAACTATTTGTCACAGGTCATTAAATAATACAAAAGACATATGCTGTCATGGCATCTAGTTATTTAAAAAGCAGCCATTTATTGCAGAACAATATAAGTTTCACATCTAGCAAGAGCTTGTGTTCATAAACCTATATCCAATAATAGATCAGTTTCCATTGTTGTCAGCATCTTTCAGAACATAAAGGGATCTTTCCTAATTGTAGAATGTTGGAAGCTCACAAAAGCATGAGAGGGCAGACATATTTTCTGTGCCACATTCTCAAAGACAGGCTTACTGTGTTGATTTAGCACAGCCTGATTTTTTGGTAGCAGGGGAGGGCCACAGCAGTAGCATCTGTGAGAAGCCGCTAGAAGCTCTCATCATGTCTGACAGAGCCAATCTCTGATGGCTCTGAAGATGGACATGCTGCTGGCCCAATTAGAAAGGTTGGTAACGCCTCTGTGATTGTGGGAACTGTGTGGGAACTGAAAAAGCTGAGGACTTTCACAGGATTGCAGGAAGCTTACACAGATAGAGGTTTGAAACAGAGCTGAATTTTAGGCCTTGAAGTATTTGGAGCTTAGAATGTTTCTGAGCTGTTAAAAAAATATAAACTAACCAAAGATTGTATGTTGTAAAGTGTATATGTAGTGTTTATTGATTAGCTTAAGTAGATGCTTGTAAGCTTTTGGCATAGCCTATTGGCTAAAAAACTTTTAAAAGGCCTTATAACAAAGACAACTATAGCTTCTGTTGTTATGATGTAAGTTTTACCATCTTTTATGTCTCTGCCTTCACTGAGACTGATAACGGAATGAAAAACTCGTGGAACACCTCTCAGATACCCCGTCCCGTTAATGGTTATAAAATCCAACATGTGATGACACATTTAAGAAGAAAATCAAAACAGTGCATGCACAGTTTTTCCCCAGGGGTGGGGCACTGCTGCAGCTGCGGTTGTGGCTGCTGCCTTGGCAGCACGGCCTGCAGTGAGCTCTGCCTGCCTGGCTGCCCCTAGATAGCTGCACCGTGGGTGAACGGGTAGGGGTGGCGGTTTTCCTTCCCCACAGGCGGTGGCACTCCGCATGCAGAGAGCCATGAAATAGCGCCAACACTGTGGTGGCAGCCACTGCCCACACCATTGTGACTGGGCCACCTGGCCAGCAGCAAAATCTTGATGAGTGACTTCCTGACACAGCCTAGACAAGATCAACTTCTCAGTGCCACGGGATCTTGAACTTGTTGACAACAGTACACACAAGTAACAGAGGAGGAAGTGAAGATATTTTAGAGAAAAACAACATGGAAGCACCAAGGTCTGTGGAAAAGAAGGGAATAGGAGGTGCTCCAAGCGTCGGAGCCAAGATGCCCCTGCAAGCTCTGTTCAGGACTATGGTGAAAGAAACTTTCCCTCTCTAATGCATGCAGTCCATGAGGGATTAAGAGATCCACTTGCAGCCCATGGGAAAAGTGCTCATGCCAGAGTGGGTAGATACTAACGAAAGCTGTGATATGGTGGAAGACCCTAGTAGAGAGAAAAGGCCTCTACTTCCAGAGAGAGAGAGCCCTTGCTTCCAACCTAGAACAGCCTGTCCTTAAAAGACTATACACCCTGTGGACAAGTGACCCATGCCACGACAATTTTGGGAAGACTGTTTGCCTGCGAGAGGGACCCCATGGCATAGCAAGGGAAAGACTCCTCTCCCTGAGTGAATGGAAGGTATCGAGTGATGAACTGACCAAAACCTCCATGCCCTGTCTCCCTGCACTGTCGGTGGAAAGGAGGGAGGACCTGGGGGGAGGAAAGGTGCTTTAACGGCTTACTTTATCCTTATTCTCATTATCTTCCTCTGACTCTGTTAATAATAAATTTATTTTATAACTTTAAATTTAAACCTGTTTTGCCCTTGGAGAGTTTTTTTCTTTCCCCTCCCAATCCTTAACTCATGAGCCCCTCATTAATATTTTTCCCCCTCTGCCCCACTGTAGCAGGAAAGGGTAAGCAAATTACTTTCATATGGGACCGGTATTTGGCCAATGTCAAGCCATGACACTTGCAAAACCAGAACGGATACAAGTTATCTGTATAAAGTGTACTCTACACTTCAACTTTTCCCCACATTTGTTTACTCTTTTCGTCACAAGAAACTTGTTACGAAAACTCTTTCGTTTCAAGAAAAGTGCATGAAATGTAATTAAATAATATTCTAACAGCTATGACCTTTTGAATGACCTGATCTTTCAAAACATCAGAGTATATCCTAAATAGTGCATGGAAGTTAGAATAAGAGCCTTTTCCACAAATGGGGAAGACAGAACAAAGGATCTTGAACTTGTTGACAATTGTACCCACAAGCAACAGTCTTGCTTCTGGTCAGAGGAGGAAGGGAAGACATTTTATATGCCAAATATATGACAGTGGGATTCAAAAACCAGTTTTATTTTTGTTGCTTGTCTCATGGTTTAAAATATGACACCAAGTGCTTATAAAATATATGTGTGTGTGTGAATATTTTTCTGCGACTCTGTTTTGTATTTCTCAACATCTCTATTACTGCTTGTTTCACAGCTGAATCTCTCAATTCAGGTGCTCATCTTTTTCACTTCTGGATTCCTCTTTCCTCTGTCTGCAGCTTAATTGAGCTTCCTTTGGTGAGCAGGTGAATCCTCAAGGAGAGAGTCTGTGGAGATGCTGTAAGGGGCAAAGTCTAGGCTGGCATCATTTTTGCATGAAAAAGTATGGACTGTTAGGACTGGTATGAGCTGACACAAACAAGAGTTATTGAATTCCTCCTCTTGATAGGGCACCGGCAATAGGAACCTCCTTTCCCTCTGTCTTTGCCACATACAAGGCTTGGGTTATTGTTCATTGCCTGCTCACCAGAGCTGAGACTCATGGCTGTGAGTCATTCCCATGCTGCTTCATAAAAGACTTAGAGAGGCACAACTAAATGATTCTGTCCTTCTGCCCTTCTCAGGTATTTTATCAGTAGGAAATCAGGGTACATGACACAAAAGATTAATGAAGATGTTTCTTTATGATGCCAGTTAATTAGTAATTTATTTTTGAGTACTGACTTAAAATTTACTGACTAGTCAAAAATTACAGGCTAAAAAGCCCTCTCATACAGTCACACACTGACTTGACTGTCATACTTTGGCTGTTTAATGCCATAGCATTTGAAAGCTCTTGAGCAGTATATACCTAATTTAACATGTATGTACCTAAATTCAGTCTTTATCAAGATTTTACTTAAAAATTACAGGAACTATAATGAAGGAACTCAAGAGAGATTGAAGTAAACATCTAGTTATAATTCTAATTCTAGTTATAATTTTAATTATGTTCCAAAAGAGCATTGTAAAATATGAGGCCAGTGCACAACACTCCCAGTTTTGCATTGTTTTTGAGCAAATTTAGTCAGATGCAAATTCAAAAAATGGATAAATGTACAGCAGTTCTAATTATTTATCTAGCTTCTAGCTCACCTGAAAGTATTTTATTCCTAAGCTTGCCTTTAGTTAAAACAGTGTAAAGTGAGCTAAAGAAGACTATAAACATGACAAACCCCTATTATTGAATCATATATTGTAAATATCTAACAAAAAAAATTCCAGTGGGAGGGGAAAACAATTCAATTAAAAAAAAAAGTGTGCATTATAAAGAAGACTGTCATAAGTCGAAACATCTTCAGTTAAATGTATATATAACATACATCACATATAAAAGCTATTAATCCAATTCAGTAATATTCAGCGCATTTATGCTAAGAAACTGCTAAAAAAGTAATAAATGGAATTTACTGAGATGAATACTAAGCACAGTTACTAACTAGACTTTCTAGATTCCGGTTAGCAAATGAGGCTGTGAAATTGCTCTGTGTTAAAGGAGTATTAATGGTTATATTAGAGCTTGACTAATATTTTATAGTTCAGGCTGTTACCACATTAGACCCCATTGCATGGCTTCCTGCAAAGTCATTGACCTATACTTGGAATATATTTTTTCTTCATTATATTTTTAAGAGCTTGCTGCATTTTGGAAGTTCCTAAACCTGAAGAGGGTACTGTAACCTGAAGTTACCCATGCTACCTGCTCCTTGCAGACCGATTGCTGGTAAAATAGTCCTTAAAATAATGCTGAACCTTTGTTTCAACTGTGATGAAAAATGCTGTCTTTTGGCAAATGATGCAAACAACAGCTAACTCAAAGAAAATCACACTGAAATACAGCACATTTAATACTGTAAGCATGTGTTTTGTTGTGTTGATGATGAGAAGTGGTGTGAACTGTAAGTAAAATCCTAGCTTGTGGAACTGTGAAATATAATTTTTCCACATTAATTCTGGCCTTCCTCCAGGGATGAGACTGCAAAGATGCCTTTGCACATCTGCAAAGGCAAAGGTCTGGTTTCCAGCTTCATGCTAGAGGACCTGGCCAGACTGCTGCTATTGCTCCTTACTTCAAATTTGCAAGAAATTAATTTGATCTCTCGCAATTTTCAATTTCTTTTAGGAAAAAAAAAATGGAAACAGCTTTTATTAGCTATTTCTATCAGTCATAAATTACCATGTTTTGGCACTTTTATTTGTAAAATATCTTAAGATTACAAATATTTTATGGTGGAAATAAGAAAAAAAGTGGTTTTTTAATAGCGGAATGCAGTAGGCTTTCATTAGTACTTTCATTTATTATAATCCTTTAAAATACTGAGCATATTTTTTGGAAAATTATATTACAAAAAGAAATAAGGCTGCAGAAAGTTCTACTCTGCTCAAAATGCTTTGAATATTCAAGTGGGAGAATGTGAAACTGTATACGGACAGGCTCTTTATCTGTGAATTTAAATAAATATAGAGAACATATAAGAATAAATAGCAATAATAAATTTTATAACCTTAGGGACAGTGACAAATAAGCAAAAATAAATTCCTTCTGAATGAGAATTATAAAGTTGTATGAAGTCATGCTATATTCAGTGAAATCTGAAGGCTGTATCACCTTAGCCTTTCACATCATGCTATTGAGATACTATTTCCCAGTATTGTGCTTGGGAAAGTGCTAGGGATGCAGCAGACCCATCACATTAGAGGGTTAGGTCCTTGTACCAAACTTTTATACACCTACACACAACCAAATTTGTCATGTGAAAAACTGATTAAGTTACAAATTCTGTGCTCAATTAACCCTGGCCTAATGCAATAAAACCCTGCATAATCTTTCCTGTTAGGGGCTAAACACAAACCCAGCTGAGGAGCCAGAAAACCAGACTGAGGGTGGTTTTTAGCTACATGACAATCTGTGAACAGAACTTGGAAGAAAAGCAAAATTCACTGTAATGTACTGAGTCGTTACTGTTAACAGCAGCATAATTCTTCTGTAACAGCAGTAACATTGGTCTCAACTGGGGAAACACGGCAGGAGGTTCATGGAGTGCTCTTCCAGCATGCTGGGGAAATGATCCCCGGTGAACACCCAAATGTATCTTGAAACATCAGAAGTGCTGGTACTCAGCTCATGTGAAGCATGAGTTACAAATATATTACGAAGATGTAGATGCTTAAAGCTGCAGTTATATGAAGCATGTCATCTGTACAGCCCAGAGGAGAAGAATTAAATTGTGCAATCCTAGTTAGAAGCTGAATAAATGCACTAACACCTTGAGCTGAAAGGGATAAAATGCCATAACAAGCAGTGGCAAAGAAAACAAGGTTTGGCCTTTCCTGGGCCATTACTATGCTCAGAATAACATTATGAATGGTGATATATAAACCTAATACTACAGGGAAAGCAGGATCTCCATCTTTCCACTTTAAAGGATTCTCATAGCTCTAAAACCTTCATGGCTTGAGTTGACAGAGGCTCCTGGGTGGGAGAAGTGTTCTTTCATTTGCCCTATGAAATCCCATTCAGGTTCTGCTGTCATATGAATAGCTGATAATTGGCATTTCCTTTCACTCACATAAGTTCCCCGGGAAATTGTAGCAGTCTGACAACTTGCCTAAAGCAAGTGGTGTGGAGAGAGGCGTGGTGGCAGCTGCAGGCAGCCCAGCTGCCCCATGACAGTCTAGGAGCTGCCAGATTACTTGTATGAGGTGCAAACCTCCTTGGGAATGGGACTATAAAAGGGCTGATACAAGGTACTTCAGTGCCACTGACCAGCTCAGTGAATGGTCAGATTTTCTCTTCCTTTTCTTTCAATTGCAGCATTCACCAGCTAACGACCGCAGCAAAACTTCAAGAGTAACAAAGCCCAAGGCCACTTGTTGATATATAAAAGAAAGATTTTTGCAATAGTGAAGAAAAGTTTTGATTCTGGGGGTAGGGATGGGATTTTTTTTCAGCTAAAATAACACACCTTTCCTGATTTTTCTCTTGAAGAAAATACCTTTGTGACAATGTGATTAAAAGAAATAATTAGAAACAATACTTTAGTGGAAAGCTGAGCACTTGGAACTTAAGCAACATGCTGCTTACTGTTGTCCATAAAACTTCATAGTCTGTTGTGCCTGTGAAAGGAAAAAAAATAATTGAATTACTTCAGCATAAAATTAAAAAAAATTTCCTTTCATAAGTAAGTAGATACACTGCACCCCCATAACTCTAAATTAAGTTACATGGGCAGCAGGATGTCTGATGGATCAATTGGATTTGAAGGGCCAGAACTGTGGGGACAATAAAAAGGTCTTTTTGGAAACATTAATTGCAAAAGGTAGTGAAGGATAAGGATGGCTACCTCATAAATGGGGACACAGAAAAGGTGAAAGGTGTTTAGTGCTTTCTTTGCTGTCTTCAAAATTGGTAATAGGCTAAGGGTGTCTCAAAGCTCTGAGCAGGAGAAACATGGCTGTGACAATGATCAGTTAAATCTGAAATTGTAAGGGATCTGCAGGTCCAGCTGCACTGCTATAGATCTGTAAGGCTTGATGGGAGTGACTGAGAATCCTCAAAAAGCTAGCTGATGTCATTGTGAAACCCGTCAAAGATTTTGGAATGGTCTTGGGAATCTGGAGAGGTCCCAGCTGACTGGAAGCTGGCTAACATTGTCCCAGTCTTCAAAATGGGCAAGAAGGATGACCCTGGCAAGTTCAGGCCTGCCAGTCTTACTGTAGTGCCTTGTAAATGTTCTGAAGAAGGTTATTATGAAAACATGAAAAACATGTGAAGGACACACAACAGAGTTATTGGTCACAGCCAGCTTCATGAGGGACAAGTACTGCTTGTCAAAGCTGATATCCTTTAATGACAAAATAACTCACTGAGGTGGTTACAGCTGGAGTAATGTTAATTTTCATCACAGTGGCAGGTATGGGCTATATTTCGGAATTTTGCTGAACACAGGGTGGATAATACAGAGATTTTTCTGTTATTGCTGAGCAGGGCTTACACAGACTCCTTCTGCTGTTCATACTGCCACACTGGTGAGGAAGCTGGGGCTGCTTCCCAGTATGGGAAGGTGGGAGGAGACACAGTGAGAGCAAGTGACCCAAACTGACCAAAGGGGTATTCCAGACTACGTGGCATCAGGCTCAGTATGTAAAGTGTGGGGAAGAAAGAAGGCAGGTATATCTGGAGTGCTGACCTTTGTTTTCCCAAGTAACAGTAAGGCGTGATGGGGCCCTGCTCTCCTGGAGATGGCTGAACACCTGCTGGCCACTGGAAGAAGTGGATTAATTCCTTGTTTTGCTTTGCTTGTTTGCATGGCTTTGCTTTCCCTGTTAAACTGTCTTTATCTCAACTCATGCATCTTGTGGCTTTTACTCTTCCAGTTCTCTCCCCAGTGCCCCAGATGGGGGAGGGAGACAGTGGCTGCATGGGGCGAGCCCATGACACCCACTTGTTGATAAAAGGAAGCCAGGTGATGTAATAATTTTGGAATTTAGTACAGCTTTTTATTATATCTCTTGCAGTGTCCGTCTGGACAAGATGTGCAGCACACATCCGGATAAACACACCATGGGTGAGAACTGGCTCATGGGTCAGGCACAAAGGGTTAAAGTGAATGGGGTGACATCAGACTGGTGACCTGTCACCAGTGGGGTTCCACAGGGCTCCATTCTTGGTCCTGGGCTTTTCAGCACCTTCATAAATGACTCGAATGCAGGAGTGGAAGGGATACCAAGCAAGTCGGCAACTGGGATAAGCTATTGTCTCCCTCCAAGGCAGAGAGACTTTGGCAAATTAGAGGAATGGGCAATCACTGACCATATGAAGTTCAGCAAGGAAAAGTGTCAGATTCTGATCCTGGGATGGGCCAACCCTGCATGTATGGACAGACTGGTGAATGAGATGCTGGAAAGCAGCGCCATGGAAAGGGACCTGAGTGTGCTGGTCAGTGGCAAGCTGAACATGAGGCAGCAGTGCCCTGGCAGCCAGGAGGGCCAAGCATGTCCTGGGGGGATCAGGGACAGCATCGCCAGCTGGGCAAGGGAGGGGACTGTCCCACTGTGCTCTGAGCTGGGGCAGCCTCTCCTCGAGTGCTGGGGGCAGTTTTGGGTGCCACAATATAAGAAAGATATAAAGCTATTAAAGAGCATCCACAGAAGGGAAACAAAGATGAGGAAGGTCCCTGAGGGGCAGCTGTATGAGTGGCTGAGGTCACTTTGTCTGTTCAGCCTAGTGAGCAGGAGACTGAGGGGAGAGCTCATCACGGTCTGGGACTTTGTGAGAGGGGAAGAGGAAGGGCAGACACTGATCTCTTCTCTCTGGTGAGCAGTGACAGGAGCAGAGGAAATATCCTGAAGTTGTATTGGGGAAGGTTTAGGCTGGATATCAGGAAAAGGCTCTTCACCCAGAGGCTGGCTAGGCACTGGAACAGACTTCCCAAGAGAAGTGGTCACAGCACCAGCCTGACAGAATTTAAGAAGTGTTTGGACAAAACTCTCAGGTACATGGTGTGATTGTGGTTGTCCTGTGAAGGGACAGAAATGGACTTTGATGGTCCTAGCAGCCCCCTTCCCACTCAGAATGTTTTCTGATTTTGTTATTCTGTGATTTCATACATCACAGCTTTCAAGTGCTTAGCTGATCATGGCGTCATTTGCAAGACTAACCTAGGAGAATTCGTAATTAACATGTGTATTTCGACACCCATATTCAGGCATATACAAATGTAAATAGGGTGATCTCAGAAAAATCTGCTGTGCAAAGCAGTGTAAACAGATTATTCAGTTGCAGTTTATAAAGTAGCTTAACATCAATGAACAGAGATATAATTTTGTTACAGCATGAGCACTGTAGGATGGAAAGATGTACAGAAAGCCGCTGACTCACAAAGGCATAGTGGCATAATTTCTGCTCAGGCAAAATTTCCACTAATGCTTCCAAAAGCTGAGGGAGGCATTGACCTATTACTACTTACCACTAGCAGAGCTTTCAGGAACAGGACTGGGCCATTAGACAGAACTTTTCATCCCATGAAATCCCATGCTGCTTTCCAAACTACATCCATTTACAGGTAGATAGATAAAACTTTATCCATGACAAACCTGGTGGCCTACAGGGTAAAATGCAGAAAAAATCTTGCACACCAGTTTAGAAGGGCAGCACTCATCCTGGATCAACCTGTCAGTGTGTCTGCTGAGGACTGTGGAGTTTAATAACTCATCTCTACAAAAAATATTAGAGCAGGCCTCTAGGGAACATAAGCATCATCTATTTTTATCCTAAGCCAAGACATGGTATCACCACACAATGTTTTTCAACCATTTCTGCTCCAGATCAGCTGTGGGAGGTTGGGTTTTGCTCCAGGTTTTGTCAGCCAGGTAGGACAGATATGGTGTTTGTGAGGTCTGACATGGTATCAACGCAAGGTGGCTTTGCAGTGAAAATGCTTGTAAAAGAGTTCCTATGCCGGCAGTCTGTGTACGCACAGGGCAAGATCATGATAACTCTTTGCAATTAACATTTTACACAGGAAAGTTCTAATGAAAACAAGAACAAAACCAGTGGCATTAAGGAGCTTTTTAGTATGGGCAAGAATATCACCACTAGTGATATTTAACATCATTTGTGTTAGATACAGAGAATTTAGTGAATGACAAACAGCAAAAAAAAATCCTGCGATCATCATCCGCAAATATTAAAGCAGCATTATCTTTCCTGGCTAAGTTTGCTTATGGAACATCTGATCGACTCTTATGAATATAACTCCAGTTTTGTGCTGAGGCTGTATATATTTCTGGGTTACTGAAAACCCTTAAACCTGAGTCCACTATGAAACAGCTGAGAGGCATTTCACCACGGCACCCTTGGCTGTTCAAACTGAAATGAGAGAAATCACAAAGCATTACATGTTAAATGCTCCTAACTGACAAATACAGGTCTACAGTATTTGGATATAGAAACGAATTTTTTGAATTTTCTTATTATCTCTGGAGAGATTTATGGTGCAACAAGGGTGATTATAGAAAGAATTAAAAATAAATAGGATTCAAAACCATGAAAAGAAAGGCTTGATGGCCACTAACTACTAATGAAAAAAGTTCTGCAGGGGTGTGATATTGCCAACAACTTATATTTTAACATACTGATAATGAATCCCAGCATAGCCATTCAAATCAAAATCAGTATGCTTACCTTTGTCCCTATGGAAATTTAAATCAAGAATACTGGCACTATCCATACTATACCTATATTTATATCTATGAATATATATTTTTGAATTACAAAATACCATTGCATTGTTTTATTCTTATTTCATTGTTTTTTAACACAGATATATGCATTTCTTCTTTTCCAGTCAATTTACTCTGTTAGTATTTTTCATCATTTTAAATCCCTACATTAAGTCAATAATGTTGATTACTTACATAATACTGTGATTACACATAAGCACTGTGAATGCCATTCTAATACTGGTTATTTGCAATTCGACATCCTCATCTATATGCATTATTCCACTCAGAAAATTGAATGAAACCCTTGATTCAGAATCTGAAACACTTAGAAGTAATGAACCTGTTTACTGATTTACTGAAGTTGTAGGTTTTAAGCACTATTTAATAGATGCAACAAAATGCACTATCAGGCAAAAAGGAAATATCCAAGTTGGTTTAGGAAGCATTCATACTATATGAATAATAGGAATTTTTTGTGATTTTTTTTGTTTCAGGTCTCTGAGGCAGCTACCAAACACCATTAACCTTATTAGTGCTTCAGTTTTCTTACAATTCAGAAAATGTAAGAAATATGAATCTAATAAACTCAGAGTAAGACAATATGTAGCACTCAACAACTAAATTATTTTGTCAGAATCCCATTTCAGTATTACTTGCTTATTAGTGTGCAGCTGATAATGGGTATATTTTATTTAGAATTATTAAAATAAACTGAAATTGAACTGAAAGTGCTTGAGTCCTATCTGACCCATAAGCCCAAAGAAATGCTAGAAGTTACTTATAGCCCTTCACTAGTAGTGACACCTTTCATAACAGCAGTAGCATGCTGATTGAGCACTATGAGTATCTGAAAGTGAGTTTCATCTGATGTCTGTGCCCAAACAGGGCTCTGCTGAGGACCATTTAAGAGATTGAGATCAACTCACAGTTATTGTAAGCGTAGGAATGTAGAACCACCTGGAGGCACTAATTTGGACCATGAATAACAGGTTTAGTTCTAATTTCAGAGGTAACACAAAACAGGTATTACATTGTATTTTGAGTGACAGTGTGAAGAGAAGACAGGTTGTCAACAACCACAGTGTATTTTGCTGCTACTCAGTAAATGGTAAGAGAATAAAACCAAAACAAATGTGGATTTTGGTGGGCAGATGATTTGGGTTTTTTTGTTTGTTTCCCACTTCTACCAGAATTTAATTTGAAGTCTTGGTGAATGTGGTGTCTTTAAGTGATGCATCTTTATTCAGATGATATTATTTCAAATTCAAATTTATAAGCATAAAATAGGGAAAATTCATTTGCACATATTCACAGTATTTCAAAGAGTTTCTCAACCATTACTACACTGCAGATACTCAGTTTACTTCCTGATCTAAGCCTTTCACTTGAGATTTTAAACATACTATTTATCTCAGAAACATAATGAATTTAGGACTCATTCTTATTAGCATAGAATTAGAATAAATCTGAGGAAAACAATTGAGATAATTAGAAATATATTACATATTAACTTGATGCAGTTTAATAAGCAGATGCTGAAAGCTTGTTTGATGCCATATTTTTATTCAGAATTATTTTAGGGATTATCTAAGAGCTCTACTGTGGATTGTAGAAAAAGAGTAATTTCAGTTTAATTTAGCCCTATGAACATCTGAAAGCATTTCAGACAGGTGAAATATACCAAGGGTATATTAAGAGACCCCTTCAGAGACTATGAATAAAAAAAAAAAGTTAGTTGCCAAGTGGAGTTGGCATTTTACTAAGTCTGGATATAATTATACTAGAAATCATGAGAATACTTTGAAACAGTCTTAAGAGAAGATATTGCCTATTGGAATTCCTTCTTAGTGCAAATTTCACTGCAATTTATTTTAGTTCAGATATTCTTGTGACATAAGGTTATACTCTTGCTCTGGATATGTATATACATATCATCAACTGAAATTGTTGAAAGCTAAGTATCCTTGCTTCTGTGCCAGCTGACTTCATGTTTCGTAATTGGAAAATAGTCATGAAAGCCAGACCAAGTTTTTTGATACACAGGCTGTTGGTCCATTTGAGCTGTCTGCCCATCTGCTCATCTGCTTTTGCTGTTTCTGTTTGACTTCAGCTGTGCTGTTCTGTGGCTTCATTCTCATTTTCTTTATCCAGATCCTAACCCATGCAAAGCAGTCAGCCCCAGGACCTGCATAAATGTTTCACAGTACCCCAGGAACACATTTATGGACACTGAGGAATAGAGTAAGGTGCTGCCAGAGCATGCAGATTGTCTCTTCTCTCACAGTTGCCTTCCAAAAAATAGGGATAAAACATGGAATTTCTATTATTTTCCAGAAAAAAAAAAAATCCAGTGTCTGCTATCTTTTCCCCCCACAGTCTATTTTTTGACATTTCTTTTTAAAGTAGTCAATAGATAACACCACTCTTTATGAAGCTACAGCTCCTTTTGTCAAGTACCCCTTGCTAATGTTGAAGACTCTGTCACTTAGTTATGATCACACTTGAGGATACTGATTTTCCCACAATCACCAGCTTCTTTATTCCAAGACACACTATCTGAATCAGTTCTAAAGATCTTGTCTTATTGATGGGTGATCTTCCACTGCATATCAGTGGCATAAAGCCAGAGGCCATCAAGTGACAATGTTTTATCAGATGCCTACCAGAGACTGTCCAGGTTTACTGTTTATAAATGAAGTATTTGTTAAATTACAGTATGCAACTATACACTCCACTTGCCTTAGAGAGATTGACACAGAATTATGAATCCAAACCTTAAGACAGAAGAAGCCTATAAGATTAAGTAATTTTACTATTTTTCAAACAATTAGTAGCACTACACTGCTAAGTGGAGATCAATCATTATTGAGGAACTGAGAGAAGGCAATAAACAAATTACTACTCTTTTCTCTGAAACCTCTTGTTCTACAGACTCACTGGAGTTTAATCCAGAAGTTTAGCAGATTATAAATTTTCCATTAGAGTTGTCACTGTCCCCTTGAAAAGGATTTACTTTAAATAAGGGTACAAGAAAGGAAATCTGACTGGGTGTTTCAGGTGAAATGGGCCATTTGCACTTGATTCATGATCATCATGGCTGTACTGTCTATGTCTTGATGATGGCCAATGGTTTAGAGGTTTTACTTGGCAAACATCAACATTGAACTTTATCAGCCTTACTGTGTGGCACCTAGTGTTCTCTCTGTGTTTCAGTACCTATTGTGAAATTCACTGCAAGAAAAAAGGAAAAGTGACCAATGGACTTATCCACTCAAGAGAAAGATGAACTAAGTGGCTAATTGCAGTACTAGAAAAATTATTTCTTTTCCTTAACCAAACCTGAAGCTTTAAAAATCTCCCTAATGAACACTTCAGTATATACCTTGGAAGTAATCAGCACTGCCTCATTGTGTGGCCAGAGCCCATATACCAGCCACAGAGTCGAAAGGATCTAGAATCCATCTGGCAGAGTTAACTGAAGCCTCTGACAAAAAATTTACCAATGTTTTCCTTTTCCTTCCTTCTTCTTTTTTATAGTTACTTTTATTTTTGTTTTTGTCTTGCTGTTTTATTTTGTTTCCCTCCCCTATGATGGGTAGTAAGGAACAGAAATACAATTTTTGCAGCAGGACAATTGCCCATGTGCTAGTATACTAGGATATTTGCATACTGCAATGAAGTACAACCATGGACAAAAATAGTTATTTAAATGAAAGAGATTTTACTCTTTGCCTATCCACTATCCCAGTGCAGCAGCTACAAAGCAGAGGAATTAATGTCTCTGTTCTCTTCTAAATCCTCTCACTCAATGAGTGAAAGGCGTTAAAGGGACTGTTTTGATTAAAATGAATTACAGTTCATTTTATTTCATTTGTATATGTAGGCAGCTGATAGAGGCCCCAATCATGTCAATTCCAATGTGCTAGAAGCATAAAGAAGCAGCATATAATAATTGCTGGTCAGAAGAGTTTAAGGTCAAAAATTTAAAGGATAAGGTAGCAGTATCATAAGTCACAAAGCTTTTGCACTCCCAGAAAATAATGAGAAGCACTCTAAACACGGCAATATTTAAAACACTGTACGTATATTGCAGTTTTTGAAGTATGTATATTGCAATTTTTCAAGTTTCCAGAACATCTCCAGCAAACATAATGCCAAACCCTTCATCCCCTTAGAAAATCCCAACTTTCTTTTAATAAAAATTAGAAAACTTAGGTTGTGGATTATCTTCATCATGGGTTTCCGCTGTGTTTAGCCTTAAAGGAAGCACTAAAAATAAAATAGAATTCCAAATAATAAAGTTTAGTCTCCCCAAACACTGCCACAATGCCCAGGAAGAAGCAGAATAGAGGGAAAAGAAATATGACAGATCAGAGGATACAAAGGAAAAAAACCCCACAAATGCATTTACATTGTTGGTTTCTTTCTGGAATCTGCCAAAATTTCTTAATTGTCAGAATTTATAGAGATCCAGAGTGACATATCTACAAAGGACTGTTACAGTAGAGAACTATAGTAATATGCTACTAGCATTTACTTTTCTGCTCTGTCTAAAATTCATAAAAATTTCCTTGTCTTACAAGTTGTATGGCTGTTTGGATTATCAGTAACTGACCCTTTGTTAGAAATGACAATTTCCCCAATATTTTCAGTTAATAAATTTATTGGAAAAAATGACAAAGTGTGAAATCAAGTAAAAGCCACAATCAAGGACATCTCTGACCCCAGGAATCAGATCTGGGTGAACCAAAAAGGGCACAATCTCACCAGACTGATGCCCCCCTCCCTGGTTCATGTCTGCCATCTCTCCAAGGCCAGTTTTTATACAGTTTTTGTGCCCAGAGGCTAGTTTATTGTTCAGTCCAGTCTTCAAATATGCAGATAAGTTCTCTTTTCACCAGGTGTGGATGTAGAATAGAATTCTGGTAAGGCCAGTCTAATCTTTGGATATGTGGATGAATATTCCTGGGCTTCTAGTAAGGCAAGCATGTCTTGATTACTGTTTCCCCTGGTGGGTCACAGCATTCTGGGAAGACAGGAAGGTAGCTTGATTGGATTTTCTTTTTGGCTGAGTGGGGATGAATGCCTTCCATGGGTGCTTGTGATTCTTATCTGGGTGACAATCCTTGATCCTTGTCCTTGACATTATCTATTCCTCCCAAGCATCGTTACACCTCTCATTGTTGTGGTGTGTGCTGGTTTGAAAGCAAAACCAGTGAAAGACTCCAAGTCAGAAACACAATTTAATAAGAGGAAAAGAAAAGAAATAAAAGGAAGTAAAATAAAATAAACATAATAGTACAAAAAACCCCACTGACAGAGTCAGAATACAACCTGACACCCTGTTAGGGTGGTAGTAGCAGTCCAGATGAGATGATCTTGTCGAAGCAGTGATTCCTGTAGAAACGTCTGGCAGCTCTTGTCTCCTCTGGAAGTCCAGTGGATAAAAGCTGCCTGTGCTGTCCCAAACCCTGGATTATATCCAGGTGGGAATGCTTGGCTCCTCCCCCTGGGCGGAGCATCACACAATGGGGATGATCTCATTCTATGAGTCATGCAGTGGGTCCTTGATGGCCCATTAAACAGAGATAGCTCCCAGAGGGAGTTATCTATGAGTCATGTGGCAAGGCATTGTTAGGCTCATTAACAGAAGATAAGGGAAACACTGCCCCACCTGGTTTCAACAGCTCATGAAATTGGGGATAGAATACATACTTTGGGCACAATTTACATTGTAACCTAGGACAGGTGATACAGTCTTATTGTTCTATCTGGTGGGGAGGAAGGCATGCCCCCTGCTCATTCATCTATTCACTGATCCTGTACAGGGGGGTATGTTAGAACAGTTTGTTTTATAAAGGGATAAATGATTTTAATAAAACTCAAATTAACCATATACTTATAACAGATATGTACAGTTGTAATCAGAACCAAGAAAAAAACCCATCCAGTTTACAAAAGAAAAAGTATATGCCTTTCCTGGATTTGAATTGTACTCCTCATATATATTTTCCCTCCTCAGCTGGTAGACCACATACAATAATAGATAAACAAGAGTAGGAAAGAAAAAAAGCATTCCAAAGTATTTGTTTTGTCCAGTTTTCTCACTATTTGCTTAATGACAGTTGCAAAAGTAAGTGGCCAGATTGCAAAGACTTAGTGATGAAAAACTCAATGCTGCCTCTACTCCATGACATCCACTCCCCCAGAATAGAATTGTATCTTCATGCTAAATCTAAGTATTTATAATAATGATAAAAACTTCATGGCACTGCAATCTTTGTTCAATACCATATCAGTGTCTTACAGAGAAAGGAAAGAATACAGAGGCAGTATTTTCACATACATTGAAAACATATATGTGGGGCATGATATCCCATTAACAGACATCATATGCCTCCTTTGAAGATGTTAATTCTTAATCTCATCAGGGAAATGCATGTGTGTACTGTGTGTGTTCATTGGTAATGTTCTATAAACAGTCCGTCTCTAGATGAGAGGTTACAAACATCTGAAAAGTTACATTTCTTTTGGTATTAAACTTAACAAAAAATCTGGTTGTTCCAAAATTTAGTATATTTTCCATATCATGATGTAGCAGCAATTGATGAGCAATGAGAAGCAGCCTTACTTTTTAAAGAGAGTAAAGAAATTCTGGGCTTTGCCTTGACCTCTACTCTTGTGAATCTCAAGCCGAAAATAATGAGATTCTTCCAATTAACAAATTTGACACTGTTTCTGTTTACAGTCTTGATGAATACATTTTGATTGAAAAAAGGTATTATTTGAGCTTAAAATTTTTATTAATAAATGTAAGAGCTATGTTACTGTGCCTGGCAACAGGCATTCCCTATTAAAATTAATGCTAACTAGAAAGCACAGTTCTACCTTCAAAAGCTGATTATTGTAAAATTTTTCCTCAATAAACACTTTAATAGATTTGCTCTGTGAACTTAACTTTACAGTTATACATTTCTAAATTATACAGACAAATATATGCAATTCCTTATAAGATCTTTTTATTTCATTGTGTAAGAAAATTAAAACTAATGGGAATTTAAAATGAATCAGGTAATGTTCAAATAAAAATTCTTTCACAGAGGATTTATAACCATTTTTCATGAATGTCTTACAGTGGAATGACTTGATCTTCATTTCCTTACAGATTTCTTTTAACTTTTGTACATGAAAACTGGGACTTTGATCCGATTCAGAATTTCGTAGTAAATTGCTATAGTTCTTGACAGAAAATTTTCCACTATATTCACTCTTTACTGATTTTTTTATTGTAATCTGAGTCACTCAAGAACAGTGAAAATTTGCAACTTTAGGATCTTTCATAACAGAATTAACTGAATGTAGGTATTTAACAGCAGTGTGAGAAAAAGGAGTTTTTGGTGTTCTAAGCATTAAGTGTCAGGGTAAAAATTGTTTGCTTTGTACGTTACAGCTGTGAATCCTAAGGTGAGGGAATAGATGTGCAAAGAGTAGAAGCTCTCATGATTTTATAAAATCCTGAAGAACTACTGAATACATTTATATATCCACACAAGTCATCCTGCAAGGTTTGTAAAACAGCAGGAATTCATACGATGCTGTAAAACCTCTCAGATGCCTGAGGGTTTGTCAAATCCATGTGCGATCTTGTGGAACATGTAAACTGTCAGTGACGTGTTGTAGAGTTTGTAAATTTTGGCTAGACTTTAAAAAAAGTCTGGGGTTCCTGTGTCAGCTACAGAGCCTACCAGGACTTTTGAATTGTTTACAGTAGTAATAATTCACCAAGAGAAATGCAACTAACCCTCTCAAAACAGCAAGGTGCTCTCTAACATCACACAGACATTTGTAGAAGCAGGTTAGGATATGAAGACTCCCCAAATTACAGAGTTATCATCTATATATCAGGCTGTTGAAGATGAAAAAATCTTAAGAGATTAATGATTGCAGTTATTATTGTAGTTATCCAGAAAAACTCAATTGTACACATTGGCAAACAAAACCTCTAAGATTTTAAATCAATGGATACTCTGGAAAGAAAAGTGAAGATGTGTTTTCAGGAGCAGCTTGGCTGAAAATTAGTCCACATGTAGTTTATCAGTAACATAAACAACCTGGAAAAAAGTAGTGGTTTGCATCAGTGCATTGGTTAAAAAAGACATTGCATCTTTTGCTACATGAGGTCCTTTGAAAATTGCTTAAAAATTGTTTATAACTTCAACTAATATGAAGCCCTTTATAAGCTACTCAGTTTTTGTTCCTCTGAGCCAAAGTTCAAGCCTTTCCTTGGCCTTCATCCCTGCTAGTAGAAAGTCTATGTATTTCAGTTAGCAGACAAAACATGAGGACAGGGAGAAAAAGTCATCACACACTGCTGGTACACTATCAAGTGACTTAAACAGAGCTAGTCCTCACACAACAGTTCCCTTCTTCCGTAACTGTTTCTGATATAATCTACTGTATCACCTTCAGAAGACCTCCGGTAACCATTAAATTCCATTTTCCACAGTGTGCTGGTTTCAACCTATCACACACAGATTCCAGGAAAAAAAAAAAAAAATCAATCAAATATTAGTTATGGTGTGACGTCCTCCATTGAAGATATCAGCATGTGATAAATAGAAACCTACATTTTTGTTACTAAGCTATTAAATATTTGAATTTCAATGGTAGGAAGGCAAAAAATTAGTATACAGGAAATTCTGTGCACAAATGGTAATTCAGTTTAAATAAACACTTTGCAATCTCCTCAGGTGCTAGGTCATGCATTGACTCTACTTAAAAGCACATCATATTTGATCTACTTAAAAGCACATCATATTAAGGGTACAATTTTGGCTTTCATCCTTTTGTATCTCTCAGCTGCTGCACCTTAGAACATCACTTTAGGGAAAGTAGGATGTTTGAATGCTGTGTGTAGAGAGCAGAGCAGTTCTTTGTAAACATCTGCCATTTCTTCTTATATGGATGAATACATAATACTTCCAAGTACACAAATGACATTTTAGATTTACCTTTCATTTACATAATAAATAAGAATGCAGAAAATGTTCCAGAGGGCAAGCAAACACTTCAAGCATAAAATCAAAAGAAATTTTGAGAATTGTTTCCTTGTTGGTTTCTTTAGTGTATTTTAAACCTAAAGATGTTTATTGCAAAAAATGTTTATTGCTCTCAGTCTACATGCACGTAAAGCTGGAGACTGATGGAAACCAGAAGAAAGAATGTGTTGAGATTAAATTCTCAAGCAAGTAGTGACAAACTCCTTGTCCTCGAAGCTTGTATAAATAACTTTCCTGTGTTTTTTTAACCTATTTCCCTTGCTCTCCAGCCAGCCCAGCAGCGAGGCATGTCACTCTGATGGTTCACATCCATCTCCTTTTATTGATGTCCACTTTGTTATCTGTACAGGCCATCAATATTGCTGCCTCTCTGGCAGCCGCTGGGAACGGCAGGGCAGCCTTGCAGGACTTGGCATGTGGGGGGAGGCTCAGAGCGCTGCCGAACTTGTGGTTCCAGCCAGATGCTGGTACCAGGCTGTCATAAATCTTTTACGTGACCCAGGTGAACTCTGAGGCTCAAAGCTCACTGAAAACTGATCAGGCCTCTGTTTAGTTTAACTGGCCCTTTTCAGTGACAAGTGAAGGGTTCAACAAATGCTCAAACCAGATATATATTAGTAGAAAAACTAATGGCTTTTAAAAGAATGTTTGACAATTGTTTAGGGCTGTCTGTAGATCCATTATACTGATAAATGACCAACTTGGTCTATGCCAAACTGGAGATGGCCAGTAAAAAGCAACTTTGGCTATTATTTTTTTTCCCCTTCCCTACCTCCCCATGCACTCTCCACATCTTTGGGGGCTTCATAACAGCTTTGTGCTGTGGTGGTCAGGAAGACTTAAGTCAGCAAAGGATACCTGTGCAGCTTATTTTTAACCTTCCAATCAAACCGAAATTAAGCAAGACTGCAGATACCCTCAGTGACCTGTTATTGACCGCCTGAACTTCTAAGTTAGGGTCAGTTGGGGCCCAGAGGAGGTCAAAAGCTGGTCAGTGCTCTTCAGCTTCAGCATGTTGAATAGAGAGACTTTATTGCCATGATTTATGCAATTTGCGCAGACAGGTTAAGGAGATCTTAAAACATGCCACAGTGCTCACTTACACTGCTTACACCATCCACTGGGAAAATAAATTCTGTTTGCCCATATGAAATCTCTTGTGGATATGCCTTAAAGTATTTTACTTCCTGTATTATAAAGATTCATACCCACACTCGACCCCTGAACATGACAAGGTTAGTGTTTACACATTTATTTAAACAGTGTGAATGCACCAAATGAAGCACTTTACAACGCTGATTAATTGCAAAGGCAGAGTAAAAACCAGGTTTTGCTTTTGGTTTTATTTTTGTTTTTGTTTTTGTTTTGTGGTGGGGAGAAGAGGGAAGGCACAGCTAAATTTAAGATTACTGTGGCAATTTGAACACAGTGAAGAATGATTTTTAACCAATCTTGTTGTCCAGACAACAATCTTAGGTGTTTCCCTCAGTTTTTACATATCTTCTTTTATTTTTTTTACCATAAATTCTTGTGGTTGGAAAATTATCAGA
Organism: Acrocephalus scirpaceus scirpaceus; assembly: GCA_910950805.1. Lineage (NCBI taxonomy): Eukaryota > Metazoa > Chordata > Aves > Passeriformes > Sylviidae > Acrocephalus > Acrocephalus scirpaceus. Next base: position 57,979,419 of record OU383776.1, read on the forward strand.
TCAACCACAAGGAAGAATTGAAAAATTTAAGAGCTGTTAGCACTTTGTAATCAGAAGACATTTTTTTCCTGCTGAAGCTTAATACAGACTAAATTAATTTTAACTTTCACACCCCAAACAGTTTCAAGGACTGCCCTAGATGTTACTCAAGTTCTAGGTCTTTGTAGAGCAGACTCTGCCGTAGTGATGTTGATTTTCTGACAGACTCATCTCTGACCACCAGACTTGTCTTTGCTAATGATCAAAGCAAGAAACTGAAACCTTTCATTGAAGGTGAAAAGATAGAGTGCTTAAGCCTTTTAGAGCTACCTCTTTTTCATTATAGCAGTTCATATTTCTTTGGTGTCTGTTACCCCTGATTTAATATACCTAATTTAATAATGTATTAGTCCATAATAGGGTATAATTGTATTTGACAAAACAGGGGGGAGGAAGATGTAAAATTTGCCAATCTATACAAAATTAGCATATGTGGAGCTGCTTATTTTCAGAAGTATGTTAAGAATGAAGTTTTAACAAGTATATTTTATGATGTAAGTTATATTTACACGAAGTTCAAGAATATCTGAGCATGAGCTGGTTTAATCTGTTAGGTAATTGCACCATTCTTAATAAATATATTCAAAAACAGCTATAGAACAGAGCAGTCCTGGGGGTTACATAATTTTTTTAGAAGAACTTATCCATATAATTTTAAGTTATATACTACTGCCATAAGTATAATAAATATTTTTAAAGCTGCCAAATTTGTATTTATCTGAAAGCCTGAAACAGATACCAGAGACACTTTTCAAGTCAATAAGACACACTGCAACTGCCTTTAGATGTATTTTTCACTTGTAGTGAAAAATAGGAAAAGCTATGAGATTCTTACTCTAAGAATTCAGAGATTCAGGCCGAAATGCCATCCACTGATTTACACATAAAAGGTTCTGCAAACAAATAACAGAAGTAGAATATGATCTCTCACCAATCTTCAGAGCCAGTGTTGATAGCTGTGGTCCTGTTTTAGCCTGCTGTGTACATACATAAATAAAGACAGCCAATATTCCCAGAGCACGGGAGAGAGGTTTTTTTACTATAGGTTTCCCTAGATGATTCTCAACTTTTCTCAGACTGAAATATTGTAGTTGAACAGCTGATACCTTAAAGTAAATTGTCATCAATCAACTAACTGGTGGTTTCATGCTTTGCTTACTCTTTAACAGTGAGTGTCCAGAGACAGGGATAAAACTAGACAGAGATTAGAACCAAACTACCATAAAATAGATTCTGGTAATATGAAGGTAATTAGTGAGACACCTAAAGTCCCTCTTCTTTGATTACATTATACAGTAGAAATTTAATTTAACAAAGTACAACAAATAGTAACTCCCACTATTACTCTCTGTGAAAAGGAAACTTCTGATTGACTGTCTGTGCACCCCAAATTCCCAGTGTTTTTTCAAGGCTATGCTTAGCCTTCTGAGTTGGTCAGCTGGAAGGAGAGATCCCATTGTCTATATCTCATGATCCAAAGCTATATCTGTTGGTTTATCATTATGGTTTTCAGGTGATGTTGTTTAGGACTTATATTCTCTAATTTAGTACTCCCAGCAAATTAAAAAAAAAAAAAAAATTGATCCACTTCCCCCCCCCACTTCAATTGGAGGCACAAAAGGCAAAGATAACAACTGAGAAGTTCAGATAAGAAAAATTTACTGGAAATAGCAACTAGATAAGAAAAATTAACAGTAACAATATTAATAACAGAAGTGTAAAAGAGAGTGATTCACATGTAAAAATGCTCACTGCAGAGCCCATGGCAATAGACAGTACCAGTCGGCTCCCCCTCCATGTTTTCTTGACTTGAAGGAACCCCTTTTTCCTGGAAGAGAGTCCATTTTCCCTGCCCCCCAGCAATGACATGCAGTGGTACAGAATAATCTCCAGCTTCTAGCCATGAATTCCTGGCTAATGCAAGAATTAGCCCTGTCCTGGTTGAAATCTGAACAGGTGGGAAGCCTATCCCACATTCTTAAGAAGTCTGTTATAGAGGCTGAAGAAAGGAGAACATGACTTCCAAAAGGTCAAAACTTTTTTAGACATTTCTGTAAACTAAGGGAGTTTAAACCACCAGTAGAAGAGAAAACTATTTTTGGAGGTTCTGTTCAGGGAAATCTTCTAGGCTAGTTTGAATCCTGTCAGAATCTGACCTAAAACTTGAGCTGTATTTGTCAGAGGAACACTCTCTTTCAATGTGTTTCTAAAGCTTGACTCCAGATAGAATTGCAAATATTTCAAAAAAGCTGATGAACAAATAGGATGATGAAAAAAAATCACAGAATCACAGAATAAGCTGAGTTGGAAGGGACCCACAAGGATCATTGAGTCCATGAGCCAGTTACACATCCACCCTATGTGTTTATCCAGCTTGTGTGCTGCACAATGTATCCATAAGGATAGAGGGAGAGACACTATTGAAAGATTTTCTGAAATCCAAAAAGAGTGCATTTACTGGCTTCCCTTCTTGAACCTATTGGTTCAAGGGAACCCATAACATGGGTTACTTGGTCATAAAAAGAAATCAGGTTTGATGAGAAGGACTTTCCACTCATGAAGCTGTGCTGGCTCTGGCTGATGACTGCATTGTCTTTCAGGTGTATTTCAGTACCTCCCAGAGCAATTTTTTCCATAACTTTACCAGGCACTGAAGTGAGACTGCCAGGCCTGCATTTTCTGGAGTCCTTCTTGCCCTTGGAAATTGGGAGAATTACCACCAGCTTCAGCTGGGATTTCTTCTCAAGGTCACTCAAAATCATCTAGAGGGGTTTTGCAATGCCTTCATGTAGCTCTGAGGACTTTTGGATGAATTTCAACAGCCTCCATAGACTTATAGGGATGCAGCCGGAGCAGGATAATTTTAGGGAAAGAGTTATCTTGGATGATGGTCAGTTTGTGACCAATATAATTTTCAAATACCAAAAATATTCATGATTTGGAAAGTGAGAATATATTCCTAGCTTCAGTACAAGAAACTGGTTTCTGAACAACTGGAAAAATTAATAGAGTCACAGGTTAGACATATATTATTTTCTGTACAAACTGCATCTTTTTTTTCCAGGGGAAGCTCATGGATTTTGATGGTCCTTAACGCAGGCAATGCAAAAGCAGGGCTATTTGTAGACAGAACAGGAAAACCTAAGATAGTCCTAAAGTTTAGGTTGAGAAAAATCTTTTAACATATTGAATGGGTTTTTCGGCATCTGGATTTCAAGCTGGCGAAGAGTCAATGAAAATTTGGAAGAATATGTTATGATACTTATAACTTGTATACAAAATAAAATAAAAATTGTTATAAATGGACAGGATTTAGTAAAAATGAAAAATTTCTGCCCAAGAACAAATAAAAACTAAGATTGCATGTGCATGAAGTAGGTCCAAATTGAAGTTTAATATGGTTGTTAGTTAATACAGCAATTAATGCTGTTGTCATAGAAACATAGCACAACTTTCATCCTTGTGTGAGGAAAGGGCAAGACCAAAAGGTATTCTGGTGCCTAATGATCACTCTAATGCAACATTTAAACTTCACCTACCTGGTGCCTAACCATCAAATCCAAAATTGTACATGAAGTTCCTCTTTGGATATATCTGTACACTCTACAAAACCTAACTTACTGACAGGTTTTCTCACCTTTGACAACAGACCATGAAGATATACTGTTATATATTTTGCTTATAATTCTCTTACTTTCTTTGAAAAATATATTCTCATTCTGCAAATTCCTAAGCAGTTTGGACTTCTGGGTGTTCAATACTGTACACAATGTGAAAAAATGTCATTCAGCTTTATGAGACTTTAGTCTGGCATTCAAATAGGGTCAACTTTCCTGTCCTTTACCAAGAAACTTGGAAACTGATTTATTCTCCATTATATTACACAATGGAGACTATTTATTGCTTTTGGTTTCCTATCTTATTATGTTAAATATTTTGTTACCATGCCAAGATTAGAGAGTTACTCAGACTGATGAGCACAGAGGAATCCTAAAGCACTAGCAATATGAACCATGTTCTTCAGTGGCTTCTATAGGACACTCTAAGTCATTAATTTCTACCTAGGATTTACATTCTAATGTGAGAGCAGATAGCTTAGTTTTATCATCTGGAAAGCACCAGCCTCTGGCTTTGTAATTGCAAGGAAAGTCATTGCATGGACTTCATATAAGATGTCCTTATCTTCCCATAAATGAAGAAATCTGTAATATCAGTCTCAGGTATTTAGCTTATTTCCATGAAGCTAACTAAAAGTTGCATTCAAAAGAACCTCATGAGAAGTCAGGATAGAAAGAAAAATAATAACTTCTTTTAAATGGAGCAAGAAACTTTGTTTAAGGTCAAAACTGAGGTCGTAAAGAGGCTAATATGGGCTTAGCATGCAGTGCAGCAGCTGTATGCTGTATTTAGCCTGTGAATAAAAAGGAAGCTTTTGTTTCCACTGCTTTTACTCCCTGCATGTTCCCAAGTAATTTCTTCATTCTGGTACTTAAACTTATGTATGTGTGTATATCTATCTATCTATCTATCTGTCTCCAAGTTAACTTTAGTATATATATATTTGGCAGCCAGTTATTTACTTTAAAATAAAAGATTTCAAAAATTAACAGTATGATACAGGTTTAAAAGGGGAATGTCTCAAAAAATTATACTACTAAATTCATGTGCTCTTACAGTGACAAACCCATTTCTTTTGGATGGCTAAAATCAGTGTCTTCTGTCATGTGCTGTAATAGCAATTAATTCTTTATAGAGGAGGAATCAAAACCAGACCAAGTTCTCAATTATTTTAAAACAGAAGATCTAAGGAAACAAGCATGGTTTTGTAAGGAGCTAAATTGAGAAGAAATCAATAAATAAGCACTCCTCAGTGCTATGTTCCTTTCTGACTCCACAGAAACCAGCCAGAGAAAGAGGCTATCAACGCTTTTTTGCAGTGAACTCCATGAAAAAAATTGAAGAAGACACATTCTAGAGATGAGTGGAGAGGATTTCCCAGATTAAATCCACCAAACAGAATCATGGAAAAAAATCTAATTTCATAACTCAGAGGTTACTGAATGTATTTTATGTTGGGAAAGTGCACTTGTACTCATTTTCAGTAACTCTGTAGTCCATTTCAGCCTCTAAGCTTGAAAATTAACAGCATTTTAACAGGACTATTGCCTGTTCACATGGAACTGTCTGTTTAAAATTGGGCCAATAAATATTGATGGGTATAATTGTTCCTGCACTTGAACTGTAGAAGGATAGAACAGTGAGTACTAACTGACCTTTGCATTTGTGCTTTGTTTGAAAGCCCTGAACATCCAGTGTTGCCTTCTGCACCATCCACATTACAAAGCACCACTGATCACATAGATCAGTTTGAGAAAATGTTGTAGCAAAGGTTAAATCAAACCATTCTGCAGAAATATATCACATCTAAATAAATAAACACAATAGCAGTGCTTAATAGAATACATATAGTTGTCCTTTGGTAATTATATTTTTTTTGAAAGCTCATCTGTCACAATTTTGAAAAGTATGTGTCACCTTTTGTCTCCACATACTTTTCAAATTGTCGTCTTGAACAACAAAATTTTGAAAGCCAGGGAGAAAATTGGCTTTTCATTGTTTTCCATTAATTTTATTTTTAACCTGTTTTTTTTTATTTTTTTGTGAATCAGAAAGTTTGTGAATTCTGTCACCAGGAGAAAACTGTTTGCTCACATCCAGACTTCTAATTCTTTAGGTGAGACAATCTGGTTGATCAGATAAGGAGGACCTTATGCAATGGTCATATAATCTGCTGCATTATTTTACTCAAACTTACTCTTTGGAAACTTGATTTGCCTAAGGTGCATCAAGGTAAAAAGTTAGACGGTTCAGCTCAAGAAGACAGACCTTTTAAGTAAAATGTACAGCACACTTTGAGGAAATACAATCCTCATGGGGCAACATTCAAGGTGGACTAACGAAAAAAAAAAGGCAATGGACTCTGTCTCTGCAAGCAGCTGTATGCCTGACATTCTCTGTGACTTGTATAGGTAAGTGATGCATAGAACACCCATTCAATTCCATAATTTGAATTAACTCTAGCTTGATAACTGACTGCTAAAGATGGTGTGCTTCTCTCTGTGGGAACAACACTTAAAATGTCTGGAAATTATATCAAATTAAAAAACATGCTGCAGCAGTTAAATAAGGGTCTCTTCCACTGGCTCTGAATATGATGTCCATACATCAAAGACCTCTGACATTGCCTGTCACTCAATCTGGACACAGAGAGTATGGGACTCCAGGCAGATAAGAGCTGAAACTGAAGCTCTGAAACTCTTCCTTATGCAAGTGATTAGGTGCAGCTGTTTTGCTTCACATTTTGGAACACCTGAATTCTGCAATCTGCCACATTTTTACTGGACGGTATGTGCAGAGTGTAAAAAAGCTATCATGCCCTGGCTAGACAGCAGATGTGGGGATAAAGAAAAGTCTCCATTAAGAGAAAAAAAAAAAAAGAGAAAAAGTTTTGAAAAAAGCCCAAATTGAGAGGTAAGAGGAAGAAATTAAAGGGAGGCTATCAGAACAAGCAGAAGACATTGGTCTGTTTTCTCAAGATATAGGGAGTTAATGTTACAAAGATTTTCCTCAAATGTTACAAAGCAACTAAACTTACTCTTTAAACACATCTTTGCACTTCTAAAGCGGCCCAAAGGTGAAGAGTTCTTAGAAATTCAAATGCCACCTCTACATTTCCACATTTTGTATAATAAAATATATTAATCAACAATATTTGAAAACTCCTTCACCTCAGATCAACAATACATAAATGCTAGCCTACAGAGGATAAATGATATTAAAAAGCCAAGCCTAACATTTTTGCAAACTGTCCTAGTGGTTTAAATTTTTCCAGCTCTAGGTCTGTGTTTTAAAAGGAGTTTCTCAGAGAAGCTTCTTTTATAAATTGATGAAACCTTTTTATTCTACATATTTGGTCAAATACTAGCTATTTAAAGCCTAATCCTACTGCACAGAAGCCTATGGGACATTTTTCCATTGGTTCCCATAAGACCAGGTTCGGTGTTTTCACTTACTCTTCTTATAAGAAGAAGACAACTTCCTATTGATGCTACAGACAAAGTGATGGCAGCATGGCTTTTTTTTTTTTTAAAAAAAAGTATTAAATGAGAAGGATACTCAAAATGGAGGAATATAGCAATTCAGTGTAAATGGAGTCTGATATGTAGTTAGGAAAAAACCTGTATTTGCAAACACAGGTTATATTCCTCTTATATATAAGAGGAATTGGTATAAAGCAATTAAAGAAAAGTATACTGTCTCTACTGTTCACCAACAGAGAGCTTTAGTCAACAAGAACTCTTTGGGTTCTTGCTGTAGCCTTTTCATGACTTCAAGATGTTTGAGTAGAGGTGCTTCTCTGATTCACCGTGCAATGCAGAGAAAAAAATTTATTGGCCACTCAGGCTGTCCTGGATGTCCTGATCAAGAAGCATTTCTGGACATCCATTTCAAGAAGCAGAAGCCCCTTCCTCCTGGGTCGCCAAACTATGAGAAACAGTCATTCTTTGACTGGGGTGAATTCCCTCCACCATGAGAGCTATGGCGTGGCTGGAAATAGAGTTTATTTAAATGAGCTTCCAGCTTGCAGAAAAGAGAGGAATGAAAACCTCTCTTATCTCCACTGCTGCAAAGGTGTGGAACTTTTCCACCCTTCAGAATAGCAGATGCTGTCTGTGTTTGTAAGTAATAACAACAGTCACACTATTTTTTTTTTTTTTTTACCTGAAGTAAGAATTGTGTGTGGATATGTGAGGATAGATTTCATCTGCTGTGGTTTAAAAGTTGTGATTGCTGAGCCCTCCTTCCTCTTACACATTTTGCTACTTGAAAAGAAAGCTAAGGGTTTCCTACATCAGAAATTAAAGCTGACCTCTCTTACTTCCAAAGGAAAAAAAAAAGTGTTTTCTTATTTCCTAATTAGGATAAGGTTTCAAAACAGGTTAGCACCTACTTCTGGCTATTGGAGAAATACAAAAAGGGCAACGGGCAAGGTTGATATGAGTAAAGTTCTTGTCTTGTGAAGAAAAATAGGGCTTTATCTCTCTTCTCAACATTTTGAAGGCTCATTTGGGAGGGAGAGGTTCTAAAAAAATTATCATACTTGATACCCTTCTTGTAACCCTATGTATAAGCATATAATTAGACCAACACATCCTCTGATGTCATGATCATGATAGGTTCAAAAATGATCTGAAATCATGATTAAAGAAGACAAAAAGAAAATTGTGGAGATTTTTTATTATTTTTTTCCCCAGTGATCCCCCCGGTTTTGAAACAAATTTGATTTGAAGGGGTGGGGAGAGGAAAAAAAAAACAACAGAGCAAAGAGAAGGGAAAGGGAAGGGAAAGATAAAGGCAAAGAGAAGGGGAAGGGAGAGGGGAAAGGAGAAGGTAAAAGGGAAAGAGAAGAGGAAGGAAAAGAAGTCAGCAGGTAGGGCAGAGCAGAATTACCTTAATTGGTTGTAGGCCAAAAGAGTAGTAGTATAGAAAAGAGGTCCTATAAAACCCAGTCATATAAAATCAGACCTAGGAATAATTCTTTGGAATTTTTCTCTCAATTGAGAAAAAAAATTAAGAGAATATTCAAATAATCCAGAATTGGCAAGGAAATTTAAATTCAGCATAAAACATCTTCATTAAAGAAAATTACCTAAAAGTGGTAAGCAATTTCATCAGTTTCATGTTGCATTGAAATTTCTCAGACAGGGTAAGGAGATGAAATTGTGTTCTTTAAGGTACTCAGTGGGAGAGGAAAGAGATGATATACTGATGATACCAAGATATGGTCTTGGAAGGAGGTAAAAATGATGAAATCTGATCTGTTGAAGATGAAGAAAAGAAGAAAAAACTAGGAGAAAGATTTCAATATAAAGATGACAACAAAGGGGCTAGAAATTGAAACTTTGATTGTGACAAAATACATATGTATATGGAAAATACATGAGTGGCTGCAGACCGTTGACCATGTAACACTGCAGAAGTCTGAGGTAGCTCCAAGGCAAATTTCTGAAGATCTTTGAAGAATGAGAATTCCTTCCCAGCATTGTATATGGCTTTCCTAGAAAGAATGTAGATCTCTGATTCTTATCTAAAAAAATTATAAGAATAGAACAGAAACATGAAAAAGAGATTATGAAATAATTGGAGGACACAAAGATATCTGATCTCTGCTGAGGTGAATCTCACACACTTTGTGGAATCAGCTGCTACTTGAACTCTGGACAGGAGAATTTCTTGGACAGAACCCTTTAAATAGGGTAACAGAAGATTGTGAAAGCTGCAAAAGAACTCTGCTCAAGGATGAATGTGAGAAAGCAGTAAGGAGGGAGATGAATCATGGGTATGAAATGTTCATCATTGTGGTGTACAATGCTCTAAAATGCTGACTCAGGCCCCCGCAGAGCCTTGGAATGAGGTTATCAGTTCTGCAGGTCTTGTTTAACTTCAGAATTTGCTATAAAATATCACACTGAAGTTTGCTTCCTATGGATGGTCTGAAAAAATCTGTGTTGGTTTGGAAAAGTAATTTTAACATACCTACCTCTTATAATTCAGCTGAAAATTGGAGATGCATTAGGACAGAGAGGAGAAGCATGTCTAAGTTAGAAATAAAAACTCCACTATTTTTCAAAACCTCTTAGATTAATCTTTCTTCTATTAAAAAAACCTTCTTTCCTTTGTCTGTTCTCTGATTTTAATTTCTTTTGTTTTTCTGAACTGTTTCTTCCTCCTTTCTAGTGTTTCTTTTTATTTATACTAGCAAAGCTCCTTTTTAAAATTCCTTTTTTACAATTTTCCCACTATTTTGTTCTTAGCCCTACATTAGTAGATAACTTTTCACTTTGTTCTTCTCCACCTTCCCTAACTCTCCTTTATCACATATTTTTCCGTTATTTCTCTTTCATTTTCTTCTCTTTTTTACTACATTGTCCATGCCAGAACTTGAGCAAAAGATCAAAAGGGAAAATCCAGTACATAAATATTTGATTGAAGTTCAACTGTAACTAAATAAAAGTGCTTTTGGATTAGCCACAGTTACTAAGAGCACTTAATAGCTAGGAATCTGTAGATTTTACTAGGTGAAAAACTTAAGAAGTCACAACAGACAGCTTAATAAAAATTGCTTTTCTTCATACAAGCTTGTCCAAAGTCGCACATCTTTTGTAGGCATTTTTTTCAATAATATGCAATGAAAACTTTAAACATTTTCTCTGTAAAATATGGCTTCAGACACAAGTTAACTGAATTTGAACTATTTTTCCTAGTCCTAGAATATAATATCTTTTCACTTTCTTTTGTCAAAAGGCAGAGGTGATTTACTGATTAGAGAATACTATTCCACAGCTTGTTTTAAAGGATGTAATCCTTTAAATCACCCACACCTTGCTGCTGTCACTAGAACTGCAATACTGTGCAAGTTCACACTCCAGCACGAGATATACCAAGAGATATAGTACGTCTGCATGGAAATACTATTCTAACGTGCCATATTGTGTTCAATAATCACATTTCATAACCTTTTAATTAACTAGTATTAGGTATTTGACAATTAAATGATTGTAGCCAACCATCCATTCAAGCTAATTATCTGTAGATTGTGCTGGTCACTTTTGGTATGTTTTTTACTATGTTCAGGACACAACACTTTTCCAATTTCTTAACAAGCTACATTTATAAATGGAACTACAGCAAACCTGTTATTATGTGTATTACAGAAGAATAATTCATATGACAGCAATCTTGTTAGAGGCTGTTATGAGCAACATTAAGTGTGGGCTACATTTGAGACGTCAGTGTAGTTACTTGCATTTACACCAGCTGAGGATTAGGACATATGTCTGATCACAAGGAATGGTAATTCCTTTATATATATCAAGTCTTTTAAGGTATAGAATGTTGGTATAAGATATTTCTGGGAACAGTGAGGTAAGAATGACTGAGGATAGTAGTAGTTCCTCTATACGTATATTCATGTAGAACTCAGTTTTGTCCTGTACCGAAGGACTAGTTTTGAGATCTTAAAGGTATTCCATTAATGCAAAATGAGGTTTGAGAATAAAATGAAAATGAAAATTAATCACTCTTGTCAAGTAACTTTCTCCGTGTTCTCTGTGTTCAATAAATGTAAGAGAAATTTTGAAAATATTTCCTGAAAAAGTGTAATCTAATCTATATTTAACTGTGGGCCAGCATGGTTTACAAACATTAGCCCTTTGGCAATATGTCATATGAGCCATTCACAGAAATACAGAATAATAATAGAAACTGAATCTACAAATCTTTCAAAGTCAGCAGGGAAGAAGCTACTCTGATTTCATATGCTAGAGCTGAACAAATTACAGGTTTTGATGTATACATGATTTTCAACCAGCATATGGGCAATCCATGATGTCACTGCACTGCTCTCTTGGCAACAGCCTGGTGTTTGATGGGAACAGACACTGGTCCCTTCCTGTGATAGAGCTATAAGGTCCCTGGGAAACACCTCACTGCTGTGAGCACCTTTGCATGTTCCCCTCTCCAGAAGCCATCTGATACAGAATATTCATGTTTTATAGCTCTTAACTTTCAATAGGTGCTGCAGGAATAAATGTGTTTGGTTTTTTTTAAAACCAATATGTGTAGGTGTAGAAGAAAGGATTACAGGAGACTGCACCACTGATAAGTCACAGTTGTACTAAATACTAAAGAAGATGAACAGCCTTGCCCTTAATGGGTTACAGCTGTGAATAATAAAGGTAAGTGTGATAAAAAAGGTGGGTTATCTAGTCAGAGAAAGGACCTTGAGGGAATATTTGGAGGAAGAGGAATGATCCTAAGGAAGGAGATACTGAAGAAACAATCCTGAAGGACTGGGCAAAACAGGAGAGAGCATTGCCGCTGTGAGGTTTGGGTCTGCAGTTAGAGCCTATTGTTGGAACCTGCAGTCACAGTCTAGCTAGGTAAAAGCCTGCATTTAGAGTCTGCAAACTAATACCTGCAGTCATAGTTTAGCAGGAAATAACCAGCAGTTAGAAGCTGCAAGGGAAACCTACAATAGGAGCTTGCTGCAGCCAGAGTCAGTGAATAGTTTGTGTCAGGATAACTGAACTGTAAAGGGGAATAAACCAGGACCCTTTTCATGCTATGATAAACAAGAAGTCTTTGCCTTGGCTCATTTCTACTCTCTAATGAGAGGGCTGCTGCAGCACAACGTATGCAGTTGAAACTACAGTAATTAAGACACTACTATGCATCTTAAGGAGTTTGTTGATTTATGCAGTTCTTTACAATTACAGCGTCAAGATTTCACTCATTAGTTTGATCCAAAATTGCTAAGTGTGAGTCCATATAAGTATGGCTGTTGAAGCAGTTAGTACAATAGAACAGGTACAACATATCAGTGAAAACAATAGCTGCAGAAGTGGTGTCTTTATTGGTGATTTTGAAAAATAAAGAGTGAAAGCGTTTCTTCACTTTTGTCTCTTGCAGCTGAATCTTGGACTAGATGCAGTCATGTCTGATGTCTTTGTTGTATGTTGCTTAGAAATCAACCTCTAAATGTCTTACACAAGTTTTTTTAAGCTGTCTGTAGGAGCTCATTCAAATGAAAGTTCTGCATAGGTACCTAACCAAGCAGGACCAGAGATGATATGGGAACAGCAGCTTTACCTACTGGATGCAGAGGTCCAGAAACAGACTCAGGGTCATATATTAGATAGTTAGATGTGCATCAATTCTTTGTCTTCTGTTTTTATCTATATGTATGATGAGTTTTGAGTCTTAACCTCTCAGTAATTAATATACCTTCATTAGTAACATCTCCTATCTCATCAGCACAGGAAAGACTAGAACTGTTTTCTGCTGAACCATGGTCACTGTACTTGCCAGAGTAAGCTCAGGTGAAGACTGAAAAAATCTTCAAGTAGAAGAGTACCTACTTTGGGTAGGTCCAGAAAACAAATCTTGAAAGAAGAAAGGCAAAGTGTGTAATAGATAGTGTGTAAGTAGCTTCTCTAGGCTGAGACAGTTCTAGTAATTCTATTAAAGCAGGGTTAAAACAGGAATGGGTTTTTGGTGCCAACAACCAGTTATTGGTAACTGAGGCATGTGTAGAAACAGGTACTTGTAGAGTTGAATTTTGTGTGTTTAGAAGTGAAGAAAACGGTGGTGACCACAGGCTGGGTCCACCCACTTTAGGAATATAAACATCTTCTCTATAATTTACTTAAATTCAGAAGCAAAATTAAACTGTGACTATAAAATTCAATCTTTGTTAAAATTTAAAAATGGGTACACAAGGAATTTGTGAAGAAAACATGCTTAAAAATTATTTTCTAATAGCATTTTATCTGCAATAATGAGGTGAACTTGTTTTCATGTACAGTGTTAAAATATTTTTTAATATTTGCTAATGGATACAGCTAACACGTCTTGAATGGTTTTGGTGCTTTTATACAAATAGTGTTGGTTTATGGTTTCATGTTATTTTTGTCTTGCATGGAGTGACTACATCAGTGGACGAAGGAATTGTTACATATTGCATTTATCTGGATTCCTGTAAAGTCTTTGACACAGGCCCCCACAACATTGTTCTGTCTAAACTGAAGAGAGATGGATTTGATGGGTGGACAATTAGATAAGAAATCTGTTGGATGGTCACATCCAGGAGGTAGTGATTAACAACTAAGAATCCTGATCAGTGACTAGTGGTGTCCCTCCCGACTCCATACTGGGACCAGTGCCATTTAACATCTTTATTAATGACATTGACAGAGGGATTGAGTGTACTCTCATGAAATTTGAAGATGACGCTAAGCTGAGGGATGCACTTGACACTCTTGAAAGATGGGATGCCATCCAGAGGGACCTGAACAAGCTTGAGAAGTGGCCCATGAGAACATAGTGAAGATTAATAAGACCAAGTGTGCAAAGTGCTGCACCTGGGTTGGGGCAACTCTGATAACAATCCAAGCTGGGGAATGAAGAGATGGAGAGCAGCCCTGCCCAGAAGGACTTGGGGATACTGGTGGGTGGAGGCTGGACATCAGCTGGCCATGTGCCTTTGCAGCCCAGAAAGCCAAATGTGTCCTGGGCTGAGTCTAGAGTCGTGTGCCCTGCAGGTTAGGGAAGGGGACTCTTAACACATTAATCCACTCTTCATGAGACCTCATGTGGAGTACAGTACCCAGCTCTGGAACTGCCAGCATAAGAAGGACCTCAGCAACTCTCCAACAGTCCAGAGCAGGCCACCAAGGTGATTAGAGAGATAGAGCATCTCTCCTGCCTAAGAGCAAAGTCTAAGAGAATAAGGCTTTTTCATCCTGGAAATGAGGCTTCAGCGTAACCTATTGCAGCCTCCCAGTATATAAAGGAAGTCTGTAAAACAGACGAAGACTATTTACGAGGATATTGCAGTGACAGGACAAGAGGTAATGGCTTCAAGATGAAAAAGATTAAGTTTAGATAAATATCAGGATAATTTTTTTACAATGGGAATGGTGAGGCATTGGAACAGGTTGCCCAGAGAGGTGGTTACTGCCCAGCCCTGGTAGCATTCAGGTCAGGTTAAATGGGGCTCTGAGCAACCTGATCAAGTGAAAGGTGTCTCTGCCCATGGAAGAGACAGTGGAATTAGATGATTTTTAAGAACCCTTGTCGAAAGTCCCTCTCCATCTCTCTCACATCCCCTTTTAAATACTGAAAGATGCTTTAAGGGCTCTCCAGAGCCCCAGGTCTCTCAGTCTGTCTTCAGAGCAGAAATGGTCTAGCCCTCTCATCATCTTCATGACCCCCTCTGGACTCCAGTGGTTCCACTTTCTTATTATGTTGGCCTTCCCAGAGCTACACGTAGTACTCGAGGTGGGGATTTACAAAAGCAGATTAGAGGGAGAATTCTTCTGGCAATGTTGATTTTGACACAGGCTAAGACATACTTTGTTCTGGGCAGCAACATCACATTGCTGGGTTGTGTCAAGGTTCTCATCCAGCAACACTCCCAAGACCTTCTCCTCAGAATAGCTCTTAATCCATTCTACATCCAAGTTGCATTGTGCTTGGGATTTCCTTGACCTATAGGTAGGACCTTAGGCTTGACACTGTTGAACTTCATAAGGCTCACACAGGCACACCTCTCAAGACAGTCAAGTTTTCTTTGTAGCGAGACCATACAGCCACTCCTTATACTCTGAGCGATCTATCCATCTGTATTGGGTCTGACCAAGGTAAAGTTCACAGCCCTCACAGTGCTGTGCTTTGCATTGGTAGCTGGGAGAGTGTTGATAACAGGCCAATGTTTTGGCTACTGCTGAGCAGTGCTGTCCCTCTAAAACTCCTTCCCCCACCAAACAGGATGGAAGCAGGCAAAATCCCGGGAGGGAATGCAACCAGGCCAGCTGACCCAAATTAGCCAAGGGGTTATTCCATACCACATGATGTCATCTCAGATATATAAGCTAAGGGAGAGGGGAGGCAGGGGGGGCATTGATAACTTTTCAATTTTTGTCTTCCAGAGAAACCATTATGTGTGCTGAAGCCTTGCTTCCCAGGAGGTGTCTGAACATCGCTGGTGATGGGAAGCAGAGACTGACTTTTTTTCTCTTTAGCCCATGTGTGATGAGATCTCTGCTTATTTCTTTCTTTTACTGTAAAAAACCTGCCTTATCGCATCCTGCTAGTTGTTCTCCATCTTTTTTGCTCCTCTATCCCAATGGGAAAGGGTGACTTAGTGGGCACCTGGCACCCAGCTAGGGTCAACCCGCTACATCATCAAATCTATTCCTCACCATTTTAAAGACAAAGATGTAAAGCAGGACAATGTCAAGTGCTTTGCACAAGCCCAGGCAGAGGATATATCAGTTGCTCTTCCCTCATCCACCAGTGCTGACTCCCTGTTGTAGAACGTATCATGCTTATTACATAAATATTAACACATTTAGCAATAGAAATTCTACAATTATCTAATTTTGACAGTGGTCAAAATACTCAGTGGTCCTTTTTTTGTCAGGACAGTCTCTGAGGGGAATTTTATTTTAATGTTTATCACACTACTTTAGGACCAGTTCATGGTTCGTTGAAATGGAAGCCACAAAAATATTTGCAAATAGACATTTAAGACCTTAAAACTGGCAGTGAATACATAGAGATAGAGATATGAGTTTGAAACTACGAAAAAGTTAAAGGTAAGTATCGGCAAGTCACACAAACCAAGCGCCTGCAGATTTATGAGAGTTTGAGGAAGACATATAGTCAACATCTCCCGAAAACATGAACTGTGGTATTCACAGAAACTACTAGGAAAGTACCAGTTTGCATCTGACTGAGTTCAGTAGATGAAGACAGGTCAAGATCCTAACAACAGTGTGACACTTTTTCTGAGAAAGGAGTGTGGATGTGGTTGTGCTGCTTTTCAGCATCATTAAATTTGTAATGACTGGTTTCGCCTGGTTATCTGTTTCAGTAATGCTGTACTAGTTAACAGTTTCCCAGACAGGTTTCCATGGTTTCCCACCCCATTCTGCTCCACTACTGAATACATTCACATTTATTGGAAAGGAAGTGTGAGCTGGAATGTGTGCTGCTTCCAGCCCTGGGGCTGTTATTTCGTGTACATAAGCCTCTCCAGTCCAGCACATTAATACAGTTAACTTAAGAGAGTCTTTACTTTCTTATGTCAAATCAATAGAGTTTTTTTAGTTAATAGTAGGGTTGTCAAATTAATAGAATTTTTTTAATAGTAGGATTGATTCCAAAATAATTGCATTATGGATTTCTTTACATGATGCACAATGGAAATTAGAAGGGAGACTTCAGTCTCTTGAAAGCCAGAATTTCTAGGTGCAATTTTTTTCCCCATATTGTTCATACTTCAGAGAAAATATACTGTAAATGCATCTAACTTACCCTATTATCAGAACTCCAGATGTATCTTGACAATGTTCTCAGGCATATGGTGTGATTCTTGGGGTGTCCTACACAGGATCAGCAGTTGGAATTGATGATCCCAATGGATCCCTTTCAACTTATACATTCTATGATTATAAGTAATGCACTCCAGCTCTCTCCTTTCTTGAGGAACAGTAGTGTCCTGAGATGGCACACAAAATTAAATATTCAGAAGATACATGTGTTTGTTGTGCTCTTAGTCACAAGACTTGAAGAGAAGGGGCATATATCATCTGCAGAACTTTGAGGGTAACTTTGTTGGTTTAGTAATCTTATTATAGTATCAGAACATTAAAAAAAATTGAATTATTTGGTAATGTTCTGATTAATGCTTTACCATGAACAGAAGAAACAGATTAACTGTACCAGAAATTGTAATAAACTAATTCCTCACTATAGCTTTAGAAACTAAATCACATGCAGTTTCAATCATTTCATGTTTGAAAGTCATTCTTTCCAATGCAACAACAAGCATTAGCACAATAATCTGAAAGAAGCTTATAAAAACATGGTTGACAGAAGTTCTTTCTATTAAGAAATATTTGACATTACAATGGCATTTTTGTTTTGACCATACTAACTTCTGCAACCATAAGATCTTGATCTGAATGCCTTAAAAATACTTCCAAGGTTTTCATTCTCTACTAATATATTAAATCATTCTTAGTGCAATAATGTAGTGTTACTTCAATATAAATACCTGAAAAATCCTGGGCAGAAGGGATTAATGAGCACTGGTAAGAATGAGCACTTCTGAATTAAGCAGTGCTTTAAATTGGAGACACCAAGAATGATGCTATAATTGATGTTGCTTCCAATAATGTCTTGGCTTCATATAGAGCTCTTCACTTGGAGATTCCCCAAAACTTTAGAGAATCTGTACATATCATATTTTGCAGGTCATGAATGGCGAGACTAAATCTGAGAAACAAATCTCAGATCAAAGAAAAAAAAGAATCTGTGTAAGTGTTGAGATTAAAAGTTCCTATCTTTTCTGTCCATTCTACAAAACCCATAATCCTTAAATAAATGGAAATAGTATGCTTTTTTCTTAATTTCTACCACATATATTTTAGTTCAGCTTGGTCTGCTGTTCCATCCATTATACTAAACATGCTAAACATGCAATGTTGTCCTATGCACGCTAACTTATGAATGGGATATCTGGATAACTTGCTCAACTGTTACACTGCTTGGATGAAAAGCTATATGAGATCAAAAGGTGCACTGTACAGGTTTTACAGTGGAAGGTGTGTGTGTGCCTCTTGCCCACAGAAGCTAAAAGCGGGTAGTTGTCTCTGTGAAGAAACTTCCTCCTACAGTGGGACCCTAGCTTTTTGGGAAGGTTAGCCATTTATCACAGCCCTAAATGAAAGCATTCCTTGGACACAAATGTCTTTTTCTTCCTTTGTCTGATTACTGAGGGGAAAAGTGAGAAGGAAATGTCAAAACAGTGAAACAGTGGTGTCTAGAGAGCAGTCACTTTGGAGCTCAACTAGCTTTTGTGAAGGCCTGGATGATTTGTCAAATGGTTGTGGCATAAGTCAAGCCCTGAGGTTGAAAGGTCTTGACCTAAGGAGTGTTGAAATCAGGCAGTATAAGCAAGAGGGCTGCTAGAAGTTTCAGCTGTAGTGGAGATGAACAATGATGGGTGCTGGACACAACAAAACCTAATTTGCATAATTCAGGTAAGGAATTTTATTGAATCTGACAAGTATGTGACAGGCTGAGAAAGAGGAAAGAACATGCTCTTACTGGGAACCTTCAAAGCTCTTGTTAAGGTATGTGGAAATAAATGACAGCTAATCTCTTCACTAAAAAAACTGTAAACAATACCATTTTACACAGGGCTCACCCATGACCTTTTCATAGATCAGGCTATCCATTTTCAGGCCAGGCCACAGAACTTATCACAAACAATGCAGTGAATTCATATTGTGCAAAAAGAGCTTTACTTCTCCCAGCTGCTTCACAGTGTGTTGCTACTCTCTTTGGCAGGTGTGGTTCAGCAGAAAGACCATCACTTAAATCTGGTGTATAACCCCTCCTGACAATTGGAAAAATGACATGGAGATTTTTCAATAGAAGTTGTTTGGTTTGTTTTGGTTTGTTTTGGTTTTGATTGTTTGCTTGTTTTAGATTTTTTTTTTTACAGTTTTGGCTTGTATAGGTCATATTGCAACTACAAATCTCTAGCTAAAATGATACAGTGGCAAGACAGCTTTTCTGTACTGAGACCTGCTGATGTTATTAAAGTGATCAAGACTACTTAAATCCTTTGTTAATCTTAACATGTCATCAAATTTCCCAGATTTTTAAAAAAAATTATTTTAACCATTTGCCTCTCTTTTAAGTCCTCCCTAGGTAAACAGTAGTGTTTAAGGAAAATATATAATTTGTGCTTTCAAAATACATATAAAATCCTGACCGCTAGCTTTAGAGAACAAAATCTTTGTATTAAACTTTATTTAAAAATCACTAAGACAAATATAACCTTAATGCACACACAGCCCAGAAGCAATGGTTGAAAATTAATCTAGCTTTCGTATAATGTTTAACTTCATCCAGTAGAATAAAAAATGACCTTGCTCACAAGTATGAGCTTCCTTCTTGTGAATATCTGTATTCTTGAGAGATCTTAATATTGAACTCTCTACAGAAGGTAGAGCTTGAGATCTATATAAGAGGTTTCTCACCAGATGCAGACCTCTAAGCCTGACAAAACCCCTATTTGTTGTGCAGGCTGCTGAATGATTGGAAGGAAAGCTCAAAATCTAGACAAACATAGTGCAAATGTGGCTTTCAAGAGCAGAAATTCAACTCTAAAACTCTTCAAATAAATACAAAAACAAAGATTAGACTGACTTTATTGAGCATGAGGCACAAAATCCCCAAGCACTTCCCTGGATTACCGGCACAGTGATTTCTGCAGTGTATAGCACACATGTATATTTTTTTACGAATGTGTGGATCTTTCAATCTAATGAGAAGCAGTTAAGAGTCCTTTGCTGGATCAGCCGTGGATCTTGGTTTATAAGCAGTCAATGCATAATTCAGAAGGCTTAATGAAGATTCCAATTCATGACAGCCAACTGGCTCCATAGGTCACACCTCCGGGTCTCATATAAATAAAGAATGAGTTACTGGAAAGCATACCAGCTGAACCTTACTGAGTGCCAAAACTATGCATAATAATGAAGCACAATAAAAGATATACTTGACTCTCAGGAAGTGCTTCTACAGTTTTCTGGCTTTAGAGACAGAGAGGAAAGGTTTTGTGGTGCACCTTTCCATATACCACACCAAACACCATGTGATGCTTCCCCTCAAGGCAAAGGGGCAGACTGTGGCAATGGTATTTCGTATCTAGCCTTATCAGGTCGATGAAATCCTCTGTCATTCCCACCCCAACAGTGAAATCCATGCTGGAAATATCCCCATCGTCCTCTCCCATGTTCCTCTGTAAGTCCCCATTTGGTAACTAGGAAGTGTTTCAGCAGTGCTGTTCTTTTATGTGCTCTGTTTAGTCCTTGGAACAGGATGAATGGTAGCTTAGATGAATGCATTTGTGCCATTTTACTTGGCCCCAGATGATGTTTCCTCACTACCATGACATCTGAACAGAAGGAGAAAACATCTCCCTTTTGTGGCGAGCTAATTTAATTTGTACCTTCCACCTAGGGGTAAATATGTTTGTCTGTCTTTTTAAGCTGTCTTTGCCCACTTTCTTTTCTCACGGGAAACCCTGCTGAGTCAAAAGCAGGATATTGCTTAGTGCTCTAACTTATTTCAAAGTAATTTAATTTTAAGCATGCTTACATTCACCCTAAAGTGAAGCAACAGTAGGAGCTTCACTAGGACAGCCTTAATGACTTTTGCAGGCTTCTCGTGTCAGAGACATCAAGGGTTGGTTGTTATGGAAGTATTTGTCTTTTAAAAATAAATGCTTTCAAACAAGATGTCTCTTTTACAGTTTCCTCAAAGATATGTTTCTTTATTTTCAGAAATCCCATAGTTTTGCACATTGACTTACCACCTTTAAAAACCAGCATGATGAACACTGACCTTTGCTTTTTCTTGATCTGGTGTTATATGCGATTTGACTTTTTTCTGTCTGAAAACGTTGTAAAAAGGATTTAAAACAAACAATGGATGCATTTCTTTATGACAAATGGCAGTGAAATATGACTCAGATGACTCAGAATTTGCATCTTTACTATTTATTCATGACTCCTTTAAATTGGCAAACATATTAAGGGCATTATTTAACTCAGTACTGAAAATCTTCTATAATTAAAAAAGCAACATAAGGTAGAGTGAAAAGAAAACTGAAATAATAAAGAATAATTTAAAACCCATTTTGCTTATTATTATAAGCAAAACATCACAACTTCTTTTATTTAAACTTTTTTTATTTCATACTAACTTGGTAATGACACATGCAAGAACTTATGAATTAAGCACATTCTTGAATTTTTTTTCCTTAAAAAATATCCTTTTTAGTTATAACCAGGTAAATATTGTTTATTCTGTAAGATAAGAAAGAGAAATATATACCATTTAAACTAAAAAAGTGTATTTTTAATAGTCGCAGTAAAAAATATAGCGATACTGACTTTACCTGCAGTTGCTATTTGGAAAATATATAACATTGTATCAATTTTTTTCCCCAATAATTTGGCACTCCGTGTTCTGATCAGAAATGTGCATTTCTGTCACATTCAAAACCCAAAGTGTTCAACACTTAAACCTATAAAGTACATTTTCATAATCTGCAGTCATAAATATTACAGAAAGTGTGACTTTGTCTGCAGTTACCAGTTACTTGTCCTTTGCATAATATTTTATGAATGCATTTCTGCGATCATTGGCACTCTGTATTCTGGTCAGAATTATGCATTTATCATCAGAAAATCCCTGAGAAACAAGTTTGGAATCAGTCACAACATTCAGAAAGATCATCGTGACAGTATTGCAGTTTTGCTAATTAAACTTTCCTCCGTTCTGTTTATATTTCCTTTATAGCTTTTTTTTTACAAGCTGCATTTCTTAGGAAAAAGAAGTAGTTCTCTTTTTCAAACTTATGGTTTGGAGTCTAAATATGCAACATCATGACAAACAAATAGCAACCAAAGTGTGCTCCAAAGAAAAAGGAGAAAGGTCAACTGTGTTGCCTGCCCTAGTTCTACTCAGTGTATAAATACCCAAGATATAAAATGGACTAAAAGACAACTTCTGCCTTTGTAGAGGATTTTTTCAGCTAGAACCCAGCACTCCCATTAGCATTTTAAGATTTTACATCAGCTTTGAGGATAAAGGGAGTAATTCTTGGTGTGGGATTTTAAAATGGATTGGTATGGAACTTAAAAGATCATGTACTTCCCACTCCTCTGCCACAGGGCAGACACCCCTGGACTGATGTGGATCAGGCTGCAAAGCTGAAGGACAGCTGGTGAATAGGTACCTGTGGCAGCTCACCACAGGGTGAATCCTGCCTGCGTGCCTTGCTTCACTCTGCTTCTCAGCCAGGATTTGGACCTCAAAGACTTTGACTGGAAAAGTGTGCACCCTAGATGTTAACAAATACATGGAAGCCATGATAGCCCATGGTAGGGCCATCTGGACTTTGTACCATGCCAGAAAAACCAGATCCAAGGTGCAAAGAGAGAGAAAACTATAAGAAAAAAAAGGAACTCCATAGTACTTAGATTTTCACCTACAGACCTCTGCAGTTCACAATGCTTCAAACAAGTTGCTTTAAGATCTAGAACATTCACTTTAAACTCAAAAGTTGGCTCTCAAGGCCTTACCCCTGATAAGAGTGGAAAATTTTGTTGGCAAAATCCCTTCAACTTTTGCTTTGTTTTCTTTTTTGAGGAGTAAATTTGCCCCTTTGAACGATATGAAGTGCTTGCAAACTGCCTGGTGTTAAGAAAATAATTATCTTTAGGGCTATGAAAAGGTATTTCAGCCTTATTGCTGAACTGTGTAAATCAAGGCCATCCACCTTTCCATTAGAAGCTAAGCTCTTAAGGCCTGTATGGACAAAGGGCTTGGTTATGCAGCAACATCTGCTTACACTCAGCCTCGTTGTCAAGGAGCTGTTGGTTAAAAGTGTAGGATCTCCTTTCTCTCCATTTCATGCTGTATCATGTTTCATGTGAGAATATCTAGTCTCTGAGACCTGACCACTGCTTTTATCTGCTGGAGTTTAAAGACTTAGCTTCTTGTAGTAAGAGTCCAGTCATCAACTCCCTAGTAGTCGAGGGTGTTTCAATGGACATTTGAAAAATTTCTTTTGGTCTTCAGACACTTTTCTGCAAAGTATTAGCTTCTCTGTGCTGCTCTGAAGCTAAAGCTCCTATGTAAATACCTCTCTGGTTCACTTTAAGGTGAAATGGTGTTTGGGTCTGAATTTCTCAAATACTAGAATTCACAAGGAAAGACTATTAATTACTCTTAAGTCAAAAAGGGCCAATACATTCTCCATGGTATTACTACCTAATAAAAAATGGTTTTGAGCTTTTCTTGTTGACATGTTTTTTTTTCCATTGAATCACTAATGCAGCCACAAAAGAGAGCATCATCTTGCAGCTGATCAGTTTTTTGTGACGAGAAGACACCTGAAGAATAGAAACTGGCCTGCAAATAAGTAAGGTTTCATTTTGCTACTCCTTATCTGCCCATCAGTAGGCACTCACAGATAGAAAAAGCTTAATGTATAAATTTGAATAGTCAACATTGATAAGTGTACCTAAACAATGGTGAATGTTGTTGTCCATAAACTGCAGAGTATTGTGGATTCAGACATTGTTCTGTTCAGCCAGAAGATAACCCCAGAATAAACCAAATACATATTTGCAACTTACATAAGAAAGCCATGGTACAATTTACAGACATGACTGATTTTCCTGGAAATGTTATCTTCAGGGTATTATAACCGTTAATTTTACTGCAGCACTACAATGCATATTTAATTACTATTATTGAAACCAAAGCGTAATGCATGAAAATATATCAGATTTGGCACAGGAAAATGATGCAAAAGGTGGCATTTATTTAGGTATACATATATAAGCATATATATATGACAGGAACATGTACTCCCATGGCCTAGAACTTTAAGGAAAAAAGAGAATACAAGTGCCAATGAATCTCATGGCAGGGAGGTGGGGGCAAAGTGCAGGCAAATAAAGTAACAGCTCAATGGGCAGAAATCTGGAAAGAATCTTGGGGAAAAAAATGCCCCAAGCCAACAACCTTCTAAATGGGAGCAGTGGGTGACATAATGATTTTTGACTCAAAGGCTGGTCAGTCCAGCTTCCAGATATTGCCACTGCTTGCATTATGCAAAGCCATTTTGAAAGTAAAACAAGTCATGCCTAAAACAGTTTTGCTGTTTCAAACCATTGATCCTGACTGAAAACTTATGGCTTTGATAATTAGAAACTTTTAATTTTTTCTGTAAAAGTGCTCATGTGTGGTGTAAATAAATATGCTTCTCTTCTGGTATTTTAACTTAAGCAATTTTTCTTTCCCCTGGTTTAATATGCAGTTATTTGCAAGGAACAATTCTAGCCCTGCTGGGTCCCTTTGCATAGGCAAATGCATCACTAAACCATCCAGCTTCCTCAGTCCCCCTTCCTGTCCCATCCATTTCCCTTACAAACTTAATACCCATTTTCTGCAGTTTGTTTTACTCCTTCTCAGAGATACACTGCCAGTATATTATGGAGTGCTCTAGATACTTTCACCAATGCCCTGGATGGATTTATCAATACTCCTCTTTCCTAGCACATCTGATGTTACACTTGCATTTTCAGAGCTATGTCAACGAGGTCTTCCTTCTACTTCCTTCTTGGCTGCTTTGTACTCTGTCTTCTCTGTATACTCACAAATTCCTGTAATTTATACGCTTAGACTTGCATTATGTGCTATTAAATTTCAACCCATTTCTACTAATTTAGTTCAGAAACCCACAAATCTCTTGCCACAAAAAAAAGGGAAACACGTGTCCCTTCGGAAGATCATATTCCACTTCCATATGATTTGCACCCATGCTTTATGTAGAGAATCTGGTGCAGGGATTTTACCTTGCTGGTTACACACTTAATTTCTTTCTCCTTTTCCCTTACTGTGTATCTTTTATGACTTAATTTTCATCTCCCACAGAATCAAACTAAGAGGATAGAAAAAATACTACTTAATCAGTATTTTCTGCCTGCAGTAGCAGCTTCCATAAATCTCATTTGTGGACTAGCTGGTACATGTTTCATCAACTCTACAAGCAGGATGTATTTTGAAACTTTAAGAACTTTAAGTGTTAAAAACTTAGTAGTGATTAAGTTTTGAATCCAGTGAAGTGGTTCAGCTGTTTCCCTTCTGAGGACATGTGTTGCTGATACAAGATTTTGAAAAAATACTTCCCTAATATTTTCTTGTGATACATTCTGGTGAAGAATTGATAGAATACTTTGTCACATCTTTTAAGCTACACAGACATCTCTTTCTGTCTATATCAGTAATAATTCCTAGATAAAGAAAAAAACCCAAGCTGATGCAATTGCCAAGATGTTCAAGAGGGTTGCTTTTTTTGAACTTCTGCTTTACTTTGCATTCAGAGAATCTATATGTGTTTGACAGAATGAGCAGACTTAAGCATCTCAGCCAGTCAGAGTCAACAAAGGGAGTCCTCTACCTTCATGCTGGACATGCATAGTTCAGCACTTTCATCCCTGAACAGAAGTTTTACATCATTAATCTACTTGCGTACATGTGGATAAACACACACTGCTGTGCCATCTGTGGCTAGGAATAGAGTACAGGGGTTCAAGATGAAAGAAAGTAGAAAAGGATCAGATTCAGAGCAGGGACAAATTATGGCAATACTTCTGCAGCATATAGAGAATTATTTGCATGTAATTCCTTCACTTAGACAGACAGCAAATGTGTCTTTATCAGAAATTTCCTCCAGAATAAGGTCTCTGTCCTCAGATGTCCTGTCCATATGATGATTTGGTTTTTTTGAATTCAAACCCAACACATTATCATCCAGTAGTTTATTGCTCCTGAGGATATTGTCATACAGCCAGCCTTCATTTATGGCTTCCATGGATAGCAGCTGTTCTTCCCTATTTTTTTCTTTTTTTGCTCTCCTTGGTCACTTCTCCAATATTTTTTAATTAAGTGGAAAAAAATAATAAAAATGGATCAGATGGTATAATTGAAACTGCTCCTCACAGCCAAATGTACTTCTACATTTTCCCACTGTAATCATGCTGTTCATGGTGTTGGGTAGATGATGACAGGGAAAAATTCCCTTCCTACAAGAAGAAGACACAGTCTTTCAGATACTTTGACTCATAAAGTAGTACAGATGACAGTCTCATCTTTATTACAACTCCCCTGGAACCTTTGTACAGTATTAATGTGATTCCTGTCCAGTCAGGGCTGCCAGTTCCAGGAATCCAAGTTGGACAGTTTGAGAATATTGCAAACATATGCCTATGGTTGTGGTTGGAAATAGGCATGGAGACATTAATTCTGCCATCCTTTTGTGTGAGAAGTCTCTTGAAATCTTTCTTGAAAATGAAGAGTAGGAACTGTCCCAGAGTAGTGGTTTTTCCCTCAGTTTAAAAGTTTCAACCCCAAATCTGAAGCCTCCAGGAATAAATTGCATGCTGCAGACACTGAGCTGGAGTCTAGGGCTAGCTCCCTGCCATCTGAGCACTGGTGCCAGAGGGACACTGCTCCCAGGCAGGCTGATGGGAGCAGTGGCTTAGAGCTATTGCTCCATGGCACTGAGACGGCGAACAGGCGCAGGCCAGAAGCAAGAACAAAGAGGAGGCACTCCTGCTTGTGCAATCCAGAGGGCTTATTCAGGCAACAAACTCTCCAAGGGGCAAGGCAGAAAGAATGCAGATCCTGGGGTACGCTCCCTTCTAAACAGGGGAAGACCAAGGCATGGAAACCTGAATACAACCAATCAGGGAACGGAGTGGGAGGACTTCAACATAGAATGACACAATTTAGGAGCCAATGGGGAGGACAGGGGGAAAAGGGTCACATGGCCCAATGGGGCATTGTGGTTTAGGGGAATTACAGGGAGGGGTTTAGGTAGGGGTTGGCGCATGGGGGAGACTGACAGACAACAGTCTGGAAGAAGGGGCAGGGCAGATGGACAATGCCAGGGAGGAGAGAACTGCAGGGATAAACCAATTTCAAAATGTGAACAGGGGAATACAGAAACTAGAACAAAGGGGTACAGAACTTACAACCATTACTTATTTTAACAACTTAAACACACCACCACATGCTAGGAGCTCCCCAAGGTCAGCAGAGAACACACCCTTGTGACACCTGGAGTATACCAGCGAAAGTATGCAGTGCAGTTGCACTGTGATGCAAAGATTAATACTATATGTAGGCAATGGATAAGCATAGTTTAGTCCAAGTGGTTTGGTCTTTCTAGATATGCATTACTCTCTCCTCTTGTTAATGGCAGTGTGTATGTACCTTAATTTTAATTGCTCAGAAGTAGGGGTTATGGCTTATTCATGGATTCATGCCTGAGAGCTCTGTGAGAGATCACAGCAGAAGGCTGGAGTTACTGGGAGATTTACAGTGTGTGTTACTATGGGGAAGCTTCCACTAACACCTTTAGACCTAGAGAGATTTTTCATCTGCATCACAACTAGGAGCAAAAGTTGGATGTTCGCAAGCTGGGGGCATGAAATGTGAGGATAACACAGGAACAGGCCTAAGACATTTAGGAAAATAATGCCGCTTTGAAATAGCATTATGTTTCATTGCCAGTAGTTTATGTTGAAGAAGTTATGGAAGAAAATGCAATCCATTAATATTTCCTTTATGAAATAAAGGCATGAAAAGGAAAAAACCACTATCAGCCACTTCCATACACCAAAATAGATACCACTCTCCAACTAAGAATTTATGATAAAGTGCCCCAATCTGGTCTACCAAAGATGAAATTCAGCCACTACTCATTTAAGTCCCCCATCTTTCTAAACTATTAAGACATTTTAGTAGTACTGATTTTTCATAGTATACAGCACTGAATTTCCAAGATTTGCTCCCAAGTATTCATAGACTTTGTGGCTCTAAATGAGCTTGCAGCATGGGATTTGCAGCCATGAACAATAAAACAAAAGTTAGCCCATGTGCTCCACCCTATCTACAGATCAGTTTTGAGAAGAAACTTCTCCACAGCTGGGGCACTGAATATAGGGCCCAGACATTCATCATTATGCTTCATGTCTTACATATTTTCAAGTCTAAGTATGAAATATTTCCATTTTTGCTCATGAAAGGGCTTATGTATAAGTGAATATACATTTTCATTAAGAATAGATGTGCTCCCTAATCTTCCCACTTACAGAAAATATGCTCAGAGGCAGTCACCATTTCGGAAGCAAACCATCATAGAAATCTGGTATACATTTCAGTATCAACATGCAGATATTCACATGCATTCTGAATTGTATGACAGCATTGTTTGTTTGTACAAGGCAAATATCTTATATAGCACAAATCACCATGAAATTACTGAGTAGTTACTTGATCATTTAATTAATGTGCAGTTACATAATAACTCCATGACTATTGAAGCCCTTCAGATTGCATTAATTATGCTCAGAGTAATTATTCCCATCTGCTGACATGAATCTATGTCATATAGTTTTCTAGACAAGATAAATTTTTCAGAAACTCATGACTGAAGAGAAGATTTTGAGATCAAACTGGTCAGCACAGTCTTAATTACAGCACTTGGCAGTGTGAATTTATTTAGTCTAACTTTGCATAATGCAATTACAATATCTCAACAGCAAAGGATATGTATCGTACTTTGTAATTGATGAATCTCTAAGCTCAAGATACAAATATATAAATAAAAACTAAATGAAAAGTTGTGCTTCAAAATAGGCTGATCCTTTGGATTACAGTGACATGGACCCAAGATCTGGGTTTAGACAGCAGTTTTGAGTGGTTATATTCTGTGCAGAAGTGCCTGTAGCTCATCTGAAAACCTCTGCTACATCTGCATGCTACACCTGCTCTGTTTCTCAATGCCTACAAGGTGCAAGGAGTTGATGGGGAGGAGCTACCCATGCCTTTCCCACCCACAGACAAGAATGGAGGGTAACTCTGAACTTAGTTAATGTGAGAGAAGCTACTCCAGCAAACTGAGAAGCAGCTAGTTCCCCACTGTCCTTAACAACCTGAATGTCTCCCTGTTTCCAGTGAAATGGGTTATGTTGCTTCCACTTGTTTCTTTTAGGATTAGCATTTGGAGTGCACATCAGCTCTTGCTAAACAGAACAATTTCCACATGACAAAAAGGGGGCAATCTAGCATCCCTTTTTGGCCTTGGATGTCTCTGCTGGTCCCCAGCTCCCTGAAGCTCATGTGCATGCCCATCCTGTGCTATCACCTCACAGTGGAGATGGGCTCTCCAAAACAGCTTTTTAGCAGCTGCTTTCTCTTCTGCTTGGGTCTGCATCCATAACTGTACGATTGTGGGCAGGATTGCTTTATAATGAAAACCAGCAATTAAGAAAAAAAATCATTAATTATTTTTTCTTTTTATTTTCTTCCTTTCCCAAAGCTTAAAAGTCTAAATAGCTTCTACCTGAAGTCAGACTCAAAAACTCCTAAAACCAGTGGTATTTCAGTGTTAATGATGACAAATTAAGTGCCTTGAGAAGTAGTACCCTGATTTATTAGTGAATTTTTTTTAAAAAGGGATCCGTATAACTACATGCATTTAAATCAGCCCATTCTTTGAAAGTGCTGTATCAAACACTATTTTACACAGCTTCAGCTTTTAAGTATAGTGTTAAAATGTCAAGATCTGACTGAGTGAAAGGAAACAATTTCAGGGGGATTCAAGAGGCTACATGAAAAACTAAAGGTCTATAAATATCTGTAAGAATGGGGGTAAGACATTTGCATTGGGTTGGCTGGTGCATTACTTCGGTACATTTTGCCTATGAATTGCCTTCATGATTATGCCTGTCATTTAGAGTGTTTATTGGTGTTTCACCATTACCTTTGTCGAGAAGCGGTATCCTAGAACAGAAAACTCAGTAGGTCTTTCCAATAAAGTCAAAGAAACCAAACTCATCAACTTGAAAAGTTGTTCTCTGCCTCTCATTGCTAGATTCTCCTTGAATAAAAGTGCTCAGGATGGAAGGTGTTGAGAATAGACATCAAGGTACATAGCTAATAGCTTTATTGGAAATCTTCACTGCACAGGTATCTATGTAGTCTTGAATAAACTCCCAAACTACTGTGTCAGTGCTCTTTGAGCTCATTTTTATAATGTACTTTTTTTTTTTTTTTTTTTCCTCAAGGGCAATCTTCTCTGCTTTTCCAAAGTCTAAAATCATGTATCTGGACTATAACTTTTAAGACTCTCAACTACAGTGTTTTGGTCTAGTTTGCTAAGAAGTTTTCATGACTTTTCCCCTGCCCTTATCACTGATAGATGTCATTAACAGAAAGCTTCAAATTATCATGAGACATGAAGCAGAATGAACAGACTCTGCTCTTTCAACTGGCATTAAGTTAACAGTGTGTGTTGTCTATATTTATAAACATTCTCTCAGGATATAAGTGACTTGAAATACACTTTGTCTTTAAAACAAGGGAAAAACTCATATGTCTGTATTTTCTGATATATGTTCCTTTGATTTTCTTTAGAGATAAAATAAATATGCGGTACTGGTATAAAAGTCAGTTTATTTGCATATATTATGCTTTGGAAGAAAACTTGACACTGCTTAAGGTAACAATATTAAAAGACAAAAAAATTTGCAGTTAGAGACAGACAATTTAAAATAGTATTTAAATAGGATATATATTCTTTGTAAGTTGACTTTTAGAAGGAGTTTGCAAAAATACTAATTTTGTGTCTTATTAATTTGCTTTGTCTTTCTGATGTCAGTTTTGAAAACAAGAAATTTATTATACTTTTGCAAAAACTGACAGCTTTAGTTAAGATATTCAAAAGTAAGTCGCATTGAGGAGTGTAAGATCCCATTGATTTTAGGAAGCAGAATCCCCTCAAATGGTGAAATAATTGGTATGCTTTTATTCAGAAACTTAGACAGTGTCTTGATAACCCTGTGACTGCAACCTCTATTTCGCAGGTACTTGCAAGCCAAAAATGCTCTGTTTTCTATTGTGAATATATTACCTGAAGGCCAAGGCTTGTATATTAATATTGCAAATGTCTGTAAGGGAACATACAAAACCTGCTTTCTAACCATGTGCAAATGAGCTCTCCTCTAATTTGAGAATTACAGAGTTACAAGTAGTGTTGTAGGTACAACAGGTTTTCATAAAACCCCTGTTGTTTTACTTTCAGGCATATGAAAAATTGTCAGGTTTCTTTCAAGAAGAATACAGATTCACTTCAGAAATCAAGAAGTAAATGTTGCTGATTTCTTGGCGGTTCTGTAGGTACAATACTGCCAAATCACTTACTGTACAGTGTGAGGCTGAACCAGGCAGCATAAAGGAGAACTCACTGTGCTAGTCACATGCATCAATTAGCTATGGTAACAGAATTGGTTTTGAACCAGGATTTGGACTTCATTTAAATCAAACTTTCCTTAAATTTACATGTTACAAATCACTCTGCCTGGAAAGAAAGTGTGCTAAGACTCTGGAATTAGATTTTAATTTCAGGCAACCAGGCAGGGATGGATTTTGGGGTAAATGATACTCCTTGCTTGTATAAAACATATTAATTCTTTAGATAAATAAAGATTCACCCTTCCCACCCCTGCCAGAGAATTACTTAACCATTTTTAAAAAAGCTATATTGTTAAATAGTTCTCTTCAGTCTTAAGCTGAAAACCAATATACCTTGATTAAGATGAGATTAATATTACTTGGTGAGAAGTTAAGCTGTCATATAATAGTCTGGAGGATCCTCAAAAAGTCGAAAAGATATTACAACACAGCATGAGCTACTCTCTGATCTTCTAAATATCTGGACTGTATTTGCTTCCACAATTTCTGTCTTATCTATCCTTCTTTGTGTTCACCTGTAAGTTTCTATTAAAACCCCAATAAGTAGTATGGCTTCTAACACCGATGATTTAATACCGTACAGAAATTAACCACCCCAAGTACATGCATTTACACTTTAAAATCCTTCCTGCCACTGCACTTCATTTCCAAGATAGGAAAGTCTGGATAGAACTATCAATGCAACCATGTAGATATTAGAGCATGGAGATATAGACATACACATATGCATATCTGCTTTGGTTTTTTTTAAAACCCCAATATTATAATGTACTAAAGGCTATTAATATGAGGAATAAAAACATTAGAAATTATAAAAAGTAGCTATATTGGAGTAGAGTTATGATTGATGATTTTTCACACATATTTATACCAGGTGTGGTAGGAATATCTTTAGCATCCAGGACAGAATATCTTTAAAAAACAAATCTTTGTACAAAGTTCTCTCTGGAGAAAAATTTAATAGTTCAATTCAGGTCCTAAAAACTGGCAAAACCAGCACAAACACCATGTGTCTATAAGATCACAGACATATGTGTGGCTGTCGAAGATCCCTGTGTAAGGTGCTTGCTCGCTGCCCATGGGGCAGACCTGAAGTGGGAAGGGCAGAGGGAGAAGCTTCCTTTGCTGTAGGGTATGTGGAAAATTGGTGGCTGAATTAGTAGGTGACACACTGTCCCAGTTCCCAAGTTTACCCATTTGGCCATGGCGCTCTTGCTGGGAATGAAATTAATTATCAAACCCATTTGATGCACAAATCACCCTAATTTGCTGTGACTTCACCAGCGGCAGTGCTGGCTGAGCAATCTGAGACACATCATGCTCATTATCATACGCTCAGACTGTCACCAGCTCTTGTGCAAAAGCAGAGGAGCAGGCTGTAGTGTGTTGAGGTGGCCCAGGTGTGTGAGTCAAGAACAGACCTTGTTCCTACTTTGAGAAACCAGAGGGCAAGGGTAGGGCCTGTATTCTGCAACCCTCTGGCCTGCTTTTGGTTTGGGGAGCAGGGAACAAGATGCACATCCTGAGGTCAGTGACTTGAGGGTCACACTGGCTACTTGATACCCAGTGAGGTTTGATCTGGTTTGTGTAAAAACAGGAATAAACTCCTTGTATCTCATTTGTTGAAATAAAGCATCCCTCCACTGAGCTGCTGCAGCCCTTTGGTGAGATACAAGCTCTGAGCTGGCCAAATGAAGTACAGGCTCTTCTGCTGAATCTGCCTGAAACATTTTTCTTATATCCCAGCTGTTACAGCACCCAGTCAACGGAGCTGTGAGATGAGGAACATATGCCTGTAACACTTCATTTCAACAGGCTCACTTAGTGTCTCTTACTTTGATCTTTCACTGTATACTTCCTGTAGCTGGAGTTAGTTACAGGCTGAAACAAAGCCCAGAGCTACCAAAGAGAGTTTTTTCCCCTGCTAAATATTCCTTTTGTACCAGATTCTGTTACCAAGTGTGTCAAATGAACCAGCTGGAAGACAGTGTCTCTGTGAAAATGCTGCCAAGTTTTGAGCTGTTTCTAGCTGTCTTTGTGGCCACTGGTGCTATAGCATTATGGTTACTCTGAACCAGCTACAATTTTTCAGACCTGGTAATGCCCTCTATGTTCCCCTTTGGCTAGAAACAGCCCAAGCTAAATGCAATAAAAAGCTGCACAGAAGTTCTCTGGCTGAGTCAAAGAGTTAGTGCCATGCCACTAGACCTATATCTTTCCTTGTCCTTCATATAACCCAGTGAACTCTCAATCCTAAGTTTAGGATTTTATATTTACTATTAACTATTCAGGTGAAGATAAATGATTTTTTGAAATAGAAACTCCCATATGCAGCAGTAATATTCTCTTTGCACAGTGTAGGGAAGAAAATAAGTCTCATTAAACTTACTGTAATCTTCTCCCAAAGAAGTGCTCGAAATATCATAAACTAGTTTGGATACAATGGAGACAAAATATTGCTAAAAATATGTCAGGGAACACAGAAGGCTGCAGGAGAAAGAACACAGTCTCTGGAAACATTTTGTTTTCACAATCTTTTTTTAAAATTTTTTCCTCTTTTTTCATTTCTTTTTTTCCCTGTTTTCATTCTTGTGGCATAGCAATCAGATGAAAATAAACCACTGACATTGACCTATAATAAGATTATTTTCTAACAGTACTACCTGGGTCTTGGTACACAGAATATCTTTCATTGTCAGGTCCAGTTTTCTGATTTCAATGATCCTTGTTAAAGAAGAAACAAGTTTTAAATATACATGACAGCAACGCACAGGAATAAATCTTTGCTGGAATGCTGTGGGTTTTAAAAATAAAGTATGTAAACGTTGTACTGCATAAGCAGTTTCAAATATACGGGGAATAGAAATTTAACTGGAATTCAGTTATTCTGGATTTTCCATCCTCATTTTCATTACAATATGGAATTGCAGAGGGAGTCTCGTCATCCTCAGATTTCAAAGCTTCTCAGGCTTTCTAATATGCACATCAGGTTTTTTACTATTCTTATATGTTAAGGTGAGTGCTTCATACTTTAAAACAGCATTAGAGATCTTTTTGATATAGTTAATGGGAAAAAGAAAGTCAGTTCTGTTACATTTCTCCAAATTCTAATCTTTCTCCAAATTCTAATCTTGTTTATTTTTTTGTCATAGAGCTCATGAACCTTTATTGAAGTCACTGAGTTTCTCAGCACATAATCTTAAGAAAAGAAAACTTGAAGAAGAACTCCCTAGTGAATATGAAAATAACCAAACAAACAAGTGCATATGAAAAAAAAAAAAAGATTGAGAATTAAGGATGAAGGTTTTTTCTGTGTCATCTAGCCTACAAGGTCAATCAAAGCAGAGTCATTTACATTTTGAGTATTGTATGTGTATTCTTTGTGGAGCCTTCCTAACATTGCATGCTCACCATTCTCCTATATATTTAAGAGTCAATGTTTGCAGAGATGGGACTGTGCCCAGATTTTTTTAGCTATATTAGCTACCTAAAAATGCAAAGAGCTGCTAGAGGGTCTTCAAAAGCCCTTTTTTTTTTTTTTTTTTTTTTTGTAAATAACCCATGCAGAGGGTCTCTGTACTACTAGGACCTTAAAAAATATTATGTACAGTCTTACCATATACATAAATTATCATATGCAGTCTTGAAAACAACCAAAATGCAGAAAGAAATACATGACACAGAATCTGAATATGTTCAATAAGAAGTTACAGTACAAGATCTTCTGGGAGAAAAAACAAATCTGTAAAATCAAACCTGGGAGAATATCACCTCTAAATTTTATTTTAGGAAGTAATATTAAGGGAGAGATACATTGAGAAGAAAAAGACTCAGTAATAGTGATCAGAAGAATTTTTAATAAGATTAATGAATAATAAAGCATATATATATATATATATATATGTATGTCAAAATAAAGTTGTAATCCAGAAATGACCACCAGTTTGAATGATAAGCTTCAAGCATCTGGGAAAGGATATCTTCCCAGAAATAATTCACCCTATGAAAAAAGGATTGTGGGGGTAAAATAACTTGAAAAAGGAACAAATGAGAAAGGAACAAATGTATTAGAAATATGGCTTGTTTACCTGTCTAGCTACTAAGTAGATAGCTTTAAAAAAGTAATTTGTGAATTTTACATCTAAAACACTGCTGACCGTCTAGTGTATTGCAAGTGTCTATCAGGTCTACCCTGAAGTCTGTGGCAGACAGTGTTGGCTTTAAGCATGCTTTGCTTGCTTCAGCTACAATCTTGTACAAGACATAAATAGAATACTGTCAGAATATTCTGATATAGCAAAATAGACACCCTTATTGATTTGCTGGTGCTAACATTAACCAGAGTCAATTGTAGTATAGTGATTAACTCAATGATTCCTTAGGCTTCATTCAAGAGGAGCCAGCACTATCTGCTTGGCTGAAGGATTGGAGCCTCATCTCAGGGTGAGTCCAGAGGAGGCAGCTTATCAGAATTTCTGTTTCTGGTTTTTAATTGCCATTTCTACTCTGTCTTTTCCATAAAACCTGGTATTTTGCAGATGTTTTTGGTAAAAAAACATCAAAAAACCATCTCCATCAATGGCTGGAGACCTACAAATGGAACCTAAAGACTTATTCAACATTAGAGTGACTGGGAAAAAAAATCATTCTCACCCAGAAGAAAAAAAACTTCCTAAAAAATATGCTGATATATCTTCTGACTGTATGGTCTATCAGGTTGATGCACCTGCCTTCCATGATAGTGTCAAAAATCTTTGGGAACTGGTCAAAATGAGAAAAATCACAAAGCATGGAGACAACATGAACTGAGAAGAAGGGAGTACAAGAGGCAGGGCAAACCATGGCATCTCACAAAGGTACCATTACGGTCTCTGTACTGACTGATATTTGAGGACAAGACAATAGAACTGCTTTTTTTCCTTCTTCTTCTCCAGATGAGAGAAGAGGGATGATCTCTAGAAAGCTCTGGCTAATTCAGGAGTCCCGTGGTTACAGAAAGTTTGTGATTCTGAAAATAGTTTTCAAATGTAATTATGCTGAATTTATGTAAAGCATAATTATGTAAAATGTAAAACAGTTTTTAAAAAGTGCCGCTCAACAATGAAATGTTTCTGTTCTCTTCAAACTGCTAGGCCTGAAATCATGCCAACATTACCCTTTTGCAGCTGTTTTTATTGGTTAAATTTCCTTTCTGTTCTAGTTCTAATTTCCTCTTCCTATCTAATTTACTTAGTTGACTCAGTTCAGCTGTCAGATTCCTCTTTTTTTTCTGTCAAGGTTCACATATTGTTTTAACCTCTCTTATGAAGAGCCATATAGCTCTGTGTTAAATACTGACAATATAAGCTACATTTGCTAAGAAAACAAGGCTGAGCTTTTATTTTCCTATGAGTATGCGAAGAGCCTTTGGGTTTGCAATGCCCACTTGCAGTAATGGGAACTGTGTAAAATTACTTATAATCCCTATTGATTCATTTAGTTCCTAACATATAAGCAAAATAATCAGATGAAACTTTCAGTGTCTAGATTTTAGTAAAAAATTAGATCATTCTGTCTCAATTTGATATTACATTTTTGGGTCAAAATATTTGACATTTAAAGATCATCAATGTGTACCTAAAGATTTTCTCACATCCTTGCTCCACTGTTACTCAGGCAAAACTGGAACACAGTTCAGTAAGAGTTTAGCCTGAATTGAGTTGCACAAATCTGGTTAAAGAATCCAAGATTTGGCAGAACATTTTTAATATATTTGAAATTATAGAAAATTCCATTGATTTATTCTGACTCCATCACCAATGCCTCGTTGGTTTTCTCAGACAAGAGGGAAGAGTACACAGAGATGCTAATTATACAGAAGTGACATAAGTGCTCATACCTTTGGTTACCCCCTACAACATCCTTAGCTCCTTTCACCTAGAACACGATCTGGAGCTCAGAGGAATCATTGTTATTGACTCAACCCAGTAAAGTGAATTCTGGAGCCAGCACCAGAGGAGATGAACTGAAATCTGGTTTTAAAAACCATGAGAGGGCTTGGTAAAACTGAAGGTTTTGGTGGTGAAAGTGCTTTAGTGACAGAACAGAATCAGCCCTTTTTTTCCAGCACAACCTTTTGCAAAAGTAGAGACTGTTGATGGTAAAACAAGCTTCAGCAATTTAAAGGAAGGAAAATCAGTGCATGACACTTGCAATGAAACTTACTCAATTTCTGTTTGGGTATTGTGACATGTCAAACAGATGAGGTGAACTTAGTGACCCCTGCACTTCATTATGAAACACATGAAAACACATGAAAGATATGAAACACAAATGATATTTTTGTTTATTTAAGTTTTACAGAACTCTACCTGAAACTGAAATCTTAACATGAATTAAAAGCAGATCTTCATCAGCAGCAAACCCTACAAAATTTTTCTATTCCACAATGAACCAAAAGTCACAATGTGTAACAAAAGTCATAATGTGTAACAGCACTCTTTTAGTGATGGCATTGATGTCTGTCTTCAAGTGAGATTCAAATCCCCAAATAAAGAGTTTTTTCCTTAAATCAGTGAGCCCCCAAAATTTACTGAGTCTCTAGGGAGAATAGGCCTCTCTATACACCAGACCCAAATGAGAATGATAAGTGAAAACTCTGAGTAGTAGAGAATTAAGGAAAATGACTGAAAGTCTGTCTAGAGCAGTGGATTTGCAACCGTGAAAGTTTCTACACTAAAAGGGCCATCCATGAACATATTTGAGAACAGCATCCTTACAGTAAGCTCAAAGATGCATGTTGCTGGGTACTGATCTGAGTGCAGCATAAATGTGGGCGCTCTGTGTTGGGAAAGTGCCCTTTGATGTTCATTACAAGTGTGGAAAGAACACATACAGACATGCTTTGTAAATAAGCAGGATTACACTAAACATTATCTGGCTCAGAGTATCCACTTCTAATGGTTTATTTTAATGACTTATTTACATGGTAATTTCCTGCATTATTCTGTGTTTACTTTGCAGGTAGTGAGTCAGACCAGCAAAATGAAATGCATGATCTCAAGGCTCTCTCAGTTGTGATCCAAAAGTGACATTTTGCTGCTTGCTGAAGGGAGAAAGCATGCACTCGATGGTCCTATCATCATTTTGAAAAGCTTAATTAAATTGGTGGCAAAGAAAGGGAAATGAAACATGGCATTAGGATACAGGCTTGGGTAAGCTCTTACCAAAATGATTTCTCACAATAAAATATGCAGGAACTGGTATAATTGCTGCAAATACGATGGAGCAGCTAGGTCAAGAGTGCAATAGGCAGCTGATGTCAGCTTACCACTGAAATTGTGTGCAAGGTTCTGTACTGTCTTCTCTCTGCTCGTGGGAGAGCAGGATAACATATGGCTTCTCTGGAACAGCCTATGTGGTGAATTAACAGTGTATAATCTTGGAGAGATATATGCTGATTTGGTCTATTTTGGCTCTGGGTGTTGAAATTGACTGACCTCCACACGACCAGGACCTTACACTCCTTGTGGTCCCTGAAAATTTTGTTTTCCTCCTTTTCTGTGTTTTTAACTTATTTTTCTTGAAGAGGGCAGAGTTTTATGGCTTATGACACAGCAGACTCATAGAAGCAGGGATGTCTGTTCTTGGGTAGCTGAACCAGGCTGAAATTTTTTGCAGGCACTGTAAGGCTCCATGCCAGTAATCTCTCACATGTCATCAACCTTCTTAAAATGGGAAGTCTTGACAGAGCTTGTTTCAAGGAAAATCTCCCCAGGTGTGGATGGCAGTGAAAGAGTGCCTCAAGATACAAGCCATTTATTGAACATGCATTTAGAGGAGTTATATTTCAGTGGCAACACAGGTTTATAATTAGTTTCAAAAGAGATAGTGAGCCCTATGATTAAGTAATGAAAATATCCTAATGTTCTGGTCAGAATAGAATTTTGTGTTTGTGAGTATTGTGAGATTTTATATTCTGAGTGGTGGACTATTATTAAGATCCATGCTGCATGTTACCTCTTCTGTCCTATGTTATACACAGAGCAATCTCTCCTCTTTAAGATGAACCACAGGTGAAAGAAAATGGGTTGAAAAATTATGATATCTTCCATAATGCATGGTTTTTTCATATTCAAAATGGATCCTTTCAAATATTTGTAAAACTTTGAGCAGACTGTTGTCATGGGTCTTGACTATACACATTAAGGCATGAACTATTTCACCATCCTCTTGTGATGGACTAACTTTTCCAGGCCCACCAAAATCTGGGTGATCTTCTCATTTGAATAGTTAAGATATCTCAGGAGTTTTTGAATATGGGTCTCTCAAATGGAGCATTGAACATGCTACCCAAAGATTGCATTACTTCATCTGCCCACTGTCTGCTTAACACTTAGCATGGAGAAATATTTAGTCTGCAGGCTTGTGGAGCTTCAGCAGTTTGATATAAATGGAAATGTGTCCAGGAGTCTTTATCTCACTATCTAGGAATACTCCATGGATGGGTTTATCACTTGAATCAGTCAGCTCCTCTGTGACACTTATTTTGGCATTTTTCAATGGATGAAATTGTGTCAGGCACAGTGAATACAAAGGTCTGAGCACCTTTCTTCAGCCTAATTAAATAGGATTCCCTTTGTTTTTTTAGTCTGTAGAGTAGCCTTGGGAATATTTGATCTCAGTTAATTTGATTTTATCCCAGATTTGAAACTGATTTATTTCTTTCCTTGCCTGGCAGATTACCATCAGGCTTCAAATTTCCTACTCAAGTGTATTCATGCTATGCACAAGGTCCATCTCTTTTTGCATTCTAATTGTCTGCAAGAAGTTTTTCAAGGAAGAAAGGGATAGTTCTAAAAGCAGATGTGCTATTGATCCCTGTGTCAAATCCAAGATGGCAGAGGTTTCTTAGAACACAGGATTTACATCACACATGCTTTGATACTGATTTTGTATTAACAAGTAGTTAATCTGCAAAAGACTTGTTCCTTTTGAGCAGCACTTGTGGAGGTGCTGACACTTCTTATGACAGCTGTGATATGCAGTGCTATTAGCAGTGTGTTTGTCACAAAGATGCCTCGGGATGGACAGGACCCTCTGCAATGTCCTCACTGCTGGTGTGCACTGCTTTTACCCTTCTATGGGTAGTGTGCTGCTCTGGGTACATATCCGCTCTTGGCAATGCAGAGAGAAGTGCCACAGCTTCTGAAAAGGTAGAACAAGACCTTTCCACAATCCAAAGTTATTGCAACTCATACTCAGTGCTTGTTGGTGTCACTTGTTTAAATATTAGACACACTTTGCCTACTGAGGCTAAAGTGCTGCAGAGACTTGGTTGAGATTGGACCAGCCAAAGAAACACACAGGGGGGTGAAAGGCTGAGTATGAGTTTCTCTTGTGCAAACTGAAATGTATTATTGTTGAGCAGTGCTGTAGTTTTCTTCTTACTTGTGTAACTTCTGATGAATCTTTACTTTCCTGTGTGTAATAACATTCCATATAGATGTGCTGAACAACATAAACTACAGCATGTATAGAAAAAATAATCTAAACAATTTAAGTAAATTATGTATAAAATCCAAGAAGTGGGAAGTGGTAAGACTATGTCATTTTCCCTAACATGCAGTGCCATGTGAATACTGTGAAAAAATAAATGAAATGCAGCAGGAAATTTTCTTGTCACATAAAAATACGGAGTGTACTTTCAATCAAGAACAGAATATTAAATTTTTTGTTTTGAATTTTACCTGTACACAAAACTAGGCTGACAAAACAAGCAGTAACTACTTTCCATTTCTCAACAAAACATGAGTATTTGTATTTCTTATGATGCAAATATTGATAAATTATGAAATTTTGGTAAAACTTATCCATACATATATCTAACATATCCATATAAGGCAACCCATTATAAATGTAAACAATAGTACAACTCAACAGTTACAAAGTTCTTGTTTTTTCTTCCTATACAATTTATTTAACAGACATCACTAGAACCATTTTATTTATTATATCTTAAATTTTAATGAATATGGATATGAAAAACGTTAAAAATTAAGATATAGAAAATGTCTCATTATTGTGTTGGTTAATCTGACCCATGAGTTCAAATCCACAAGTGAAAATGAGTTGGCTGGCCTAAGCCATAGACTATTTTCCTACTAAATTGTTTGAAGAATTAATTCTTCACAGTCAGCAAAAGCATGTATTGAAAAAAAAAATGTACTCCAGAGTCAAGACTGTGAAATATATTAATTATGAGGAGAAAAATAGTTTCAACCTTTGCTAAATTCTATGCAAAATGAATTAACGTTTAACAAAATAAAGTGAGACATTTTATCTCTATATTTCTGTGTAGTTCTGTGTCTTGTTGCTTAGATGGATAGAATGAGTCAGTGGAAATTAGGTTTGAAAAAGCCAAACACCTCATATTTCCCATGTGTAAAAAATGTGATTTTTCAGAGACTTTATGCTCTCCTCTTCTAAGATGTGATGGTAGATATCAAGAGCAAAACAAGTAAATTAATCTTTGGAAGTTTTCTTTTCAAATCTAATTTTGACAGAATGTTTTGAGGACCTATTTTATGAATGAAGTATATTTGGCTGATCAAAGCAGAATTTCAAGACAAATTTAAGATGTAGTCTTCCAATAAGTCTTTAAAAAATATGTTGGGAGAGACACTAGTTAAAAAAATCAGGCTGAATTTTTATTTCTCCCATGGACCTGGTGACAGAATAGATTAGGGGTTTTTTTAAGCAAATATATCTGTGCAAACAGTCTTTCAAATTTGGATATTGTCAGACCACAGGAGAGAAAGGAACCAAAGAAAGGTACAAGAAGCTCAAATCACTGCTCCTAAGAATAAAGAAACAGATAATTGTAGAAGAATGAAAATGCTCTAACATGAAAGTGTTGAAAAATATAAGGCAAAGTACAGCTTACAGTTCTTGCCAGGAAACTATCTATCAGGGATCTACTAAAGAGTTTAATTTGGGGGAATTTGACAATGGGACCTGATGATATGCCAAAATAAGTGTCGCAAAATTAGGACAAAAAATAAAGGCTCAGACACTCTAATAGTTTTCCTCAGTGGAAGCTTAAGGACAAGACTGTGCTCCTAGGAGAGGGAGTTATCCTTCTTTCCCTTGGCAGAGGATACAGGAAGAACAGAAGGATACAGCACATATATATTAATCAATGTGAAAACAGATCAGAGCAGCATTAACCCTGCACCACTGTCTTTGAAAGGGTTCTCACTGGGATGCTAAAGAAAGGATAGTCACCTCTCCAAATGTAATGAAATATCATCCGGTGTTTTTGTGATTGGACTAATGAGCTCCTGAGTTCACAACACAGAGGGTGCCTTCAGGTCTATGGCTCAAAATCTTGGGCTATGCCTGGGTTGCAAGGTGGTTGCCTTCTGTGGTTTGATCTGGTTTTCCTGCCCAAATAATCACACCACGGCTTCTTTCTGCTCTGTGCATCCAGGTTTCCCAGAGAAACCTGGATATGTGTGTATGTATGAGAGCTGTGAGGAGCAGCGTGCATGCCTGAATCCCACCCTTGTGTAAGCTGACACATGGCCATGTGCTACCAGACCTGGGAGGCACTTGTGTCTCCCCTTGTGTAAACTTATCTCTTCTCAGGTCTCAGAATCATGAAATTTTCCAACTTTGCCAGTGTGCTAAGATAAGCACTTGTAAGTCCTGCACAGGCTACAATCATGGGTCTTAAAATAAACACATGCAGGTTGATAAGCTGCTCATCAAAGAAAGTGTCATATATTTTTTGGTTTCTTCAAATTATTTTACTTGTCCTTGTGCAATAATAATTTTTAGGAGTACTGTTTGGAAAAAAGTCTTAGCCAGTTCTGATTTTTGCTGATTTGTTTGACTGTAGAATGGGTTATATTACCTATGAATAATTGAATATCCACTTCATATTTGGTACAATGAAGTGAAGTAATTCAAAAGATGACATAAGTAGTCTAGAACAAATTCAAATTTGCTCAGAGATTCCTCTATGCTCCTTACACTCCCACACTTTCAAAGCACCTATTTGCTTGGAAATAGTGTATTACAGCTCTTTTAGTGCATAAGATTACAGATTTTGATTAATTCACCAGCCTCTGTGCTTTACCTTTTCTAAAAATGTAGGTGACTGTCTACAGTAATCATTATAAATTTAGAGTAATGGTGGCGTATAGCTTTGGTCTCTACCCAAATGCAGCATGTTTTAATATCAAGACTCCATAATTAAAAGGATATTCAGTGACAAGCAAACTAACAGCACTTCACATAAATCTGAATTATAATACTCACACGCAATTGTATTTCTGACCTTTCCAGTAACTCTTTAATTGCATCCACAATCTGACGTGCTTCTGCTGTTATCACAAATACATTGTGGCATTGTGGCATGGGAGTCTGCAACACATCCC
This sequence comes from Acrocephalus scirpaceus scirpaceus, assembly GCA_910950805.1. Classification (NCBI taxonomy): domain Eukaryota; kingdom Metazoa; phylum Chordata; class Aves; order Passeriformes; family Sylviidae; genus Acrocephalus; species Acrocephalus scirpaceus. The sequence goes on from OU383776.1 coordinate 58,023,422, forward strand.
TCATTGTACTAAGTTGGAAAGAAAAGGATATGTGAAGAAAGTATTGGCTGCAAATGCCAAGTAAATATTGCTGAGTAAAACATCGATCTGCAAGAACACACATGCTAACACCACTTAGCCTGCAAGAAGAGCTCTGAACACAAGAGGATGCTGATGGCTCTTAACCAGCTTCGCACTTCCATATAAAAAATTGCAGCCTTGTCCTCATTCTATAAGTCTTTAGGTCAAATCCCTTGCCTTCTGGCTTGCATCTTCTTTTTTTCCTGCACCACACCCCTCAACTCCCATCTGTCCTCTGGCTGCTACCATGGATGACGCCCAAAATCTGGCTACCAATGTTCTGCCTCTCAGGGGGAATTTGATTGTTCTGGTGTTCTGTCTTGGCAGGGGGAATTGCCTGCAGTACCATCTTAACACCTGTAAGACCATAGAGGACCCATTCTCTCAGAAATTTTTGGGAAAGATTCCCAGATACCTGGAGAGATGTCCAGACCTTCCAGCATTTGCAACTGGCTGCTGATTTCTGTTTTTTTCCACTTTATTATTGACTCTTTTCCTGAAATGGCTTTGTTTCTTTTAAACAACAGCAGTTGTTGGATAGTTAATGATAGTTTTAGCAGCTCATGAGAAAACTGGGAGAGAAAGACTGGAGAGCAGAAGAAACACTGACAGCTTAGCCATGGAAAATTACTATTAAGTAGTGTTTGGGTTCGACTTGCAGATCAGGTTTACAGAGAACTTTCCTTAGAGAAAGGAACAATAGCTACTTACCAAAATTCCATCAGTGGTCTCTTATGTCAGGTATAAAAGCACTGATGCAAAGAAAGAGCACTTATTTTTTACTCAGTACAGTCCAAAAAAGAAATGGCAACTAGCAAGGATACCTCTTCAGTTTTTACTGCTAGTTGGATCAGCCTCATAAATGCCTAAACTCATATATAAAAATGTTAATGTTTTCCAATTGCTACTCTGAATTTATAGTTATTGCAATACAATGTATCCATTAGCTCATCTATCACCGGTAAATTTGTTACTGCTTCAAATATACAGTACATAACTTTGCAGCAATTTCATTTTACAAGCTAATAATGTACTGTAATGTAGCTTACAATATCATGTAGATGTATTTTATTAGGGAAGTTCAGCAGTCAGTCAGGTTGAATAGTGGATTACATGAGAATCAAATTTTTAACTTATTTACTGTACAAATGAACAGCTTGTTGCACATTAAACATGTTAATTTAACAGGTGTGTCATTTTATTCCCTCAAATATTCATTGAAGAGGAACAAATGGTATTTTGACTCAAACTGAAGCATAGTAGACCTAGAGTGGTTTTTTGATGCTTGACATGTTTATTCTTTAAGGAGAGTAATAATTGTATTTAAATTGTATCTAAATTTATTATGTGTATATTTATATACTTATATATTGTATGTTGTATTACAGTGTCTGCAGGAACTTCCCAGAAGAAGGAGACATGGCTAAAATGTTTAACTGAAATGTTATTAAAATAGAAGTTTTTTTCTTTTCTTCAAGCAAAACAAAGCTTCAAAAATATACTACACAGAAGGTGATTTTTAGAAGATTTTGGAAATCGTTATCATTTTTTACTTACTACATGGATGTGCCAAAACTCATATCTGTGTTCTATATGAAGAGGCAGTGTCCCTGTGCCATTTGCAAGCTGAGGGGTAAGGCAGGGATGTCCTCATGCAACAGCTCTTCCTTCATGTGCTTCAGGAGGGAGTGTGTTATCTCAAGTGGGTTCAAAACTGCTCCAGCTCATGGGGTAGGAGTAATATGGATTAATATTGAGCTTTCTATCAACTGATCATTGCAACAGAGGAAAAAATAATCAGGATTGTATTTTAATCCTGTGGTTATCAGGATTTCAAAAATGTGGAAGTTCTAGAGAAGCTGTTTTTGGACTTGTCCATGCCTACAGCTCCATGTCCTTCCTGTGATGAGGACCCCAGGGCTGGAGGCAGCTCTGCAGGTGGGGTCTCACCAGAGTGGGGCAGAGGGGCAGAATCCCCTCCCTCCCCTGCTGCCCACGGGGCTTTGGATGCAGCCCAGGACACACTTGGCTTTCTGGGCTGGCAGTGCCCATGGCTGGCTCATGTCCAGCCCTCACCCCCAGCACCCCAAGTCCTTTGGGGCAGGGCTGCTCTCGATCTCTTCATCCCTCAGTCTGTACTGGGGCTGCTCTGACCCAGGTGTGGCACTTTGCACTTGGTCTTGTTAAACCTCATGGCATTCCCAGGGGCCACTGCTTGAGCCTTTCCTGGTGCCTCTGGATGGCATCCCATCTTTCAGAACTGTCAACTGCACCGTCAGCTTGCTGTCTTCTGCAAATTTGCTAAGGGTGCACCCAGTCTCTTCATCTACATCAATAATGAAGACATAAATAAATAACATTGGTCCCAATACAGACCCCTGAGGGACACCACTTGTTACTGATGTCCATCAGGACTCTGAGCCATTGACTACGGACCTCTGGATGTGACCATCCAACCACTTTGTTATCCCTCAAACAACAGTCCATTCTAATCCAACATTAAATCCCTCTCTCTCCAGTTTAGAGGGAAGGATGTTGTGGGTGATGTGTCAAAGGCTTTACAGAAGTCCAGATAAAAATGACATCTGTAGCTCTTCCCTTTTACACTGATGCAGTCACCCCATCACAGAAGCCCACTAGTTTGGTCAAACAGGATTTCTCTTGGTGAAGCTGTGCTGGTTCTCTCCAATCTCCTCCCTGTCCTCCATGTGCCTCAGCAGAGCTCCTGGGAGGATCAGTTCCATGATCTTCCCAGGCACAAAGGCGAGGCCAACAGGTCAATAGTTCCCAGGGTCTTCCTTTCTACTCTTCCCTTTTTAAAGATGGCTACAGTGATTCCCTTTTTCCAGTCACTTGGGAGTTCTTGTGGCTGCCATGAATTTTCAAGTATCATAGAGAGTGACTTGGTGACTTCACAGGCCAATTCCCTTTGCATGGTATGGAACAGAGATCACTTCTAGGCTCCTGGTTTTTACCATCCAGGTCAGAACAGACAACATCACACAGAACAGTAATGCAGACAACTTGCAAGGACCAGAGACTGACTTTTGTGGGTGAGAAGGCAATATCTGTTTTTGTTACTAACTCATACCAGTAACATGTTTATAATTTGCATGCATGCAGATAAAGCATGGGAAACACATAAGAATATATTTGCAGAACTGCAGAGAGTCAATGGTTTTTTAAAATCAAAGACATTGTCTTTGTTATAGATCTTTATGTTGTGATTCTACTGCTTTTGGAACTATATTCAATTAAGAAGTCAGAAGTTATGAAGCTAAATTTATCGTAGGCAAAATTCCATGCTCCATGCTATATTTGTGCATCCATGAAAGAAATGAAGAACTGTTTTAGTTCCCTAATACATTCCTGCTCCTTTCAGCATGTTCCAGCTGAGAAATGGGACACAACAGGAAATAGTTTATAGGTTTTTTTTATGTGAAAGGTGACTATAACTGTCACTTCGATTTATCTTATAGTTTCCTGAGTTTTGCCAGTCTTTTAGTCCATTCAGATAATATAGCTCTTAATTTACCTGTCATCATTCATAAACTACCCACATGAGCATTGCAGTGGGGAAAAATGATGTGAATTTCTGGAAATGTGGACTTCCTAAGAACTATTTTGAGAAGTAATATTACACTATATTTGCAGTCATCTTTGGCATAAAGGATCAGCAGAGAGCTAAGGGAAAGAGTTTGAAACATACAGCAATTACTGGAAAAGGAAGCTGACTTATACAGTGTTAATGAAGGGAAGTATTTTTCCTTTGTGATAAATTGAAGTGACATGTGAGAGTGGCCCTTAAAAATCCTCCATTTACTCTCCTAGGGCAAAATCTCTTAATGGGCTAGGTCCAACTTCACTAAAGATGATAGAGAGTCTTAATTGGCTTCAATAGGACTTGGATCAAGGCCACAGGAGTCATATAGATTAAAATATTTTCTGCTATCTAGCTGTATGGCAAGAAACAACTGTGGCGATAATATTTGCATGAACAGCTTATGTTTTTAGTTTGCTGTTTCACTGTGGGGAAAAACATGTTTGTTGTTTATTTCTTTGTCCAATACACATCTATAGCTTTCTAATGTCATGCAGAGAACACTAATGCAATATATTATGCATGCTATCTATATTCTGTTATGTCATTGGCTTTCACCTCACCTCATTTTTCTGTTGAGTCTGGAAGGTGGTTGAGGGGTGATGAGAAGGGAAATACCCTAAATCTGTCAGAATTATTTAGACATGTTGATGTGTTTTGAAAAAAAATGAGTACTCATTGCTGTGCATTGTTTTTCTAGAGTAAAATTCTGAACTGGCACAAACTAGATGGTTCATATGTACACAATTGCATTGATCAGCCTCTGCTTTATTATTTTCCCATGTATGATATCACCTATTAAAGATGGACTCTAACAGTCACAGGAAAAAAAATATTGTGTCTACCCTGAAATAATTTTTCTGTTTCTGATTTTTGCTAACACATTTATTTTATATTTCATCTTTCCTCTTTGTGCTTTATTAATTTACTTTCATCATGAGGTAAAACAAATACAGTAGAAATACACTACACAATTCTCTGTAATGAAAGACCTCATTGTGTCCTGTAATCCTGTCCACTGTGGTATTTTCAGCACCCACATGGTAAATGCACATGAATATAAAACATGCACATAACCCCAAATTAAGACAAAACTTTAAATGAAAATACACAGTCTCTTATGGATCTTATTTAAGCAATTTGCTGAATGATATTCTTGTGAGTTTTCCTATCGTGGTTTACTCCTTCTTATGGGAAAACTAAAGGGAAAGGATTTACTTGAAAAAAAAATAACAGTTTCAATAAGGTGTTAAAAAGAAAATGAGCTGCTGACTATTAGCATAAACAATTTATATCCTGTACAATTTAAGATGATGGAAACAACATTTTCTGAAATCCTTGAGTGCTTAAAAGTCTTGGACCTTTCCTATGCAATGGCTTTAACTACAATTCAGAACATGATCTAACATAAAGCAGCTTCCATCTTATCATTGCACCTCAGTGCACAGAACATCTGTACTTGTGTGTAAAGAAAAAGACATTTTTATACAAGATTTTTGAAATGTTTCCATTTATTTATTCATGAGACCCCTAAAACTGCTCATGAAATTCCTAAAACTGTTCAGGTTTGCTAATCAAAGGAAAACAGTGTCACTACTGAAATAAACACCTTTTGAACATTCTGTTATAATTTCAGGAAATAAAATGAATAGTGAATTCAGAGCTATCTTGGCTAATTTGAAATGTGAAGATGTCACTAGATACTGAGTTTTCAAATTACTTGTTTTCAGCAACTCTTTACAGTCTTGGGCAGCAGTTGATCATGTGCTGTAGATATTGTTTTTCTTGCTTCCAAACTCCAGCTTAAATACATAAAACAGAATTTACTTCCTTTTGTCAGTAAAACACAAACCAAAAATAAACTCTCCAAAGGATCCATATACTGTGGTCTGAAATAAGTGGAAGATAAAACAATTTAATTAGGACTTGGAATAAAATCTGAAAAATATCCTCTAAGAACTAATCAAAAGGATAAAGCACAGAAAAATAAAGAACACAATACAGACAAGTTTTTTTCCTCCCCTCTATGTGTATATTTTGCTTTCTTTTTATGTAAAAACAAATGATGAACCTTGGGTGTGCTTTAGCCTGTTTTCTTTTTCACTTTTTCCTGAGACTCTGTCATATCCTGTTTCCTTTGAAATGAACTGGATGCCACAAATAGCACTAATCCAAACCAACACCATATTACTTCTTTGGAGAGGGGCTGAGAAACAGATAGAAATGAACCAATGCACAGCTAAAAGAAATATGGAGAAAACCGTAACAGAATGGATAATGCATCTGATTGAAGAAATTCTTTCTTTCCCCAGTTGTCTCTTCTTGCACATACAGACACACACACACGCACACACACACATATATCTACACACTTGATTTATTTGTGAAACATATATCTACATATATCTACACACTTGATTTATTTGTGAAACAATGTCTTCTAAGCATAGACTTTTCCAAAGTAGAAAGGCAATTAAACAGAAAAGTTTGAAGCTGCCAATCACTCCCACAACCAACAAAAGCATCTACTGTCAAAGGAAATAATGTAATGTAAGCCCCCTCCCACATTCTACCAAAGCAAACAATGTAAACAATAAGTAAAGTAAAAAATAAGTTTGTTTATCATATGTCATAGCATAGCATAGCATACATTTTTAAACCTTCCCCCTTAAGGATTTGTGTTTTTGTATCCCATTATGTTAATTTGGCCGTACATGTGACATGGAAGTTAAGGAACAACAGGAAAAGTTAGCTTTTCTACATGCTTTTCTGTTGGGGAAGCACATTACTGCTGTTGCAGGTTGGGGTGTTGTTTTTTTCTAATTTTTTTGGCTTCTGGTGTACAAATAAATTGACAATCACACCTTATCATCACTTAAAGATGCAAGTGCATGCTAGAGTTTACTGAAACACGATTGGCTGCTACATAAATCAATCTGATAGAGATCAGTCCCATGAAAAAAAAAAGATAAAGCATTAGCCTCTTCTTTTGGAATGTAATTCATTTTAGATAGTGGTTATTGATGATTTCATTCCACTGGTACATGTACATGTCTAGACCATGTTTTTGTATAAAATATTTAAACAGTACAATATGTTAATTTCAAGAAAGACCATGAATAAACAATGATTAAAAATTTGTTTTTGCAACATTCCAGATGTAACATTTTCATGCAGAAAATTTGGTTTCCCTTAAAATGAAATTTGTCTTTTACAGCAATTATATTTTATTTCTCTGCCTTGTATGCAAAATTTACTTGTTTATTACTGTAAGATTTTCTCCACCAGATTTTTTTTCACCGTTTCTATGAAACCTTCCAATTGGCCTTATTATAGTTATGCGAGATTTTGCTGATGTGCAATATGTAAGACTAAGCCATTCACTCAAACATACTCAAATTGTCCTCATTAACTCATCCTGGCTTTGGATTAACCCTTGTCAGCAAGGGGAGGTTCTTTGCTTTTGCAATGGGAGCTTTTTTCTCTTGATTTCATATTAATATACTTGGGTTCCTTTCTTTTTTTCCTTTCCTCTAGCTTCCTTTCTCTGTCTTCCACCTCTTTTCAAACTGAACAAAGCATTCCTTCCAGAAAGCAATCTTCTAAAATAAGCCAGTTTTGACATTATCTAAGCCAGAAAATAAAACAGCCTGGGAAAAAAAAAAAATCTTAGAATATGAACAACATTTTATTATGTGCCTGGCCAGTTGAAAACCAGACAAACAGAATCTTACCAAACTTGCCAGAAGAATTTACCTTTAGGTTGAGAAAAAGCATGGAAAATTCAAGGCACTTCTTCAAATGTTTTCTTTTACTAATCTTGCCTCCCTGTTGAAAGCACAGAGGGGCAAATGAAAGATAGATGGAGATGATCACTGTACTCTTGCAGTGAAGGATACCTCTGTCTCCTGAGGAACATTCTCAGTGGACGAAATAAGTAGTACTCAGTTGGGTAATATTCCTAAATTCACTGTAAAAATATGTCAGAAACTTTTCACCAGAGACCAGGAATTTTGAAGTCTACACCTTATTTATACAGATTTTGGGATGATTTTCTGAGCTTTTATGTATGCTTCTCTGTCTGTCTGTCCATCTCTCCCTCTGTTTTTCTAGCAGAAACCTTTTGAATCCTAGTGACCTGTTGGCTGCTAGCAGGTTTCTCTGCTCTGTCTCTGTAAATAGCATGTAGAAGGCCTATAAAGCAAACTCTCAAATAGCAGCATTTTTCACTCACTCATAGAAATCCTCTGGTTTTGCTGCAGATGTTTTTCTGTCATTCTTTGCATCCCTGCTTTCTGCTTATACTGCAGAGCATCATTCCCATTGGTTTTCAATGAATAGAGAGCTGGAGGAATGAGAAAAGGAATGGGAAAGAAAGGAAAAAGGAAATTACAGAGGGAAAATCTGCAATTGTCTGCAATTCCCAACAGGCACTAACAGTGTGCAGTTATTTAGCAGTGTCATTTTTGACATGGTCTTGGGGACACTTGTGTTTGAGCAATTACCTTCTTGAAAATCTTCTGAGGTTGTTTAAATTAGCTTGTTTTAAATGAATGTAAATTTAACATCACTTACGAAAAGTCAGGTATTAGCCCAAGGACACAAGGTTCTTGTATCATTAGTTCTGTCATGTTCTGACTTTCTGAAGATTACAGGATTGTTTGCTATTTTGACAGAAAGCTGACACAACAATCATTTATTTCTAATAAAATCCCCCAAAGGAATAAATACAGCTCTGTTATAGTTATGTAAAAATAAGGTTATCCTAGGAACTAGTTGATCATACAGTATGTCTAATTTCATTATATTTGACAATGATGCAAAAGATTATGCTAACTACTAGTAGGTTGCTAGTGTGTTCAGACTGAAATACTTATCAATATTCTTGGAAAATGCATTTGTGTAGGCAAGTTTTGCAAGGAGGAGGAAAATCAATCTTAATTGTTCTGAGTTCTGCAAGAAGAATTAACAGTTATGCTATGCTGAGCACTAGGTTTATGGAAGTTACTGAATGCTACAAACTTTTCCAAGTGATGTTTTATAGAACTGCTTTTAAAAATCCCAGAGGGTAAATAGTATTTTCAGAACAAACAGAAAAATGCTGACCTTGTCAGATTTAGCTGCTGAAAGCCAAGCTGTTTTAAAACTTGGAGGATCAAGGGTCATGGTTATAAACAACACAGATAAAAAGAAAGAAAGGAAGGAAGGAAAAAAGAAAGAAAACTAGAAACAAAAAAAGAACTACACAGTGAATATAAGTAATAAATATGTTGACCTAAACAAGAAGAATATGAGATATTTATGCAAAAGCCAGGTGGGGGTGAAGAGATTGCAAAGAGGGAAAAAAGAGAAAGTGCACAAATTGTACTTGGGAAAAAAATGTTTCTTAGAGCTTGTTTTGAATCCGGAAATGAGTCACTTTATCATCATGTGTTTTTGGTTTTGAAAGGGGAGAAAGGTCAAAGCTTCTTTGTTTTAAATAAACTGGTCACTGCTTCTGAAGTGTAACATGATAGGGTTCAAGAATCCTAATGAAACTGGTATTTTCTTGACACCCTGGGCTGCCGTACCTCAGCAGTTGTATGGTCATGTATTGTAAGCCCAGGGAGTTTTATAAACAAAGGCATGACAGAGCATGACTTTGCTCATGACCTTCATACCCTGGTGCTCCTGTGTCAGCCATATGGGCAGTGTGATGGCTAAATTTGCCACCACTTACACACTTTCCCAGATTGCTGCTGCACACATGGCCCTCCACCATCATGCTCAGAAACATGGAGTTATTACCCTGGGCCCTGTATGACACCTCTTTCCAAAATGATTCTGATGGAGTAAATTTTCATAGAAAATAAAGAGCTAGAGACACTTAAAGTGACACCAGAAATTAAAAATGGCATTGCAAAAAAAGGCAGCAGGAATGCTACAGCTAAAAAACCCCCAATCAGTCAACCGAACCCAAAAAGAGCAATGCAGGTTTTAACAAAGACTTTTGGTACAAGTGGATTTGCTGAGGTCCAGAGTGTACTAGAACCCTCACAACCTTGTCTACTGGGAGTTTGTTGTGTTTACCAGATTCTACACCTAAGGTACTCAGTTTCACCCAATTCTAACTGCGGGCCAAGAAACACTTGCGGAGGGAATCAGATAATAGCGAAGAAATTATATAGTAGAATTTCAGGCGTTTCAGCGTTACCTTACAGTGGAAGGCCTGATGGTAAAGGAGCCTGAAGACTGTGCAAACAGAAAAGGAAATAAAGTTTCCTGGAAAGGCAAGGGCAAGGGCAAAGGCAAAGGCAAATGCAAGGCAGGGCGAGGCGAGGCGAGGCGAGGCGAGGCGAGGGGAGGGGAGGGGAGGGGAGGGGAGGGGAGGGGAGGGGAGGGGAGGGGAGGGGAGGGGAGGGGAGGGGAGGGGAGGGGAGGGAAGGGAAGGGAAGGGAAGGGAAGGGAAGGGAAGGGAAGGGAAGGGAAGGGAAGGGAAGGGAAGGGAAGGGAAGGGAAGGGAAGGGAAGGGAAGGGAAGGGAAGGGAAGGGAAGGGAAGGGAAGGGAAGGGAAGGGAAGGGAAGGGAAGGGAAGGGAAGGGAAGGGAAGGGAAGGGAAGGGAAGGGAAGGGAAGGGAAGGGAAGGGAAGGGAAGGGAAGGGAAGGGAAGGGAAGGGAAGGGAAGGGAAGGGAAGGGAAGGGAAGGGAAGGGAAGGGAGGAAAAAATCCACTGAAAATAAATGGAACAATCTCCTCTTTTCCTATTGTTCAAATTGTGCTTATAGAGTCATAGAATGGTTTGGGTTTGAAAGGACCTTCAAGATGATCTAGTTCCAATCAACTGGCCATAGGCAGGTACAACATCCAGACCAAGAGCAGGTTGCTCAAAGCCCCATTCTGGCCTGGCCTTGAAAACTTTTAGGGATGGGGCAGCCACAACATATCTGGGCCAGCTGTACCAGTGCAGCACCACCCTCACAGTAAAGAATTCCTTCCTATTTTCAAATCTAAACCTGTCCTCTTTCAGTTTAAAATGATTTTCCTTTGTTCTATCTTTTCATAGCCTTGTAATAAGAATGTATGTAGTTCTTCCATACATGTCTTCACATCAGGCTTGTGTGGACAGCAATCTCTTATTATTTAAATTTCCATGTCCTGTTATTCTGCACAAATGAAAGGTTTTTATCTTTGTCTCAACTCATAGCACCTCTCCATTCTTTCTGAGATCCTTTCCTGACATGCTTCTGGCAACATCTCTCTTCCAGACTGAGAATTCCTCTCAATTTTGTTTGCTGATTCATGCTGCCACTTATGCTTAAATGTGAGATATCAAGCTGTATCTGTTATACATTGCTCCTTTTTTTTTTCTTGACCACATTCCAAGCTTTACCCATTAGATAATACCCTAAAGTCTGTAAGGAATAATTTCCATCTAAAAGTTCTTTCCTACATTGCTTCTGTAATTACTTCAGCATTAGACTAAATGTTCTTTAGGAGACTCATTTCTTCTTCTGGTGTTTGTAATTTATCTGCTGTAAAAGGCCATCTGTTCCCAGACCACTAGAAACAACAATGGAAGAGCACACTTATACAATAACATGGGGATATGTATCACTGGCCACAAAATTGAAAGGCAATTATGGTAATGAAAATTGTGAACTTTCAAAATGACCAGCTTCATTATTCTTCGTGGCATCAATCCCCAAACTGGGACAATTACTCAGTTTACAATAAAACTAAATAAAAGCTGACTGATTCATTGGACATTAGCTGTTTCAGAGCTAGCGTCATGCTTGCTATTTGAAGTAGCACTTGAAATGACATATTATGCAGAAGCACCCCAAGAGCCTGGATTTCCTACTTTGACCTTGCTTCAACATTCTGCTCTCTATTGTGCCCACTCCTTTCTCTCTCTAGCCTTGAATCAGTCTGTCATTCATTCAAAATGGACCACTAATGGGAGGTAACAATTCCTTTCCAGTTTATTTCACTTTACCTTTCTGCCGAATCATGTCTGCCCTACAATTCTCTGCCTGAGAGAAACCATCCTGCTTTGACTGTTATGATACTGAGATCTGAATTTCTGAGGATGCACTGACCTCACAAATGTCATAAAAATGAAGTCATTTAACAGGGCAGAATTAGGGTTCTCAGGCTGAACCCTGTAAACAAAGACTATGTCTGCAGCTTGGCAGAAATGGGGAGGACTGAACAAAAAACCAGAACAGAAGAAACATGATAATTTCAACCTCTTTCTTGAGTATGGTACAGGCAAATCAAACCTCCAGCAGTTCATTGTTTGGTTTAGGTTTCTAAGACACCAAAGAGATTCTTGATCAGAAACGACCCATCAGTAAATACTACGTTGTGTTGGAGGTACAGGGGAAGGTATTGGTCTTTATTGTGCTCAGTGAAACGGGTTGAAATATTGCTTTCTTATCTTGAAACACTTTATGATTTTCTTCAAATAAATTATGTTCACAAACCACCATTATGTCATGTTATCCTGCTTATCCACCTGTTGGAAAGAAAAATGAACAAAATGAGAAAATATTCACAACTATGACAAGCTTTTCTGGAAGTTGGATTAATCTGCAGTCTCTTTTATTTTTGTATCCCTGCAGAGGGAGATTCATTGTAAAACACTAGTTTGCTTTTCCCCTCAATCGGAAAAACAATGCAATTATAACAGATTCAGTAGAGCTTCAGATATGTCATTGATCCATGCCAATTTCTAAACCTTTAGAAACTTTCTTATTGAAAAGTCATCAGATTAAGACCTAAATTGAAGAAGGATGTTCCTGTGAGTTAAACTGTTGGACTGGGAATCAGAGACTCACATTTCAAGTCCTGGAACTGCTGTAGACTTATTTTGTGATTTTGGTTGTGATCCAGCAATGCACTTAAATTGGTGTTTAATTTAAAACCCTTGAGTGGTCCCATTAAAGCTAAGCACAGAGTTAAGTCTTTATTAAACAGGAGAGTTAGTCTGCCTGAACTCATTTCTCTAGCTATAAGATGTGTTAGTACTTATATTGTCCCACGGTTTGTTTTTACGGAAAACCTTCTGGTGCAAAAAAAAAAAAAGTATCTTCTGATCTGTGCAACACTAAGACAACTGATGTCAGCTGGAATCTGTAAAAACCATTCTGCTGCAAAGTAGTGATAGTCAATGAATTATCTTCTCATCCTTTGGAAGCTAGCTACTGCTATGAAAATACTATTTTCATGGGGGCTTAATGGAGAGGGGGTAGGGGGCATTTACGAGCTTCACATCACTCACATGTGTCTGGTTTAAGAATACCTCTCTGTCTGGCTGCAATCCCACCTTCTTTTGCTGCTGGCTGGGAGAAGAGTCAAGCTGCTCCTTCAGCAGCCAGCAGTAATTGCTGTGATACAAGTAAGCAGGTAGACTAATGTTCCTGCACTAAAGCCTGCATTTTGGGAAAGAAATTGAATGAATCTGCAATATTTTGTCTTATTTGTTAATATTTTACAATTTCTTTTGATAAATCTTTTCTCCTTTGTGCTGTGCTGTAAGGGAGAACCCAAAGCCTCATTTATTTGACAGATCTATGCATGCTTCCTGCAATGGATTGTGAAGTTTGTGCACTTGTCCAAATATAGTTAAAAATTTTGTTCACTAAGTGCAAAAATATTCTCACAAGTAAGAAGAATGATTAATTTTTACAGCAGCACTGAGAGTAGGTAAGCAATACAAATCACCAATATTTCAATTTGAAGCTTAATTGAATCCTCACAGATCCTTTGAATACATTCTGGCTACATATATGACACGGCTACATGACATTGCATGAGGGACAATATAAGTATCTTTTCTCCTTAGAATTCTTTACTTGTTCAAAACCACAGAGGGAAATCCATTTTGTGCTTGTGTGTCAGACAGCCTACCTGAAATTTCTGAGACAGGCCTAAGGTCTCTAAGACCCATAAGCTCTCTTGTTGTGCTCATTCATCAAGGAGCCAGTGATCTAGCTTCTGCATTTGGACAACAAGCAGGAGATTGCCAATTGTCTTGGAAATGTAAAATAAACACTTTTTCTACATATGTAAATGCCATTGTTTATTGACCACTTACTCAGGTTGGATATAATTGGGGTCATTTGGGAAACATAAACAGCTCAGTGCCTGTCAATACTTGACCTTTAAAATATTCAGTACAATCAGTGTTACATGATGTTTAACAAGCTGGCCTTTTCATGTGGATGCAGCTGTTGTTGCCATGCAAGAGGGAATGAAGGTCCTGTTCTTCCTTACGAACTTTTTAAAAAATGATTTTTAATTTCATCTGTGGTATTGAAATAACTCAGAATAAAACAAATCCTACCACTGAAAATTTAATTCAGAGTCACAATCTTTGGAAAAAGTGAAAACCAATTTCATGTGAAAGGCAGGGAAAAAACCAACCCTAAAGCAGCAAAGTGAAAAAGGGCCAGGATTTTAAACAGTTTAACTAAGAGTATCTTCATGCATTATGACATATGGCAAATGTAAATTAAGCCACCTTCAGGATGTCACAAGCAAAATTTTCAACAGTGGTTCTGATGACTGAGAGGCTCTTGAAGAATCTCTCATCAGCAGACCATAAACACTAAAGCACAAGCTATCACTAACATGCAGATGTTGTCAGGATGTGACTTCAGCACAGATATAGATCCTGATGGGGAGACAAGACTGCAGATGTTTAATGGATTATTGTGGAAACTAATTGCAAACTATTCTATTTTAATTATTTAAATTTTTCACAAAAGAGATATTCTATGTCTTCAGCCTCTGTTGCCAGTGGGTAAGTTAACAATTCCTGTAAATAAAAGCAAACAACTTTTTGACTGAGCTAATTGAAGCTGTTAATATTTCTGAGCAGTGATAGATAAATGTTTCCATTTCAAATTACTCTTTGAAACAAACAAAGGAAAAGCCCAGACATACTGTCTTCAAAGAATGAAACAACATTATTCTATTTTAACAGAGGACAACAAGAAATAAGAACCTGTTCATACAATGGTGACTTCTTTTACCATCAAAAAGAAAGAAATAAAGAAAAACTAAATAGAAAGACAAAGTGACAAAATGAGTTCAGAAGATAAGATGTTAAGGCCAGTAATTTTGAGTCAACATTTCTTGCAAATACAAAAGTCAGTAAGAAACCAGTTGTATAAACTTTAGTCCTTGAAACCATTTTTACCTACTGAGCATGATTTTTATAGATGGCTCTTTCCACAGTTTTCACCAGCCTTGGAAAGTTCTGGGAATGAGGGAGTAAGGAAAATCTTTTGCTGACTTTTCACTTCCATAGGCTGTACTTGCCATTTTTTAAAAAGCTGCAAGTCAAATGCTTTAGCATTCCTTGAGGTGAGGACCACTTTCTTTTAATAAACAAAAAAAATTTCATTTTTAAATTAAAAAAAATTAATAAACTAAAAAATACCCACCAAAAAACCTAAATTAAATTTAAATTAGCTAAGTAAAAAATGGAAATAAAAAAACCCCAATAAGATAGAATAAAATATCTTTGGTATTACTCCATCAAGAAGTGGGTTTCAATATTCAGTCAACTGGGTTTTTTTCTGCTCAGTGTTAAAAGTTGTGGTTGAAATAGGTCAGTTTACTAGTGCCCTCTTCTGCTTTACACTGGTCTCTGCTGCCCTCTCCTAACCTATTCTCTCCCTCCAGCAGTTTCTGTTCTTCCACTCACTGATCCAGCAGGACCTTGGCCCCCTCAGGTCCCTCATGTCAAACAAGCAGGCATCTACTACATTACATGGCCTGAAGGTGACTGCACAGGGAGAGAGGGGAGAGAAGGGGCGGGAGTGCGGGGGAAAGAGAGCGAGAGAGAGAGTCCTTGGAAAGGCAGGATGGCATCCCTGAGCAAAAATACATCAATCACACCAGTCCAGCTATCTCAATTAACCCTTAGTTAAGCTGGGACCTCCTGGAGAAACTGAAAAGACTTTGAGGGAATAAGAGATGCTATCTGCCACAAGGATTACCATTCTACATGTGGATCAAAGACAATCCCACATTTTACCCTAGTGATTAGCTGTAATTAAATAAAGTAAGTCTGTTTAAACTTCATTAGCAGCAAGACATTTGCTACAGCAGAGTGGGCACAAATCATCCATTCTTAATTAAAAGATAATCCACAGGATGACCATAATCTTGTTCTAAAAGTACACTCTTTCCCCTGAAAGATTTCTTCATCAAATAAGGATAAATAACAGTTTCTCTCTGTTTAAGTGATGAAGGAATGGATGTTCCTTCCCATTTGCTTGAATGAGTGCTGAATGTGCCTGATAACATCACTTTGGCATGCCATTATCTAAAATGGTAGAATACCTCACTTCAGCAAAGTGTGACATAAATCTTTGAAAACAAAGAAATTGCATATGTATGAGCTGAAATAGATATGACAGTGTTGGCACATTAATATTCCTGTCACTGGGGGGTTTCAAACTTTTAAGGAGATGATATCAATGAATTCAGGCTGTAGCTGGTGGAAGAGGACAATGTGCTGCCAGACAATTATTAATTATATATACCAAAACATATTAAAAACCCATACAATACAGTCCAAAATATATCATGGTACAGACCAGTGCTCAAGACCCCTCTAAGTCCTACTGCAGCTCTATTGTAGGAGAATTAGTCCTAATCAGCTGCAAAAGGACATTTCCCTTTCTACTTGTACAGTTGTGGTGGTGGTGCACGGGCAACATATGTTTTCAATTATCACATAACAACCCTCATTAACAGTAACTGCAGTGCCCAAATGGACAGTTCTCTGCCCAGTTGCATATGGTCTGAAATTGATCATTATATATGATATGCATATGATATGAGGATATTCAGTTGAGATCTTTTATTGTTTGATGCTAGAACATGTAGAAGTAGTTGTTAAGAAAAATGATATGTCAGTGTCTTCTAAGCAACAGCAAAGCTGAAAATTTCTTATTTTATTCTGAGAAGGAGGAAAAAAATGTGCAAAACCTTTTTATTTATGGTCCTTTGGGTTAGTATATACACTTCTTACTCAGCTCTGGCCCTTGTGATGGGAATACCTGGACAAATTGCGGGAATAAGAGATCACAGACATGAAGATTACATTGTAAGATCTGTGGGGCAGAGACTGTTAGCTCAGTGAGGTACCTTGATGTCTTTTGATCCTTAAAAGTAAGTGAGGAACATGAAAGCCACTTAATCAGCAGAAGAAAATTCATGCTAGAATCAAACCCAGGATCAAAACTCGTGATTGAATCTGCATATAATTCTACAAATAGCCTTTTTAATTTTTCATTTTAATTTTTTATGGAAAAACTTGCTGACAGTGACTATACAGCATGTACTAGTCCAGTTACATGCTGATCTTCAGGGATAGGACAGAAGGGCTGCTTAAAAGCTTTTACAGTTTTTGCTTTTTAACTCTCTAGTTGCTTCTATTTCCTTCTTTCTTTTCTCATTTCTTTTTCTGCCCCCAACTCTGCACTGTTTTGCACATATGACAGGCTGTTTTGAGCCCTGACACCTGACATTTGATAACCTCTCAGCAGTTATGGATAAAGGCCTAAGAAAATTCCTCTTTCACAAACAGGCTTGAAACTCCATATAGTTCCATGTAAAAGCATCTCAAACACACTTGATGACAAGTCAGCTCTTTTAGGCTACTACAAGAGAGCACTAGTCATCTCCAGATATTTTTAAACTTTACTAATAAAATCCTAGAGAGGTGCTTAGGTCAGTGCTTTCAAACAATAAGAAATATGTCTGTGCTTTGTTTTTGATTTAACTCTTTTATTACATTATTGCTATCTGTCATTTCCTGCATGTCAGCACTGTGTCTGAATTGCAAAAATGTCACAGTTATACCATGCAAAAAAGAAAGAATTTTGTACCCTGCCATGATAAGCAACATCCCTTTGAAAAGAAAAAAAAAATTACACGTTGATAGATTATCTGGCAACTGCAAGGTATACTTGCCATGATCTTACAGCAGTGCAGTGGAAGTTGACAGCAGCCTCAGTACTCTCAAATCCCACCCATTCCTCCAGTTAGCTCCAAATTACTTTGCACCTCTAGAATCTGATTTTGAAATTAGGTTAGTTTAATGTTTGAAATTGTGGAGTGACTTTTGTGTATCAATGGACCAGTTTTTACCTCCTTCTTTTATCTGAAACAGCATTTTATGTCCCCAAGCAACAAGGCACATAAGACAGAAGTAATTTTAAGTGCATGTATAAACCCATCAAAGTCAGCAGGACTACCATTTGGGCTTAACATCATGTATGCCTTGCCAAACCAGGGCTTTAGATATTAATCCATGCAAGGAGAGGGGACACATTGTGACTTTGAGCATTAAAGTGACTTGGGACTAAGGTGTTTTTCCTAATTACTTTAGTGTTCCTCTCTGGAGTAATTACAGTAATAGCAAATTCTGTGAAACTTTAGGAGTTATTAATAAAACCCAAAGGATTTTAAAACAGTACAGCTGAAACTCACTACTGTTTACCACTATAAAAAGACAGACCAGAAATAAAACTTTCCAAGCCCCATTTTTCTTTTTGACCAAAAATCAAGCCATTGTTTAACAAAGAAGTAATTCTACACTAATTAGGCAAAACATCCTTGGAATGGACCAATTGATACTCGGCGAGCAAAGAGAATTAAGTCACTGGACTCTTTAAGCTGTAGTCTTTTATGTCAGTTCATTGCAAAAATAATGAACTATAGTCACATCTTCATCTTTCAGTGCACTTTTAGGACAGTTTACATAATACTGAAATACCCAATATCCTTTAACATCTAGAGTAGAATGTCTTTGTAAGAAAAAAAAAAAAAGCCATTTTGACAGTTACTTTCACAATTTAATTGAATGTATTTTATAGTATTACTAAGAACCAAGAGAAATCCACATTCTGTTTAGAGAAATAGCAATGTGCTAGCAAATATTTACACAAGGCAAAAGTTATCTGGTCAATATCTAATGAGATGAAGGAAAAACTAACCCACAGGTATGGCTTTTAGTACAGTATGAAGATTCCACAGATCTTCTGATAAAAGCAAAGTAACAATTTTGGCTTGTAAAGTGAACTACAGATAAGGTTACAAATTTTGGCTTGTAAAGTGAACTACAGATAAGTTTACATCTGTTTTTTCTCATAGAGATTACTTCTGAAGGTTTACATCTATAAAAATGACATTCATGTGCACTATTTAAATAGAAGTATGAGTAGCACAGACCTTAGTTTCCTATATATGCTTTGGATTTCATTCTAACAAGTAAATAATAATTTTTCCACCCTTGATTTGTGACACAGGGTTTATTATATTTTCTTCTCTTTTTAAGAAATAGAGATTATGACAGGTAAAAAATTACAGAAACTCCAATGGCTAGAATTTCCCTTCATTGGTGTTTATGTATTTCTGTGTCTGCAAAAAATACCATTGTTTCTATTTCTAAGTATATTTCAAGATATAGTACTTAAAATTAATTTGATATTGTTGGAGTATTGTTGGTTTCTTTTTTGATTTTCATAAGCCTATGTGATTATGTTTTTTAGTTTAATTGATCCTTAAGGCCTAGATCTTACTGGGTAAATAAATCTGCTGGGCCGTTCCAAAATATCATTGAAATAAATTGCATATGTGACAAACCTTATCTGTGTGAATCACACTGTGAAACCTGGCAAGAAGTGAACAACTTTCTCAATCTGATATTATTAAACAAATAGAGAGCATATAAATATGAATAAACTTTTATAAATTTTGCAGATTATGTCTTTGTCTTGTAAATAGGTGATTAATCCTAAATGCTTGGAAAAACATGTATGTAGACAAGAGACACAAAAATAATGACAGCGTATGGACATTGACTTAAGGGCTAGACTCAAGGATCATTGCGGGTCCTTTCCTACTCAGAATATTCTATGATTCTGTGATTCTATAAGCAATTAAAGGTAATAATAACAACATTTAAACAATACATCTTGAGGATATATCCTATCATTGTATTGATGGATTCCTATGAAATGTGCATTTTTATT
The DNA here is from genome assembly GCA_910950805.1 of Acrocephalus scirpaceus scirpaceus. Lineage (NCBI taxonomy): Eukaryota > Metazoa > Chordata > Aves > Passeriformes > Sylviidae > Acrocephalus > Acrocephalus scirpaceus. Next base: position 58,043,120 of record OU383776.1, read on the forward strand.
AATGCTAGAGAAACAGACATTGAATATGTTCTGTCTGCACTTCAAGACAATTTCTTTAAGAAAAAATTCTGTCTGGCTTAAAATAGCCTTGAAAGATGGCTTGCCTGGATGAGCCTTTTCCAACGTTCTTAAATTCTGATTTTAAATGTAATTTTTCATTTTTTAAAATTGGTATATTGCAATGTCTTCTCACTTTTAGTACACAGTTCAGAGTGTCTCAGCTACCATCAAGGCCACCATGATTCCTTTTTGTAAAAACACTGCATGTATAAAAACGTAATATCATGTAGAATCATAAGTAACTATCCAGGCAAAAGGAGTTTTTCATTTCAGCATATGGGTGATGTTTATCAGCTTCCTAAATGCAGTCAAATTGTCTTCAGTTCAACTAGAATAATAACAAGTCTTCTGCTAATTTAAGCTGATTCCAGTTCCCATACAGAATCAACAGCAAGAGACATTTGGGTGTGTATGCTTCTTCATGCTTGAGTTACAGTGATTGGGTGGCAGAGAAGGCACACAGACAGTTCTTCATGATCAGAAGGTTTTACTACTTCGAGTCTTTGAATTTTTAAAACATGGTCTGTAAAAGAGGCAGTGATTGGTCGGAGAAGGACTGCGTCTTTTCTCCTTTAGCAAAACAACAGGTGACAGAGATTGTTTTAGGAAATTTGTGTGAGAAGAGCAAAGCTCTCTTTAGTATTTGCAAAATAACAAAGACATTGTTATGAGATTGGGAATTTGTTCCCATGGGAAACAGCTACCAGCAACTAGCAGTAAAAATCTAAAGCTTAAGAAAATACAGAGCTACATCCTTGCAATTCTATTTATTTACAATTCAAAGATCCTTAATAGCAGTTTTCTATTCCTGTAGTCCAGAAAGTGCAAACTGGGGCCTTTCCTAAAGACAGGAGTTTACACAACTTCAGGTAAACTGCTGGAGCATTTTGCTGTGGTTGTACGGTCTAAGAACCCGCAGAGGACAGACTCCCAGATGATGGCAACACCTTTTATCACACAAAGCAGTAGCCATTTTATAGAAAATCTGCAGGAAATTACCTGGTCTAGGGAAATGTGCTTCCCTGCCTCCAACATTGGGCCTTACAAAGATAAGACTATGAAATAAAATTTACAACTCCATTAAAAAACAAGAAAACATGGATTTAATGGTTCCTGGATATTTCAACCTGTCTCTGTGCATTTAAGAGTTTCTGTTTCTCTTGTCCTAGAGAGGACTTCACTCTCAGCCTCTGTGATGTCATCTGTACATCATAAATATTAACCTTTCTCTCATTCAAATATAGTCTAATCGATGTATATCTATCTGATCTCTGAGAAATGACTGTGAGATGAGCTTTGAGAGCTACAAATTCTACAGATCTAAATAATGTGGAGAGACATAAAATTTGTTTAATTTTCTCATGTTTACTGATTAGTCTACTATATCATACTCCTTCTACCCACATGCCTTGTCTTCTCTGAGGAAATGTGGGCCTTGGGGGCTAGCTGGGGTTCAGCACAAACACTCATCCCTAAAGGCCAAATCATACCACTGTCAAATTCAGGTCCTTCGGCCTGTTTAAATCAGGAGTAACATCAGGTGTCACAGACCTACAGAAATTGAGTATGGCTTAGGTGTCAGTGTACAGGAACAATTATACTGCCTATCAAGTAATTTAATAACTCAGATGTATAGCAATTCAGGGTGATCACATAGCCTCTCACAAAGAGGCCAACATAAGAAGACTTTGAAAGAGGACATTGGCTATCTTGTACCCAGTATCAGGCATGGGATGTGACGAGATGGGAAGATGATAGGCAGGTAGGCAGGCAGCATAGGTGTCTGCATTCTTGTGTACACCAGAATTTTCCCCACTCAGGACTGGCTTCCTTAATCCAGAACCTACCTCTAGACACAACTGCTGTCAAGGGTCTAGCAGATGTGTGGCATGATCACCTTCAAGCTTTACTTGAATCATTCTGCATGCAGTAGGGACACAAGATGTGCTGACATCCTACCCCAATGTCTTCTGTTACGACATGTGGTTTCAAAAATGAGTCCTGGTGTACTGAGATTGGTGAGCTATCCTCAACAGCAACCCTGTAAGTGCTGCTGGGTAGCACACATCTGTGGGTACAGCCCAGTCATTGGGGTGTCCCAGCTGTGTGTGGAGTCAGCCACCAAACACCTGGACTTCAGGAGTGCCTGAAGGCAAGGGTAATACAGGTTCTTGTTCACAAGTTTTTTGTTTCTAACTCTTTTCTAGGAGATTAAATTTGCTCCTCCGCCTCCTGCACAGCTGATTGAAATATTAATTTCCCTTTCCATTTGAACTACTTCATGTTCAGCTGCTAAGTGTGAGTGTTTTTTTCATGGTTGTTCCTGTAATACTTTCATTGAATCTTTTAAAGATCTTCTCATTTCAGTCTCAGATTTCTGAGTAGACAATAGCTCCTTTTTTTTCTGCATTGAGGGCAGCACCAAAAAAGGCACACAACTGCCTTTCCTTTGCCAGGTTTTAGTTTATGGTCTTTTGTGAGAGTTGTAGTTGGATCTGCCACTGCTTGTTATGAGCCAATGTTAATAGTTATGAGCCCACGTCATTCCAGGAGGAAAAGAGTTACCATTATAGCTGTTTAATTTTATCGGGTGGGGACAATCCCTATTTGACTTACCCTTGGTAGTAATATCTTTCAGTAATCCACTGAAGATCAATGTTTTTCTCCCCACTACCCTCTCTGAGGGTCAGTTTGACTTTTGTATGGAGAAAACTTTATAACAGGTGTGGGTTACACCAGAAAATCTTTCAAGTCTGATATGCTCAGGTCATACCAAGAGAAGAAAAACTGGCAGTGGGGAGGCAATTGAGATCAAGCATATCTGGGATTGCCATGATCTTCTGCTGGGGATTTTGGCTTCGACCAAAAATAAATTCTCCTTTTTCCTCCTGGATGTTATCCCCACAGAGAAACTTCCTCACCGCTTCTCAGAGTAATCCTGCCTGTGATGCCAAAATTAATGTTACAACTCACCGCTGAAGGTGAGGGCAAATCAGGCTCTTGAGGCAGATTGGAGTGAAATGACATTTTATGTATATATACACAAATATATAAATGTGTGTGTGTGTATATATATATATATATATACCTATATGATTTATCTTACAACAATTTAGTTGCAAAGGAAAAGAGCTATGTAGCTGTTTTGATTATTATTATAGGGAATCAGCATTATAAAACATAAAAATAACACTGGAGAATATATATAAGGGAAAAGTAAGAAAGAGAAAGAAAGGCTCAGAGTAGAAAGATATCACTGTCCATGGACCCAGTGACAATACTTGATTGTTGCAATTTTGATGTCTGTGCATGAATATCATGGTCACAGTGGTGGTTGCAGTCTTTATCCATTGTGGGTGGGAAAAGCCTGTGAAGCACAAAGTTCAGTGGGTTAATATATGCTTATGCTAACTGGGAATGCTCAGGTACGTCCCGTGGGTGAGGAGTTTTACACTGTCTGATGTAACACTGTGGATCACGTGCAGTCCACAGGCCCATGAAAGGCCTCAGAAATGTGTCTGGGGGTGCTTTAGAGGTCTTTGATGGTTTATGGTCCCTTCTAAGACATGACAGCTGCCTCTCATGTCCATGTAGTTAGCCAATTATACCCCATCAGAAAGGATGAATGCCTTCAGAGCTACATGTGAATGTACTGGTACTTCTGTGGGGGGGATTTTCACCTAACTGAGCCAGTTATACCCCATCAGAAGGGATGAATAATGTCAATGTCCCAATGTCCTGTCCATGAGGGGGAAGGGTGGGGTTGGGTTTACAGTGGAGTCAGTTTTGTAAGGGATGACATTGGCACAATAAAAGCATTTTCCCACCTTTGCAGGGTCTGCTTCTTTATTGTCTTCTTCCCTTTTCTGGCTCAAAACCCAGCTTGAAGCCTCTGGTAGTGGGTGTGTACCCCTCTGCACAAAGGTGTAACCTTGCACTCATCAGCAAAGCGCTCTGCTGCTTTTGTAAATGGCTGATTATTTGAGTCAATAGTCATTAATATTCCAGTCTCTCACAAGGAGTCATTACCAAGAAGCAAGGACATTGAGACCAAGCAGAGGGACAGAGCATGGAGAAGACTGTTTCTCCTTCTTGTCAACCTGTACAGGCCATATGAAAGGTAAAAACTCAGGAGCTAAACATGCAGCCTGCTGGAAATTAACATGGACAAAGAAGGAAGGGAACTTGTTTGAGCTCTAGAGGTCATGAAAGGCAGTAGCACCCAAAAGACCAGAAGCTTTTTAATAATTGAAAAATAAAACTGAAACAAGAAGGTAACTGGAGACAAGAGTGCAGCTTGAAGGACAGAAAAGGCAGAAGAAATCCATTCAGGTTTGCACATGCGGGATGCAAGGTACAGTCATAATGACTTCTTTGCATACTTTTCTTAATGGAGAATTAGTGTTTATTTGTCTGGGATTTTAATTTTTTTTTTTTTTAACTAGGGATATGAAGGATGGGGCACTGAATTTAGCAATAGAATCTATTTCTGGCTGTTCATATACATTTAATCTACCTACTTATCTAGCTAGATCTAGATATAATATAGATGAAAATATATACCTATACCAAAATATATACTTATATGTACACATATACATATACACATTAACAATATGTGGGGATGAGGTGATATATTTGGATATGACCTCTCTTCTGATATATTAGTTACAGAATGCTTTTATATAATAATAATAGTATATTATTAAATGTTTAGAATCATCACTTAACAGTCCTCAAGTACTCAGACGATCTCTCCCTAAATCCATAATTCTAGAGATATTATAGAAAGCATGGGACTCAGAAGGGGTTTTGGAGGAGGATAGTTCTGCAGTACTGTAAGAGGGAGGAGGACACATTTTATGAAGGTGTGGTTATGGCAGAAAGGCATTGACTGGAAGAGTGCAGGATGAAACCCTCAGAGGTGACACTACATAGGTAAAAAGGGGCAGAGGCATGTCAGTTTTGAAAAGAGGATTGGATATGGATGTCACAGAAAGGCATTTGGAAGTGAAGGAAACTGAGAAGCGCAAACTGAACTGGCGATGGGAATCTGTGTTCCGTCATGTATCTCTCTCTTTCAAACATCTCAATTACTTATAAGGAAAAGATGAATTTTCCATTTCCGTAGCTAAACTTTCTCCCTTCTTTCTCATTAAATGGCAAATCCCACTGTTCAGAGAGTAGGGTATGCAACTAAACAGTCTGTTGGAAAATACAGTAGAAGTGTATTAACTAGTACATATTCCTAATAGTGTATTGAATTTTCTCTCTTCTCTGGTTCTCAAAGTTGTAAAGTATATTGACAAGTTCCAGTCAACAATATAGGCTGTAAAAGTCTTCTTTCCTCCCCTCCTCCCCCTCTTCCCCAAATACTGAGCTTTTAGTCTAATTACTTATTTGCAGTCTCAGCAAGCCAGAGAAGAGAATTTTATCCACTTTGGCTTGTTTCTGAATACTAACTAGCCAGGCCAGTCAAGGCTCTCTAAAGAGTGAAAGTGCATGAGAGACACACTGCATTTGACACAGTCAGGAGGCAAAAGAAAGAGCAAAACAAAAGTCTATTCAGGGCTGAATCCTCTGATATACTTACCCATCCCCCACCTCCTTTAAAAATAAAGAGAAAGGGGAAAACTCATGAATCCATGGCTGAATGCCTGAGGTTGTCAGAATAAAGGACAATGAGTGACAGCTGACTGTCAGCACAATTCTCAGAGTCTGAGTTATCGCTTTTTGGCATTGTTCAAGTAGGAAAAAAGCATGTGTGCTTAACAAGAAAGTATTGCAGAAGTGCTTTGTGAGGGGCTGTGCTCACACCAGCTGCAAACAACCGAGGAAGCTATAGTTCCACATGGATTTTTTCCATGCTCTGTGAAATCTTCCCTGCTGAACTCATTAAAAACTTTTCTAAGCATGTGGGCACTAAGTGATGCTTTAGGACAACAGGAGTCGTAAAACTTTTCTTTTAAGGAAATCCTGACAGGCTCACCTAAAACTGAGCAACTTACATGTTCACAGCAGTTAAGTACCTGTTGGTTATTTAAATAAAACCCCACTGTGGTGAAGGCCAATCTTTAAATATTTCCTGCATGTTCTACTTGTTTAGAATCTCCTTGCAAGCTTATTTTTTTTCTCTGCAGATTTGACTACACTTTCATCTTCACTGACTGCCTTAATCCTTCAGTCTTTGCTTTTCCAGTGCATGATCAGCTTGTTTTTAAGTCACATTTACCCACATTTGTTAATGCTGAAACATTACTTTAGGCATTTATATCTCCATAAATCCATACAAATGATGCACAGGTTTTCCTGAGAAAGGTCGAAAAAGCTAAAGCAGAGAAGATTTTAAGGTTATTTAAATAATGTATTTTAAGTTGGCAGATATTTAACTGCATGGTTTATGTACTAAAAAGAACTACCTGAGCAGAGCAACATCTCATGACAGAGAGACCCTGGAATGACAGGGTTTTTAGTAATTAAAAATAGATCTGGCCTGTGTTCAAAGCATTAACTCACTTAAGCCTGTTCACTACCTCTACTAGAGAGACATTGATTTTATTCCCAGCTCCAGGCTTTGTCAAGGTCCATAACAACTGCAAATAGGACCAAGGGTCCAGGTCTTGCCACCTAGGCATGAGGGCTGCTCTGAAGTGTGGTCCTCCCTGAGAGTGAGGATGTGACCGAGAAGCAGCCAGTGAGAGGGACAGAGATGTTGGTCTGTATCACTCTTCCTGCCAGCAGATCACCATTGTGGGAGGGCTCAAACTGGTGTTACCACTCCGGCAGGTGTCACTGTACATTATGAACCTTTAGAGAGAAACAAAGAAAGGAGAGTTGAAGTGTCAGTGAAATGCAACAAGGAAAATAGAGGTAGTTAATTCACACAGACTGTGTTTGTTGTTGGTTTTTTTTTTTTCCTAACTAAGAGGAAGAGATTTTTGTAGCTGGCAGATATGATATTTTGAAGTTCCATACTTTGCATAAAACTAGTAAAATAAACACCTGCAGAGGAAGTTTGTAGATAGGTTTCAGAAAAACTTTTTTATTTGTTTCTGTAATCTAAACTCTGGAATAAAGGCTGGGTTTTCAGGAAAGGGAACGGAAGTTGTGCAAAACTCTTGCCACTTTGCTCAGAACATGAACTTTGAACTGAATTTGAACTGAACTTTGCCACTTTGCTTCAGTGTCTATGCTGATACCACCATTTACTGATCTCTGTATATAGAAAAATTAAGACTAGAAATACTCCTTTATGAGAAAGAATCCCATATCTAAAAAAAATTCCACCTGCAATTACAAAAATTTGGCTTATTTTAAAAGGTAGTGCCTAATCTTGCTTGATTTGCAATATTTTGCAAACATTTTTTGATGCCTTTATTGTGTGGAAGGCATGGAGATGTGATTTTCCCATGAGCAGCCTCATCGCATTACCTAAATTTCTCACAAACACTGTCAGTTCATGTGGAGCATTAGTCATAACTATACCATGTACTCTCCAGATGTCATATAAGATGTTTATGGAAAATGGAGAAAGAAATGGACCAAGATTTCCAGTGCAAAACCAAGCAGCTTTAGTTTTGGGCTTTAGGAACTTTCAATTCTCATTAAAACATGTTGTTTTTTTTTTCCCTGACCCTTTAATAACGACATGGAACTTTACAAGAGTTGTTGCTGTAGTCTTCCATTTTCAAGACCTTTCTCCCTTTATAATTTATTTTGGAATAATGGAATATCTACTAAAAAAAGTAGAAACTGTTCTGTGTTGCAGGAGAAAGAGATATATCAGAAATTAATACCTAAAGAAATAAAAATATGAACTGGATGAATAACCACATGAAAAGAAATAAAATTAAACATCCCTCTACAAGTTCTGCACAGCTAAAAGAAGCTCTGTCTCCTCTGTTTTACTCTTTTACATTCATAGGATGCCAAATAATTTTGTATTTTGCTGCATTACTTTCCCTTCCAACCACAGCATGAAGCTTAGCTAGCTAAATTGGATGTCTAGAATCCCCTAGCTTACTCCCTAGTCATTAGATAGGCTTTCCCAATAACTAAGATAACTATTTTAATTTTAAATAGCCTTTTTCTGGAGACTGTCGATTGCCTTTGACTGAATGAATTTAACCAGCTGTAGAGAGATGGAAGTTATAGACTGAATTTCTTGCCTGTTTGCAGGGCTAAAATGACATGATGTAAATTTCTGTTTCTGTGTTTAAAATTACTCATTCTCCTAAAATTTTCAGGTCAAGCTGACCCAAGAGTGATGTTGCTTCTGGTGTTTCCTATAGAGCCGGAGTCCTCCTCTTCAAGGAAGCTTTGCTCACCTTCTAAAGAGATGAAGCAATGTTCCTATAAAGCCTTGGAGGTATAGGATTTTGGAAAATTGCTCTACTATGAACACGAAATGTGTTCAATGACAAAATACACAGACATCATAATCTGTATGTAACAGACAGTACTTTACAGAGCTGTTTTCAATGTGTATCATCTCACGGAATGCACACACCTGTTGCAGTTGGACATGAAATAAAAATGACTGACTAGTAAATTCTCAGAAGACAAAGAGAATAGAAGGCTTTATTTACAATTTATTTAGCTCTTTTATAACATGCTGTGCTACAAAGGCACATTATTGGAGCGTAGGATTGACACCTTTCAAATTCTATTGGTTAAGTTACAGAAATTGCAAACAACACCTGGAGAGAGGTTGCTATGAGAAAAGGAATATTGTTTATTTAGGATGTCATGAGAAAAAGTAGTTATTTACACAAGGTTGTTATGAGAAAAGAAAGCTGTTGAAAGGTTTCCCTTGGGAATGAGCTAGCAATTTTTAGCAAGCTAAAAAATTCTCTCAGGCTCAGAAATATGAGGCCCACACAGACCCATTCACAGTTGTTGTCTATAACCTCAAGTAACTTTCTTGTTCTCTGCTTGCTTTCAGATGAAGGTACTCATAACCACATTCACTGTTACATACAATTTTCAATCCTGTTAACCAGAGTATAGTGGATGTGTGTGTTCATATGTTCTTGAAATGTTACCCATTTTTCGTTAATACCCTGATGATAAACATGTAATCTTAAGAGATTTCTGCCAAAGTATCTTAAGAAATGGGATTTGTTCAGTTACATGGTTTGATTCTGTTTCGTTTGGATTTTTGCTTTCCCCAGCAGTGATAGGAGATGTATGAGAAATAATAGAGAGAAATCTCACTTTATGGAGCCAACAGGTACACTTCTGGTTTGCTGTGTACTTTGTAACTTTTGTCTTCACTTTCTGGTGCACTGGAAAGATATTATCAGCTCCAAGAATTGACTGCTTCGCCACTGGAATGAGAATACATCCTGCCACTCTGCAAACTGATAGAAGGTGTGTTGAAGAAATTTGGAATACAGCATTTTAAGATTTAGAAAACTGGTAGGCATCCTGAGGTACAGTCTGGGGAGCATGTCTGAAAGTCTCTGGATGTAAGATGGCTTCTTGCCATTTCTTTGCTCTGGGTAGTTAAGATACTTCATTATCAAATGTATTTCTTGTTTTGTGTAAGTTTCCAGATTGCTGTAGGCACATTCATCACCTGGGCCAAACCACTTACTCTCTGCTTCTTCAAGACTTACTGTCTAATAAACTTCAGAACAGAATTAAACCTTCCAGAGATACAAGAAGCTTTAACTTCTGCTGAGCAGAGAATTTTAAAAGATGTGCTTAATCTTTGAAACATCTGTTTCTGGGATATTTAGAGCGAGTGGTCATAGTCTTCCATCTGTAAGACAGGTCTTACACCTCTAAGATTTATTTCCTGTTTAGAAAAAATCAGCTTACCAAGAGACAGACGCTGAAGCCTAGATGCACAAAGGTAATCAGGGGAGCTTGGCTCCCAAATATGTTTGTGGAAAAAGTCCTGTTGATAAGTTGTATTACTTGTTATCACCTACTTCGTAAAGCACATGCTGTCATATTCTCTGAATGCTTTGCAACATTTGTTAGGCTACTCCCATTTTTTTTATCTAAGTAGAGTGACCAAAGAACAGACAAGACAAAGCAATAAAAGGCCTTTGGACCTGTGGACGTCAATGGGTGCAAGCTATTTCCAAATTGATACAGATTTCCTTTTGGACTAGAGAATGCAATGACTCTCAAGATGTGCAGAATTCCCTTTATTATCCACTGCTACTGGAGTGGAAAACTGTCCATCATGAAATTGTCTCACAGATGATTTTAGACCTTATAGGATCAACTCAACATGGGAACATGGCCCTAATAAAAGTGTAAATTCTCTGAGTATCCAACTTATAAACAGGCTACAGAAAAAGAGTACAGATAAAGAAAGGTGAAGCCAGGGAATATGCAGCACTGTAGACCACATATGAAAAATGTGAAACTTATGATTTAGTTGGTTGGTAAACCTCAGGAGCTTTTCTATTTTAATAATTATCCTCACCTAAGTGAGGATAAGCAACCAATAAAATTGCTATGATGAATAACTACCCTTTTATTCATCTAATGAGAAGAAGTAGATAAGAAGAAACACAGATTCTGAATATACTTCCAAAAATACTTTCTAATTATGTAAATATTTTTAGAGGCATCACTGAAAAAGAAGGCCGGCTTTGCTATGGGAACACGACACGTGAAATTTTTCAATCTTGGCTTCTTGCAAAAAAAAAGTGCATGTGTTGAATATTTTTTACTACATCTAGTTTCTTGGCTGAAAATAATGATAAAGTATCTCTATTAAACTGATGGTGTCTCATGCTTATGTTCCAGTTAGACAGGAAGATCCACAATTACCTCCGCTACTTAGAAGTAACATGAATTATGTTGAGGTGAATTTTTTTGGATTTTTTCCCCCATTTTGTTTCTTTTTGTTTGTTTATTTATTTTTAAGTAGTTTGCTTGTTTCGTCAGTGTCCTGGTTTGGAACAGATCAGGGGGAGAACCCCTAAAACAAACCTCCACCACCCCTCCCCCACTCCCAGACCTGGGTTCGGGAGGGAAGAAAAACTCCCTGGAGGGAAAGTGGAAAAACCTATTTTATTAACAACACTCCCCACAAAAAAAGGAAAAAAAAGAAGGAAACAGGTACTGTGTGGGAAGAGGCGCTGATCTTCTGTGTTGAGCCCTAGAAATTCCCGAACTTCCTCAGGTCAGGTCAGTCCAGAGCCGGTCCTAATCTTCGGGAAGGGGAAAGAAAAAAGGAAGAGGAAGGAAAAAAAACAAGCAGAGAATAGCGAAAAATAGCAAGCAAGCAAGCAAGCACGCCAAGCAGAGCAAGCCGAGCCAAAAGTGAAAGTAAAAAGCCCGCAGCCGTTTCCCGCCCCCCCGCCCCCAGCAAGGGCCCGCCTATCAGCCGCAGTCCTCGCCAGAGGGGAAGAGAAAACAACTGCCAGACACAATACAGCCCCACGATGTAGGATATAGAGTAGGAGTCGCCTGCCAACCCAGGACAGTCAGTTAAATCTTAACAACAAAGATGTGAGATGCACTCTTCTACCAGATAGGAAGTTTTCTATGCTACTCTATTAAAATGGGAGATTACCAGACAGGAGTTTTTGGATTCATATTTTTTAACAAAGCACAGACAAAGGGGTTTTTTTTTTCTGAAGTTTGGTACTTCCAAGTAAGTTGGAATAGTCTGAAGATAAATCTTGAAATGCTCTGTGCAGCAAGAACCAGGAAAGTATTCTAGGAAATGGAAGCACATAGGTAGGTATCCTTAGTGGAAAATGAAGATTATCCATTAATTGAATCCAAATAAATAAAAAACCCTATAAAAGAAAAACCCTACAAAAGCAAATGGAAGATTTTTGTTTTCTCAGCTTACATACAAAGGAAAGGATCTAAAGGACAACTGATATTACCTAATTACATGAAAAAAAAACCCCAACAAAACCCAACCAACCAACCAACCAACCAACCAACCAACCAACTTTAGATCAGATTGCCAACTTTTACATTGTCTCAACAGAGGCATAGGAAATCCTGAGGTCTTTGCTTCTTAAGGGTAAAATAAAGAGACATAATTCCTAAGCATCAGGCTACCTGGATGGCAGACAGGATAAACAAGTGCTCTCAAAAAACCCCACAGGGGCAAGTGGGTCCCAATATGTTGTGACTGGCCAAAGATGGTTGTTCTTATTACAACATAAGATTTAGACGGTGCCAATTCTGCTTCTCGAGTGGAACAAAATATTTTGGTGTCACAATTTATAATAGATATGTTTTGAATAGCTTTCCTTTTTTTTCCTCTACAGTTTTATTTTTAGTTTATTATTTAAGTGAAAAAAAAAATCAGTTATTTTTACCTAAGCTTGGGGACTCAATTCAGGATTAGTACTCAAAGTTGTTCTTTTTTGGATAAATTTTATTGGGGAATGTCAAGACCACACTTTTCAGGGACTTGTGTTTGTATCAAGCTCATTTTCTATATTTACTAAACAGTTATTAGGTGGTAGCCACAGACAACTTCAGGCTAGATTAGAACTATCAGGCTAGATGTAAAAGACCTGTACCTTATCAATGTTTTGGACTATCCATGCTTGCAGTTTTGCTTCCCGTCAGGTGCATTTTAAGAAATATATTTTTCAGTGTCATATTCTGGGGAGGACCATTGTAAAAGCCAAGTCAACAGTTATATTTTGTCAGGTCTCTGATGTTATAGTGGCATGCCACTGCTGTCCTTCTTCACCACTACTAGAAATGACAGCCTCAAATTTTCTTTAGATAACATGTAGTATTTATCAGGAAGTGGCCAAATAATTCATTACACATTATCATTTTGAAAGGTCTTTTTTAACCAGTATTTTACATTCCGTGTCAAAGGTTAAGTAAAGATGTATAAGGTTTCTTTAACTCATAAAGAAAGGTCCATGAGTCTTACTTGATGCTTCAATGTAAACTATCATAACAATATACTACTTTGTACTGTGTTCAGTCATGGAAGAATTATGACATATCTACATGTCCTTCTTCTACAATTACACGTAAACATGCAATATATGCATGCTTATTTTTGTGGTTATATTTTATATATATATATATATATATATATATATATATACACACAAATAATATTTGGGAAAAAAGTTTCTACCCTGAATGTGGAAAATAAGATGTAGAACGTAAAAACTAAATTCAAAACAGTGGAAATGAAAAAGTTAAATAGATATTTACCTCTACGTTCCTTTCCTTTCAATTTAAAATCAATGCACTCACAGAAAACCTATGCCAGCTGGGGTGCTTAGTAAGTCATATGAACTGCTGCTCTGGTTCCCTGCTGGTTTATGACCCTAGCTTTTCAATGCAGAGCTGCTATTCAGACTTCAGTACTTGTCTTGTGTTGTCTTTGGGTGTTTAATACTTATAACAAGGCACTTTCATTATGGGCAGCCCAGTTTTAAACATTCTGTCCATTTATCTGAGCCTTCTGTGAATGTCTGAAGACCAGATGAGTGTTCAAACTGAGTCACCTAGATAACATTTCTTAATTTTATTCTGCTTCTCATCATCTCAGACTTTGTAAACAACATTGCTTTAACAAAACCTTGAAAAGGTATATGTTTAGCAAAGCCTGCGTTACCAAAATGTTTCAAAGATTTATTTTATCCCCTGTTTAAAGTGGAATACATATCGTCCCTTAAAGTATTGTCTCTATTTAATTTGCTGTGAAAATGTGAAAGTATTCATTATCAATCAGCACTAACTTTTATATTCCTAGAAAAACATATGGTCCATTTCAAAAGTGTTCTCTAGATTTTTTGAATTTAAAAATCCTTTAATACATCCTGGGACTCTGAATTATGTAAATTCTCAAACACTCCTTTTTCTGGAACTTCCTACTAAAGGAATCAGTTTTCTTCCCTCTTAATATTTTCCCAAAGAAAGATCATATGAAGGATGTCTATTTTCATCCTTCAGAAGGATATGAATAAGAAGAAATTATTCTGAGTACTTTCAGTAACTCTGCTATTGAAAACTGAATATTCTCCAAAATATGCATATTTTACAATGTGTAAAAGTATGTGTTTGTTTGAGAGATTTACTTTATCATTGCTCACTCTTTGAGTAACTCAATCTGTATGACCACACACAACAATACAGAGTAAGCATTGAAAAGATGAGTATGCTTTGGATTATCTAATGCTTGACTATGAATGATGCATATGAATAGTTAGAAATACTTGTTTAGAACCAGTGACAGCACTAATGCAAAACATAAAAGACCAGTATAAAATCTAAGGTTTACACTTGGTGAAGACTGTTGGGAAACCAGGGCCTTGTTTCATGTATACAATGTGAAGGAAAAAGTAACTTGTTATCCTGTAACATAAATGAATGTATTTTTTTTCTCTCTTATCTCTTAGTAGTTTTGAAGCAACACAAGATCATCTTCCTTCTAAGGTTTTATTCTTTGAATTTCAGGCTTTACTCAGAACATAGCAACACAGTATAAAAACTGTCACGCTGGACACGGAAGGAGCACACTGGACACGCTCAGCCGCCCAAGGCAAAAAGGAGAACTTTTTTTACAGTTTCTACAATTTATAGACTCTCTAAAATGAGAGTGGATTGGAGGGTAACCTATCTCCTCCAAATCACATTGGCCAGTTGAACAGTCTGTCAATTTTCTCCTCCTCCAAGAAGGAATGTGAAAAACACATAGTGTTTTGAGAAAAGTGTGGGAATTCTGACTCCTAGTATGTAAATATCAGAAGGCTTTTGAAAATCAGGGCAACATCTCACCCTTTTTCCGTTAAAAAAGAAAAACGAAAAAGAAAATGAACAATGTTACCAAGGAAAATTTTGAACACTGTTTTAGGGTTCAGTCATGGAGGAACCATCAGAGTGATCACTTGCATTGTCTGCATCAGAGTCATCACTTGACGGTTCATCCGCTTGATGGCTTTCAGTTTGGTCACGGTTTCCATCCTGCCTGTTGGCCGGGTTCTGTCTCTGAGGTCACAGGTCAGGACGGACACAGTTTGAGGGTACCCAGCGTGTCCCAGTATCTGTGGACACGCACGCATACCCACGCCCCAAAATGACAAGGTCGTAGGGACCCTCCCACTGTTTGGTGACTAGATTTTTCACTCGCACCTTTGCTCGAGGCTGATGTGTCTTGTCCGAACCCTGCAACGAAAGATGGTGATTCAAGATGACAGTGTTTGAGTTCTGTGGCACCGTAAGATGATTGATGGTGTACAAGGCCTTTGCCAACCGACTGTGTGGGGTTTCACCCTGCATTCCCCGTTTTTGTTTTTGTAGAACCCGCTTCAGAGTACCATGAGCGCGTTCTACAATAGCTTGACCAGTCGGAGAATGTGGGATACCAAACTTGAAACACCCCACAATTGCAGGAACTGCCGCACCTTCCCTGATGCATAAGCAGGACCATTGTTGGTTTTCACAGCAGAAGGTATACCAAGAATGGAAAAGGCCTGCCTCCAATGGGCAATGACATCACGGATCTTTTCTCCAGTGTGAGCAGAAGCCCACATTGCAGAGGAGAATGTGTCCACCTTGACATGCACGTACTTGAGCCGGCCAAACTCGGCAACCTGGGTGACATCGGTCTGCCAAAGCTCCAAGGCCCTAAGGCCTCTGGGGTTTACCCCTGCCGGCAAAGGTGCACCAAGGGCATGACAGTCATCACATGACTCAACAATGTTGTGAGCCTCAGTCGCTGTCAACTGAAATTGCTTTTGAAACGTATGTGCATTCTGGTGGAAGAACTCATGTGATGCCTTGGCCTGCGCGAGTACATCTGGCTGAGGTGCTACCCACGCTGGGTTAGCCAACTTGTCAGCCCTCGCGTTACCTTCTGCTACAAACCCTGGCAAATTAGTGTGGCTCCTTGTATGCAGAACATAATATGGGTGAACCCGGGCCTGGATGGCACACCACAGGGTCTTCAGTAACTGGAACAAGGCAGGATTACTGACCTCCTTCAAAACTGAATAAGTCTCTGTGTGATGTCAGCCACATAGGCGGAATCCGTGACCAAGTTGAAAGGTTCCTGGGAAAACTTCTCGAATGCCATGACCGCAGCCTTTAGCTCAACCAATTGGGCTGAACCATCCTCATGACCTTCCACAACCTGCCACTCTGCTCCATCCTTCCAGGTAACAATGGCCTTTCCTGTCTTTCCCGAACCGTCCGTGAAGACAGTGGGTCCTTGCACCAGTTCCTGGCTACATTTGGGCCGCAAAGAAATCTGTGTACTTTTCGCCACGTGCAGTAGCTTGTGGCTGGGCAGATGATAAACAATCTGCCCTGTGAAATTTTCCAGAGCACACTGCATAGTAACACTGTTTGCAAGGCTCCAGTCAAAATTTTCCCGATCAATTGCGATCACGATCTTTGCGGGGTCTGCTCCCATCAATTGCAAACACCGTTGCCGGCATTTGATCACCAATCGAGCAACCAGCTCAGCTAACGGAGTTACCGTCTTCTGCGGCTGGTGGGGCAGGAAGACCCATTCCAAGATGTGCAAGGAATCTGACCATTTGTCATTCCATTGGCCGATGATACCTGTAGGATGTAAATCTGGAGCAGTGATGAACACAGTGATATCAACGGAGGGGTCAATGCGGTACACTTGGCAAGCGGAAACAGCTTGCTGAACCTCCTCCAGGACCTTACGTGCCTCAGGGGTCAATTCACGAGGTGACTTTAAATCGGTGTCTCCCTTTAACAAATCATACAAAGGAGACAGTTGTGCATTGGTTAGTCCCAAATACGGACACAACCACATGATGACGCCTACCAATTTCTGGGCGTCGTTCAGTGTTTTCACCAAACGCACAAATTGCACCTCCTGGTGACGGATTGTCCGTTCCAGAATCTTGACCCCCAAATATTTCCAAGGAGGCTGCTGTTGAACCTTTTCTGGAGCTACTTGCAGCCCATGAGCGTGCAAAGCATCAATCAACTGAGGCTGTATCCTCAGCAATTCATCCTGGGTGGGTGCAGCCACCAGAATGTCGTCCATGTAGTGATATACATGGGCGTTGGAAAACTGCCTGCGAACTCCAGACAAGGCACAGGCCACATACCATTGGCATATGGCGGGAGAATTCCGCATCCCTAGGGGCAAAACCGTCCATTGATATCTCTGTGCGGGCTCAGCATTGTTAATTGCTGGCACTGTGAAGGCAAATTTTTGTCTGTCATCGGGATGTAAAGGGATCGTAAAGAAACAATCCTTCAGATCCACGATGAGGATCGGCCAATCCGCTGGAAGCATGGTAGGCGACGGCATGCCCGCCTGCAACGTTTCCATGCTTTCCATCACGGCATTCACTTTCCGGAGGTCTTGTAACAACCTCCATTTCCCGGACTCTTTTCTAATGCAGAAGACAGGAGTGTTCCAGGGACTGGTAGAAGGCTCCAGATGACCCTGGTCCAGCTGCTCCTGCACTAGATTTCGAAGGGCAACGAGCTTTTCTTTAGGGAGGGGCCACTGGTTCTCCCAGACAGGTTTGTCCACCAGCCCCCGTAAAGGAGGCGTAGGACAGTCTGCGCCCTTCGTCGCAGTGGCCCCCATTAAAAATCCGTCCCGATGTGCACCCCCCACGCGGCCAGAACATCCCTCCCCCAGAGGTTAGCCTCAGTCGAAGTAACATGAGGCCGGACTACAGCTGATTGTCCCTCTGAGTTCGTGATGACCACGGGCTGCTGGCTCAAGTAGCACTGCTTCGTTCCTCCCAGTCCCGCAACAGACGTCTGCACTGGACTCAAGGGCCACTCAGGGGGCCAGGCAGCGAGCGAGAGGATCGTGATGTCAGCGCCGGAATCAATCAGTCCGCGGAGGCAAATTTCTGGAGGTGTCGCACCGGGGATGGACAGGGTACACGGCATTATGGGACGGTCGTTGGACAGGACAGTGGTCCAGTGCACTTGAGGCATCCCAGTGGACCCAAAGCCGCCGTCTCCTCGCGACCGGTCAACTGCCCTGCGAACAGAGGATCTAAAAGGCACAAGTTGAGCAAGCCGTGTTCCTTTTGGGATAGTGACAGGGAGTTTTGATGTGGATACCATGGCACAAATTTGTCCCGTGAAATCCACATCAATGAGTCCCATGTGCACAATGAGACCCTGAAGGGTGGTACTAGACCTCCCCATAAGGAGAGCACTCATACCATCACCCAAGGGGCCAAAGGCATCCAATGGGACCTTGTGCACGTCGCTGGTCTCTAACACAATCGTGTCTGCTGTGCAGACATCAACACCTGCTGAGCCGCGGGTGCTGGCTGCGAGTTGACCGAGCAGACCTCCATCGGCTCTGGGGCTTGGAGAGAGATTTTTGTCTGCGCGCGTCCCCCCTTCGCGCTTCCCCCGTTTCCCGAGCCCAGCAAGGCCTGACCGTTAACGTGAACAGTGGCCTTGCACGCATTTGACAGATGATTCGGTCTGCCACAGCGACCACAGAAACACAAGGGAATTGTGGACTTCTTTCGCTTCTTCCCCTGTTTCCCGCTGGCTTGCACAAACCTTTTCTGCTGCTGCCTGCCCTGGGGCACTGCCCAGACTGGCTGCACAGCAGGGGCCAGAGCAGGCTGCATGACAGTGGTCATAGCAGGCTGCATGGCGGTGGCCACAGCAGCCCACTTACGACCTGAGGTGCGCAACCTCGCACAGGCCTGTGCCATCTGGGGGACAGAAGGATCCCCAGGAAGCGCCTCTATGATTTCTTTGCAGGCAGCGTTGCAGTTGTGCCTCGCAAGGTGTTTGAGTATATGTCTCCTTGCGTCAGGATCCGCCACCTGTTTCTCCACTGCAGCAGTCAGCCTGCCTGCAAACTGCAGGAAAGGCTCGTCAGCCCCCGGACAGCTGCCACAAAGGACTCCTTCGGGGCTGCCATTTCAATGGTTTGGATGACTGCTGCCATGCCTGTTTCCTGGCACTGCTCAAGCACCAGGGGGTCGAAGCCAGCCTGCCCATTCGGGCTAGCATAATTGCCTGTGCCCAGCAGTACATCTGTGCTAACGGCACGTCTGGGGTCGTCTGGGCCCCGCATGGTGTTCCACTGCACGGCCCTGACTGCTAAATCAGTCCATATGGACTCGAAGATCTCGTATTCCACAGGCTGAAAAAGAACACGAGCTATGCTTCGGATATCATAGGGTGTCAACAAGTCAGCAGCAAGTACACGAAGCATCTGCATGACCTGGTCAGACCCCAGGCCATATTTGCCAGCCTGATCACGGAGCTCCATTGTAGCCTTCCAGGATAGGGGTTGATAAGTATTGTGGGTGACACCCCTAAGCACAGGGAAAGCCTGGAAGCCCCCCGATGAGGAGGCAGCACATGTTAAATCCCGTCCCATGGACCCCACAGGCTCTGGGTCAGGTGCCTGACTGGGGGACATCTCAACACCACCTGATATCACGCCGCCTGCACCCGCAGAGAAGGGGAGCGCCGGGCCCAGGCTGGCTCCAGCCGAACCTATGCCCGCGGAGGAACCAGCAGCTCCGGTCACATCATGGGTACGGGTCCCCGCAGCAGCCGGCGAAGGTCCTGGCGCAGAAGGGACGGGCGCAGCCGCGGGCACCGCCCCCCGCAGCGCGGGGGGGGAACGGGGCGCAGAGAGGGGCGCGGCTCGCTGAGCCAGGTCACCGCCCCGCGCTGTGACCAGGGGCAGCGGCGGGGGGAGAGCGGGCAGCTGCGCAGCCCCGCCCAAGCCCAAGGACATCCCCGCGCCAAAAACACCACCCCCCGTCGCACCCGGGGGGGGCAGCGCGGGGAAGGGGGGGTCTGGAACCGCCCCTAAGAGGACCCCTTTTGCAGCTCGCAGACCCATCGCAGGTAACGCCCCCCCAGCTAGGTGCGGGGTGGTGCCCGACAGGCCGGTCAGTGCCCCATCCCCGCCTGCCTCCACTGCCCAGGCATGCCCCTCGGGCTGCACGGAGGCAGGGGGGGTTGGTGGAGGTCCTGCCAGGGCCGGCGGCAGAGCCGCCGGCCCTGCTCTTCCTGCCCCCAGGGGGTGGGCCATACAAACGCCACAATTTGGGCAGAGCGTTGTTACAGAGTCCCGCCCAATGAGAGGCAGAGACCGATCCTGGGACTCCTCCCCACCCCCGAGCGCCGGGAGGCCGCTCCGGTGTTTCTGCGGAGCAGGGAGGGGCGGGGCCGGCTTTGCCGGCCCCATGGAGCCTCCAGCAGGCTGCGGGGCGCCACCCACGCACTGGCGGGGGGCCCGAGGGCCGCGCTCTGAGACAGAAACGTCTCCCTTCACAGCGCCGTGGGGGGGGAGGGAGGGCTCTGGCCCCTGCCGCGGCTCGAATTCCCCCCCCTGCCTCTGAAAGGACCTCGGCTTCCCCTTCACCCCCTTGGTCCTCTGGGACAGGAGAACCTGGCCGGGAGCCGAGATCTCTAACAGAGCCTTGGGGGTTGTCAGACCAGTGGAAAAAACTGTCAACTCTCTTCCAGTGCATCAAAAGTTTTGCGATCTTGACGTCACAGTCAATAGAGAGGGTCTCAAGGAGGTGTTCACCAAGCAGGGACCACGCCTCCCTGGAGAAAGCCTCCTCGGGATCTGAAAAAAACCCTCGGCTTCTTGCCCATAGGAAGAGTTTCTCAAAGCCACCCTGGGAGACAGAAACCTGTCTCCTTTCCAGCAAATCTCTCCAGATATCGAGGACCAGTGAGTCCTCCCGAAAAGACTCAAGGGTTGGCATGTTTCCAAAAGCTGCAGGCAAAGTGCCAAGCGGCCACTACACAAGCAGGGAGGAGAGGGGTTTAAAATCACCGATCTCACCCAAAGTGCCTGACACTCCGATGAGCACCACACGCTGTTCCCACGAGGGGTCACCAATTGTCACGCTGGACATGGAAGGAGCACACTGGACACGTTCAGCTGCCCAAGGCAAAAAGGAGAACTTTATTTACAGTTTCTACAATTTATAGACTCTCTAAAATGAGAGTGGATTGGAGGGTTACCTATCTCCTCCGAATCACATTGGCCAGTTGAACAGTCTGTCAATTTTCTCGTCCTCCAAGAAGGAACGTGAAAAACACATAGTGTTTTGAGAAAAGTGTGGGAATTCTGACTCCAAGTATGTAAATATCAGAAGGCTTTTGAAAATCAGGGCAACATAAAACCCACTAAGAACAATAAACTGCAACATAAAATAGACATTTTTGAACTTTAAAAAAGTTAAGATTAGTTTCTGGAAATGTTAGGGAAAATCACAAGTTTTTCTCTTCCTGTTCACACAATTCTTTACATGGACTACTACAAAGTAGGCAGCAAAGAAGCTCAGTTTACCCATGCTATCTGGTTCCCAATTGTACTGGACTTTGCTTCTGCTCTGGATGGGAAAGGGGAGCATGGCGCCCCAAATGCCCAATGTAAAATAACTAGAACATTATCTAATACTGAGCTTTTCATTAGCTGTCAGGCTCAAACATTATTTTTAATTGTACTGAGGTGCAGGAATTATATACATCCAGTTTCACGCCTTGCTCAACACTATTGTCTCCTTTACAAAATGATCTGGACATGATTGAGTGGGGCATATTGTCAGAAATATGGAATTTATTGCAACATATTGTAAAAATGGAGATGAATGATGCAGATGCAGAAAGTCAATACATGGAAAATGGACCTGAAGTATCCGTAGGTATGTGAAGTGAGCAAGTAATATGTAATTTTCCAATTTTGCCTGAACTTCTATAATTCCATTAGGGCATGGAGCCCTTTTCTCATTCACAAAATGAAAGCAGGTAGCAGTACCACTGACATCCTTTCCTCTAGCCATTGGACTCTGAGAGTTTATTTCATCTATAGCCAGGATTTCCACCAGCCTCCTTGAGGCTATGTATTGTACTAGTGGCTAAATGACATATTCTGAGTTTAGACAGCAAACATTGACTTCATTGCTCACTTAGCTCTAACCATGAGTTGTGGACACAAAATACAAAATAACATTGTATATGCATAATAATAATAATGAAAAAAGTATTGGAGAAGACCTTTTGGAGAGGAGGTCTTTTTTTTTTTTTTTTAACGTGTCTATATAGCTCTAGTCATCCAAGTCTACCACCTGTGACTGCAACTGAAAGAGAAGAAGGCTCTTTGTCCATAGTGGATACTGCATCAGCTCTCTGTCACAAGGTGGATGGTGAGGTGCAGTGGGCATCCCATCATCAGAGACTAATCTGTTCACTACTCTGGTATTCTCCACATATATTGAATTAAGCAGCAAGGAAACATCAAAAAAAAGGGATCTGCAGAGAGAGATGTAATATGGATCACCCCTCATATTGAGAAATAACAATTTTCAGAACTTTATGTAATGTGCACACACAACATATAGGCATGATGATCAACCTTAGGTGATTATAGATACAAAACAAAATATACACATCTGTAACCCAGGAACCAATAATTGATCCAAGTGGGGGAAGGTGTATGAATTACCATTAGCATTTTTGTAGGCCATCTGTGATTTTTTTTTGATGGAAGTCAATATTGTAAAACACTTTGAGCATTATTTGTGATGCATTTTTAGTCTCTGCTGCATTAGACAATTAATAATGCAATAAGAGAGTTCTTCCTTGGGATTGCATACTACATAGATGTGAATAACTAAGATACTTTTGCTAAGGTAAAGATAAGTTTGAAATAATTCAAAAATCTGAAATAACAAAGCAGAATCTCTGAGGTAAAAGGAAGATAAAGTAACAATACAACTTCAGACATTTTCAACAAAAAGGAAAAAGTTGAAATGATGGACAGTTTCCAGATTCAGGGTCCAGGTCATACCCCACATGAATATGGACTGTGACCTTCAATTTCCTGCATAAAGTCCTGACAAGTCAGGATATAATGGGAAGATGAAGGAGAATTGGAATATCTCATACCTTCCTAGTTTTGTGTTTATTAGGTAAGGCTTCTTGTGAATTTAGCAGGTCTGACCAAAACCTTTAGTTTTGGAAATGCCAGTACAAATAATGTTCTCATTTTCATACAATTATTGCTTTTGTCCTAAAAAGCTGGTTTACAAATTTTAGTCAAATGAAATTGTGAAGAAAAGATGTTTCAAAATTCGGTCTAACTGCAGATAATCAGCCCTTGCATTTTTGATTTTCTTCAGGCAAGACCAATACCTTCCTTACTCCCAGATGACTAAGTGCCAAACATAAAAGAACTAACTTCCTCTAAATTTTTAGTTTCTTCCAATTTTCTGAAAACTTTATCTACAAAGGTACACATTTTTTATGAATTTACTTTTTTCTTGTGTGAACATTTCTTGACAGGTTTAGGAAATTCTTATCTTCTTTTTCTCTTGCTTTCTAGCAGAGTATGTATCAGCGAATTTCTACCACATAATGAATACAGTTAATATAAATGCAATATTTTATTCACAGAACTGTAAAAAGAAATCCCAAACCAGGGCAATGAAAATACACAGTCAGTATTAATCACTCACCCCTCTCAGAATAATGTCTCCTGTCTTCCATACATCAGGATTGGTATCCTATCAGTCAGAAACAAATGTGTATGACATCCAATTGTCTCTGAATCTCTAGCTTCAGCCCGTGATGCTTGGGCTCCACACTTCTGGGTCACCCAACTGCTCTTCTATGTTCCTTTCAGCATTCACTTTTAATCAGGATCTCTCATGTAATCTGTACTGGTCCTCTTCATCCTAATTTAACTTCCTGCATGTTAGAACAGACCATACTTGTGCTTTGAGGATGATGCCCTTGAAGACCAACCAGACCTCCTAGGTGCCAGAATGCTGCCAGGAAGGCTCCTGAATAAGCCAATGGATCTTCTCTCTTGAAGTCTGGAATTGTAATTCTGTTCTTTGTTCTACTCATTTATCTGGTTTAAACACCACAATCTTGTGGTTATTATGACCTTGGCTGCCCATGTTCTTCACATTATGAATTAATACTTGTTTCTCTATTACGGATCTAGCAATGAATCTGCCTTACTTGGCTCAATCCTGTCTTGCATCAAGTAATTGTCCTCATCACACATCCAGCAATCTCTTGTATTTTTCATACCTGCTGTATTCTAGTTCCAGAAAATATCAAGGTTGTTAAAATTCCTCTTGGTTTTGAAGTTTTGCAATTGTCAGTACAGCTGTGTGAAGAAAGTAAGACCTTCATTTTCATGGTATGTATCTATCCATTGACTGTTTTTCAGTTACATGAGCTATCCCACCATATCTCTGTAACACCAATAAAAAAGCTTTGCAGCTGTACATGGACTTTTAACACTTCTGTTTTTCACTGTTGTGAGTGACCTCACGTACATCATGCAGGATCTATCCCCAAGTCTCACTATTTTTGTAACTGAAATGCAAGGGCTTCCAGCATCGCACTGTCCCCTGGACACTTCCTTACTGCTCCATGTCAGTTCACTTTTCTTCAGGTTTCTCTTAAACTGCTCTGACATACATCACTTAATTTCACATCATTTTAGAAGAATAGCTGAATCATAGTAAAAACTCAAGCTGTAAATCTTAACAACTTTGTAAACTGATTTAGCATCCTGAAGAAAATCTTTAATATTTTTTCTTTAAGCTTTGTGTGGATGTCAGTTCAGAATAAGTCAGCATAATTTAGCAGAGGATTGCCATAAAATGCACTTGACTCCTGTTTACAATTGAACTCAAAATAAATATAAATGGCTAAGGAGTGCAGCTCACATCAATGTGACTTTAACAAGATAATAAACCAAGTATGATTTAAGTATCGAATCTGTGACTGTGGTCCATAACATTTTCCTTTTGTGCAATCTCCCTTGTAGGACCAATGGGAGGAGACATTAGGAACCTGTCTCATAAAATGACAGAGCTCTATGTTTGGCCTTTTCTGTGTGTATGTGTGTGGGGTGAAATGGAAATTAAAATAATGACTAAAGTTGACCCTATAGCTGTTGGAAATACTTGTTCGAAACCAGCATTAAACAGAATCATATAAAAAATACAGCTTTGTCTAAGACAACACAGAGTGAAAAACAGTGAAGAATTGCATTTCTTCTGTGAAGTAAACCAGCATAGAAAAATTGTATTTTGACCTTGGTCTTTGCTCTTTAAAAAAAGTTAAATAGATTTTATTATATACCACTCTGCTTGCTGTGTATGGCACAATGGACCAAGCTACTTACAATAATAATTCACACTAAATCTATCATAAAATTATAGAAAAATACATCTGTAAAGGGCTTTGAAAAGGTTACAACACGTGTCAGAGGTGGTAAAAAAATCACATTTGAAACAACACTCAAATTAAGTCAGAAAGTACTCCAAACAGTTCCTGTTTTTCTACTGCTGTAAAAAAATCTGCAGACAATCAAGAGATCGAGTCACAGATCTCCTCAACAGTAGAATTTATCCTCAAAGGTTTAGTATTTATAATCCTATTATTTTCTAATCCTATTATTGTAATGTTTGGATGAACTGAGTGTATTCCCTCTTTAATCTCTGTGTGATCACACATATTTCCCTTCAATGATGACTTCTGGCTGACCCTACTAATACTTTGTTCTTCAATATTTAAAAATAAATCACCAGAATAGTTAGGAACATTGTATTTTCTGCAGATGTACCTTGCTGTTAGATAATGTCTCTTGATAAAGCTAATGCTTATAGAATACTGTAGAGGTGTTTGATCTCCTGATTTTTATTTAGATCGTGTATTTTTGCTGTTTGCTTGCTCAGTAAGTGGCCACTGTTAAGCAATGTTTTAAAAGTTTTAAAAACATATTTATGTCTGTGCCTGGAATACAGGACTGTTTATGGAGATGTTACACACAGCACACAGAAAAAAATGTTGTGCAACTTAGAATTGCATGGATTAAATGTTATTAAAGGGTTCAACAGTGACACCACAAATCACAATGAATTAATTTATGTCCTAAGATAAGCCTAAGATAACATTATAGCCTAGATTTTGAAAGTTGATTGTTTTTGCATTTCCTTTGCAATTGCATTTTCATTTACTATATCATATTCTAATTTGCTTTGTTTTACCTTTTTGTCCTTTTTTCCATCATCTCCTGTTTTTACTTGTTATGTTTCAGAACATCTGACTTGAATAAGAAATACATAGCTTCCCTATAGCAGGTGCCTTTTCTTCATCTTTAAATAGTATGCATCAGAGAGAAACTAGGATGCTAAGGGCATTAAAAAAGAAGAATCAGTCCTCACGACCTGAGTACCCTTGAGATTCACAAGAAGAATGTAAATATAATGAAATATTTATGTTTCAATTCAAACACAAATGATGAAATTTGCTTGTACTTGACAGCAGTGTTTAAGCCAACAACCAACATAGTATTACAGTATATTTTCTCTTGTAATACTTATGCAAAAGGAGATCAGTTTATGATCTCCTGCAAACATTTTAGTCTTCAATTCCTCCGTAAAGTACATACTGATAGAAAATAAACTTCCTTTTTTTGATGTTCATTTACCCATAAGAACAAAAAGGACAGCAGCATGGGAATTGTACTATTAAGACAGAGAGATGTTGCATGTATTTAGCTGGTCAAACTTTTCCTTCTTTTAGTTTAGCAACAGCACATATTTGCTAACAGAACTCTACAAAATTGAGCATTTTGTATGAATCATTTACAAAGTATTCTCTTGTACAAGGCTATTTAAGAAAATTATAAATGCTTCCAGTGAATTAAGCCTTCTCAAAATTTTAGCATGACCAGGATAAGAAGCAATGTATAAAAATTAAAACACATGATAGTTCATATAAAACAAGAAATCATTAATTTATTGGGGTGGTGAGAGAGGTTGTGGAGTGTCTATCATTTCAAATATTCAAAGCCTGGCTGGAGAAGGTCCTGGATAATTGGGTGTAGGTATCCACACTTGAGCAGGGTGGAGTGGACTAGATGATCCCTCCTCATCTCAACAGTTCTGTGATTCTGACATTTATAAATAAGGCAGTCTTACAGAGTCTCAGGAAATACAGTTTATTGTAATTTGGTTTGTAGACATTTGGCTCATAATTTAATGGAGCAGAATTTTTTTTTTTTGGTCGTAGTCTACTTCTATAAATTACTAAAAAATTGGCTACTTCAGTTGTAGCCATGGGTTTTTTCCCCCCGAGCTTACTATGGCTGCATCAAGGACTTTGTTCCACAAATTCTCAATAATAAAACTAAACAATTACAAATTAATTATGAGCCTTATAAATCTTTGTTTCAAGCCACAAATTCCAGTTGAATTCTATTTCTACACTGGCAGTTTCTAACCAGCAGTGAAGAAATATATTACTACTCTCTGTCTCAAAAGAAAGTCAACCTTGATTCTGTCTGGACAGCAAATATTATCTTGGTATACAGACATACTACTGTCTTAGAGAAGCAAGGATATGAGCTCTGGAGCTTCTCAGGAGGTATTGATCTCTTAGATGATATTTCACATCACCAGAATGCTTTGTCAGAGGTACACCTACAAAGGAGGAAGGCTAGGTTCCCTGCTAGTGGAGAAACTGCAGATTTTGAACCCACTTCCCACTCATATGACATTGTAAGACAGATGCTAATTTTTCCTGTTTCCAACAGAAAACAAGTTCCAACATATTCTCACACAGAATTAGAAAATAATCACAGCTGAAAAAAATAATCTTATCTGAAATAAGTCAGTGAGATCATAGGAGTGTTCATGGGATGCTGCAGAAGTTCTCTTGCAGAAGGAAAACATGAAAAGGAAGACTCAAGCCTTTGATGTTTAGAGATAGCGAGGGAAGGTAATTTAAATAAAAAATTCAGAAAGAGTATCTAGAAAAAGATTAATATTTTCATCATGTGTGGAAACAGTAATATCCCACTGCAAAAGAAGAATGAGAACTTCAAGATGAGGAACGCTCCACTGAAAGTCATGGATTTGTTAAATACCGCTAGCATAGTGAATGTGTATGTCTTCATGGTTTCTCTATTTTTTCCCTTGTCATGTTGACTGATATCTCTCTCATCTAGAGTTTCCTACAAAGAGATATGTGTGGAATGATATTATTAAGTAAAAATAAAATAAAATATTATAAGAGAGTTTTCAATAAGAAAAAAACCAAGACAATATCGAACAACAAAAATTACAGAAGTATCTTCCTGTAGGAGTTATGAGAGATTATGTTAATTAATACCCTCAAAAATACATGTCTGAACTTTGCAATGTCTATAGAGAAGATGACTGTTGCCTGTTTCTTTATTAGAAACTCACAAGTTCAAGGAGGATCTCACAGGAAGCTTGCTCAAAACTGCTAATTTACTTGTTTACTATTAAAGAGCTAATTAATATTGATTATGAAACACAGAATTATCAGGCACTCTGCAGAAAAATCCAAAGCCAACAGTAGAAAGGTCCAAATACTCTATCTTACAAAACACTTGACTGAATTGACAAGTATAAACATGCCACGTGTTTGCACTCAAAACACCACAAGACTAAAAGCTGGGCTTCAAAGAGCTCGTTTGAAAAAACAACATAGGGGTTTTGATTTTTCCTTAATCAAGAACAAATCTGGTATTCAAATTGTCTTCTGACATTCCTTATACTGTGCCCCATGTGGACAAAAGTCTACTGTACTGTCCTCACAAAGACTGGCTGAATCCCACTGCAACAGTTTGCACACAAGGTATATATTTTTATGTTTAGTGACCACTTGGGACAGATCAAACAATACAAATTTCCGGGCTGATACTCTTTATTGGAAAACAGGCCTAGGAAATACAGCTTTCCAGAAAATGTTTATATTTCAGTGCTTTCCAAACTGTATGTAGACTGAAAGATCTTTGGAGCTGTGTTAAGCTGGTTTGGGGTTTTCTGGTGGCTGTTTGGTTTTGCTTGTTTGTTTTGTTAGAGTCAAGTTAAATGGTAACTTCACATTTGAAGTTTAGGGCAAATTTGTGAGAGAAGCCCTGAATGGGGTCCCTCTGGGAAGCAAACCTAAAAGGCCCCTCCCACAGCCGGTCCAGGAAAAAAGCACTTCCTCAGAAGAAAGTGGAAAAAACCTATTTATTTAACAAATAAAGTGCCCACAAGCATCAAGAATGAATAATATGAAACAATAAGACCTCTCATTGCTCTGAAGTGAGATGTTAAATTCAGAACGTCCTTGCTGTGGGTAGCTCACCTCGCTCAGTCTCTTTTCAGTTCTTCTGATGCTGGAAAATGCCATCCTGGGCCCCAGGGGGTGCAGGTGTGAGATCTGGGTATCTCTCTGGGTTTTTCAGTACAGGAGCAGGAATGCAGAGGAGAGAATGCTGCTTTCAAACCAAACTCTGCACATTTCTTTCTCCCCTTTCACTCTCAGAACCAGTCTCACAGCAGTGATTCTCTCTCTCCAGGATCCTGCTTCATGAGTCTCTGCTCATGTCCCTCAAACTTGCTCCTCCATGACCATTCTCCCAGCTATCCCCCTCTTTTACCTCACTCATCCTTATTGCATATAGCTGTTACTCATCAGGGGCAAGGCTGTACTGGTTAATTAACACAGCTGTTACTTGTCAGGGGTTACTTAGTCCTAAAGGTACAAAACTCAACATACAGCATAAACAGAAGAGACAGTTGGGAATACAAGTATCAAAAAGTCACCCCAGGACCCATGAAAACAAGAATGGTATGTGGAGGGTGCTTTCCAGCTTCCAATATCTTTGTCAAGTTGCTATTTTTAGTACTTCTGAAACATATTGAAGACAAAATGCAGAATAAAATGCTCTATCCAAAGGCCACAGGAGGAGAATTTTCAGAACTGGGACTGCAGCTGTGGAAATGCTGGTCACTGAGAATTGCTCTTCATCTGGCCTCCCTGCCAGAGAATGAGGGGACATGCTGAATAGCAAATATCCACTCTATATGACTGCAGTGCTGGAAGTCTCCTCATTGGAGATTAGGTTAGTTTTTCTTTTCCTGCATGGTCACCACAAGCATGTCAATGAGCTTGCTGACTTAACCGAGGTGTCAGGGCAGGAGCAATTTGGAGTAATAGGTAAGAAACATGGAGTCTTAACACAACAGTTAATCGTGAGCTTTCTCTACATAGCCCCCCCCCCCTCCAAATTTTTTCTCACAGTTTAGCACCCACAAGTGCTACATCACCTTTGCAAAGTTCTAGATGTTGCACTCAAAACCTCAGGAATAAAGTACAAATATGGATCTTTCACATTCCAGACAAAAATATACAATGTTTACTACTGATGGAAGTAGCTGTGGTGTCTAACTGCTTAAATAGTAAATGACTTACAATCCTCCAAACTGTACTAAATATCCCAAGTTAAATCAGCAGCAGTGCTTATTAAATATCAGGTTTTGATGTATGTGGAGTCAACAACTGAACAGCAGACACATCAAAATCTAGCAGTGATGACCTCAGAGCTATGTATATTTATCATGTGCTGGATTTCCTGGCATGCTGAAGCCTAGGGGGAAAAACTGCTGAACAAGTCCAGCTCTGAGGTTAATACTCAAACTAAATCACTGGCTTTGCAAACCATTTAAATCTGTGACTAACTTGGAGAGTATTTCACAGCTTAATAGTGAGGAATGCTAATAAGTCCTAGGTAGCTGCTGCAAGTAAACTGGAAGGTTTTTCTCTGCAATTCTTATCCATATAATCATAGAGGCACAGGGAAGCAGCTGCTGCATTTGGGAAATATATGTTTAAGAAAAACCTAGCAATAAGCAGCTGAGAAAGAGGTCAATTCACCCGTCAACTGGATGACCTTATGATTGCAGTCTTGCTGTCCCGCATCTCGGTGGTCCCACAGTTAGCTAGGATGGACACCACATAAGGGAATAGGTGCTGTTTCTGGTGATATGCACTTTGTAAACCAGTTGGTAAACTGCATGTGGATGTAGAAAGAGCTTCGCTGAGGAAAGTGCCTGTCAGCTAGAAGCTGGAACACTTCTGCCTCCCTTCTAAGTTTGTTTTCAAATGTAATTTGAAAAACATACGCTGAAAGGTGCACAGGTACCATGAAGGAAGGAGTGCTCATAGGAAGCACTGAAATGCTTCCTATAGTGGGCAGCTCTTTCAGGGAGAGTGATGCAGTCTACAAAGTCATGTGCCTGCAGTAAGGCACCAAAAAATAGGAAAGATCTCTCTTCTTCTTCCCACAGTCAGACATATGATGAGGAAGTGCTCTTTCTTCCTCTTTTCTCTTCCATACCCCCACATCAGCTTCATGACTTTGCAGTTCAAGATTCAGGCCACAGTGTTGGCAAAACCCAGTGACAGTCCATGTAAAATGCCACAGTGATGTTTCTCCCTAGCTGAGGATGCTGGTTTGTGTGAGGTTAATTTCCCTTTTCTGAATCCTGCACCTTACCTGTGGCTGACAAAGAAAATAAGTGCTCCCATTAAAGGGGTGTGCTGAGCTATTAACTCAGGTGAGAACGATCATGATAAGTCCTTGATACCTCTGCAAAATAGCCCAATCTATGATTGCCTTTTTCTTTCTCTTATAGTATTCGTATTTCATGGATATGATGAGAGGGGTGTGAAGTAGATTGATTTTCTACTCATCAGCACACATTCTGAAGGAACTCAGAGTCTGGCGTCTCTATTATGCAGCTGATGAATGCCTCCATATTTTAGTTCTCATCAGACTGAAACAGTTGCATGGCTTGACTTTCCACTGTTAACTAAGAAAGGTTGGGGAGGATGTTGGACTGCCCTGTAGAGCATCATCTTGTCCCTGCCCAACAACTACTGAAAGCGTGTGCCTTGAGCAGGGAGGTTATCTTGAGTCCAAGCTGTGATACACTGCATGTTTTTGGTCTCAAGGACCAATCAGAACCTGAAAGGAAGGTGGGCTACTTCATTCTCCAATCTAGCTCTTCACCAATAAAAGAGAAGAGCAGATTTCTAGATGGATTAGAAACAAATGATGATTTGAATGATGATGATGATTTCTAGATGATTTGAAATAGATCATCTTTGCCATTTTGTGAGTTAAGGAAATACTGTGTCCAGTCAGTCTACTAGGGAAACAGAAGAGCTGTATCTGCAGCAAACTGGGTGTCAATACATGTATATAATCAAGGACAAAGTTATTTATTTGTCAGATGGGTGGCAGGAGGGATGAATAAATAAATCTTCCTCTTTAGGAAGATTTAGATTTAGAGCTGCAATTTCCTTTCCTGTCTCTTTCAGCTGCCTCAGGGCTCTGCACAGCAACAACTTGGCCCTGCAGACTGCAGCTCACAGAACCTCTCTGGATTCTGGAGCCTCCATCTGTTTGGGAGATCCAAGGCATGCCCTGAGCCTTGCAAGAGACTGGTGATCTTTCCCTGCCCACCTGCATCACACTATCAATATTGCATCACCCTCTCACTTACATAAGCAGAACTGTTTCTTGAAAAAGATGTGCAGAGTATTCCTCTAATGCCTTTGGTAGGTGGGCTCATGCTGGGTGACCAGAACAACTGTTGGCTGAGGTCAGTCAGCCAGGAAAACAATAATGTCTCCAGCCTCCAGGGGCTGTAACTCTGACATCAGGATTAAGGCTGCTGCACTGTACTCGGGGCATTACATCTCTTGCAGCTGACCTCAATCAGCAGCCATGTAGACCACCTGGGGAAGAGGGAGTGGAAGGGGTACAAAAGGTTTTATTAAACCCAAAAGAGCAAAAGGTAGACAGCCTTGAACCCTCCAACAAAAGAAGGAAAGTTCTTGTAGGGCAAAAAGTCAGCTTAAACAGCTTTTTTCCCTTCTTTGTACTTCAGCTGCTAAAACCTGTCTCATATCTGCAGCTGCATGGGAGAGATCCTCCAGCCTAACTCCCCTGACTTAAAAAAAAGATAGTATTACTCTTGTAGCAGCTAATAGAGAGCAGAGGGAGAGAAGGAGAGAGACAGGTGTTTTGAATTAAGCAGTGCAGGATGTAGGAGAAATTAACTTGAGCTCTCACTTGCTCATATTCATTTATATTTCCATGAGTCTGGCAAGACCACCATTGTGAGAGGGTCCAGCAATTAGTAGGTGGTATGCATTAGTAGCAGGATGTGTTATGTGTCAGTAGTGATGCTGTTTGGCCACGGGTGGTGGTATTTGTGTCTCTGAGCAATACCAGGAACATGGTAAATGTGAAAGAAATTGAGGCTTTCTCACTGGGGAGGGTTTTCTGGTCTGGGTAAGCTGTGGAATGGGGGAAATTTGAGTAAATAGGCATTTAGTATAAACTTCTGAGTCCTTCAAAACTCTCTTCAGCTGTGAATAACATAATTTGATATTTCTAAGGGTCTTCATGAGATGAGCCTCCCCCAAACCCTTGGACAGGTTTGACTCCTGATTGGACACAAAATATATCATTAAAACTTTTTCAAATCTTAGTGACTCGCTTTTTTGAGAAAAGATAGCTTTCTTTTAGGTCTGTCTGCTGTTGTGACTGCTATTGATAGTAATTAACAGTACAAAGATCACTAAAATTTATATTACAGCTACACCTGGTGCCTCATATTCACCGAGGAGAAATACAATTTAAAGTTTTTTACAAAAGGAAGTTAAGGCAAAGAAATCTAGATTCATCTCAGCGAATTTTAGGAATGTAAGAGAGGCATTTAATTACAATTGCAATTATTCCCTTCTTCCCAGCTAGTCAATGGAGAGAAAGACACACATATCAAAGGACAAATAAACCTGTACTTAAAACCTGAATTGTCTCCCAGATGTCCCTCTCACTACTCATGAGCAAGAGAACCTAAAGCAATTATGATTTTAATTAGATGCCTCTGTTGTATCCCTCAAAAATAGCTGGGTTCAGTTCGACAAAGAAACCAAATGTCCAATGAACATGAGTCAAAACATGTGGCTGGGAGCCAGTTCGAGTTCATTGCTTGATTGCAAATAATATTATTTCATGTATATCCTTTTAAATTCTGTTGCTGAATTACATAGGCTATACTCCTAGGAGCCTAAGGAAATATTTGGTTAAACTAACACTAAAGTAATTTTTAATATTTTCTATTTTTAAAGGTTCTTATCTTTATTATAGACTTCAGAAACTTCAGTCTGGAGGAGCTATGAATTTTCTAATGGTGACAGGCATCAATAAAAAAACCAGAAAGAAAATCAGTCAAACAACTATGAGAATAATTGCACTGTAAGCCAATGATTATAAAATTAATAATCAGAAATAATGTCTTTTGGGTTTTTACCTTGCTCATTTTTAGTAGGATAGGAAAATAAAGAGCCTGCATTTAAAATGATAGTAGTGATGTAATTAATAATGCTGAACTAATCAGAAAAATCTCTCATACAAGGTTTATATCTTGCAGCACAACATCCAATAACAAAAGAAACCCTTATTTTCTTTCTTGTGAAACCTGCTGGATCAGCCAAAATAGGGTGTACCTGTAGTTGTCTGATGCCTTGGCCCAGCAAAATGATGTTTAAACCTTGAAACTAGTGGAATACCTTTTCCAGAGTCTGATAAAACTGCCTATTTTCCTTACCTCTTAATGCAACCTGCTATAAAAAGACAAGATTGCAATGTTCAGTGAGGTTTGTTTCTTTGAAAATGGAGTTGAGCTGGTTGAATTTAGGATGACCAGCTGACCACTTTAGCTGGGCAAGGCTTAAGAGCAAACTGAAAAGGGAATCAAAAACTCCCCTCTGATACCCTTCTCTTGTCTTGGCCTTATTTTGTCAAACAGAAGAACTAGAGGGACCCAAAAACGCATTTGTAGAGTCTTTGTGGATGATGCATTGAAGATGGTAGGTGTGGAGGAGTCGCTAACAGGCTCCACAAATTCTATATGAGATATAACCACATAGAACTCTGGAAAAGAAAGAACATGAATTGGGAGAGCTTTGGTAGAGTTCTGATGGCCATAACTGGCATTCTCAGGCTGACTACAGGTTAATTTTTCACCATCTCTTCTAATGTGGAAAAGTAGGCATCAAAGAAGTAAAAGTCAGATCAGAAGTTATGGCTGGAAAAAGGCTTCTTTTTACCAGAGAACACAAGGGAATCTGTAGCTATAGGTGGGCTCAAGTTACAGTGAGTAGTTTAATAGAAGAGGAATCTATTGAGGATTATGCAGAATTTACACAATATTTGTGTTAAAAATCCATTCAAATTTGGGAATTCTCTGAGTTGAAAGTAAGCGAAGACTAGGAGAGTACTGAAGTAAGTAACTTTCTCTCTTCTTTCTCACCCCTGGACATCTCTTCTGGCCACTCCTGAATGGGCTATGATCAGACCCAGTATGGTCATGAAACCTGCTACCATTACAGCAGAATCTTTGTCTTATGAGGATGTTGATAATGAGTGAGAAGTACTTTAGAAGGTTGTGGCTACTGACATGAGCACCATTTAATAACAAAGTTTAGGGTATTGAGAGCATGTATCAAAATTTATTTAGTCCTTTTATTCTGTCTTTTCAAACAATTCTCAGGAAGAAATTATCTTAAAACAGCACACATGGAATCTACCTACCAATCTACCAATTGATTCTATCTACTAATAGAATCAATTAAAAACAGTTACAAGTAAAACAGATCCTCTGAATTTTATATTCCCCTATTTTTACATCAGATATTTGTGAATAATTTTATCATTTGTAAAAGATTTTTCTGCACTAATTAAAAAATTTCAGGAAAGACTAATCATTATTCTACCAGTTCTGCCTTACAGAAAGCACTATGAATACCACACAGAAAATGAAATCAGAGTATTCATTTTCCAAAAAAAGCTCTGACACGAACCTTGCAAGTCACTTGTAAGAGCAGCACAATTTCCTCAATGGTTCAGCAATCCAGTTTTGAGACAAAGCATTGCACAAAATATAAAAAAGATGGATAAAGTCATGTGCATTTACTAATTTTCTAATCCTTGAAATGAGTGCACTTTTCATTTATGTGTACAGAAGTCCAAAAATCTGCTAAGCTACCTGCGTACAAAACCTTTCTCAAGGGCTGGTGCAAAACTATGGAACCAAATCCTACAAAATTAGTGTGAGGATCTTTGCAAATGTCACCAGGGCATGATGCATTGCAACATCTTGATTTTCCAAGATAAAGTTACATTGTGTATTAAAGAAAAGCAATCCAAAATATATGAAAACCAAAACCTACTCTGAATGCTTATTCCAGAAGGAGGATGGGAAGAAAAGGGATCACTGACACCACTTAAATTGTCTTTTTTCAGCCCAGGCTGGAGTTGCTGAGATGTCGTACAGCTATGAATAGAAAATAACCTGAAGAAAACAGAAAACAAATAAATAGACATATATTCCAAATATGGGAAAGTTTTCTAAAATGAGATCTGGCAGCAACAAAAAGATTTTGGCATAGTGGTTTCTGATTATTTTGTAATCATTATTATTCTCCTACACATTTGGATACCCGTGTGTAGTAGGGTCAAACACTTATATACCACTGTCATTACAAGATGATGACATTTTTTAATTTTTTGCCACAATTCCTATGTACAAATTCACATATATTAATTTACATTATAGCTAAACTATGTATACAAAAATAAATACTTTTTCCAGTTAAGTTAGCATGGATTTTGGCTTATTGTTTACTTAAAACCAAGCTTCCTAGTCAAATCTGTTCTTGCCCTTGTGTGTTGCTATTTTTGAAGAAGAACAAAAGTAGCAGATTGCAGATGATTCCTACCCAACATGTTGTAATCTTCAGTCCTTTAATCTTGTGTCACAGCTGAAGGTTAGGTTGACCCACATGATTCTCAACAAAACAAATGGTGGAGAAGGAAAAAGCTAAGGAAATTCTTGTGATAAACCTTGTTTAATTCTATTTTGGAGAAAATAATCACCTATCTCCATTGGATGGTGATGGAAAACTGCAAAAGCTTATACAGCTATATAGTGCTGTATCATTTTTACTTAAAAATAATTCACATGCAGGGACATAGGGAAAGTTATGGAAAACATTTCTCACCCAAGGACAGAGTACCAGATGTGCCAAGACTTATGGGAGCAATCAAAGGTGGCCAAGACTCTGCTGTGGGGCCTTATTAAGTTAGACTGTGATCTAGCACCTTCAACTTATTAAGCTGTCGGGAGTTTCAGTGATTAAAACCAGAGAAAGGTCACTCACAGACCTTCAGCATTTCCCTGGATTGGTATTTTCTTTTAGGCCTTGGACCCTAATGAAGGCACTTCACTCAATACTGGATTTTTTAAATTAGTCTTTTGAGCTGGATTTCTCCATAGCTTGAGAAAATCTTCAATAGATTTTGCTTCCTCAGAACTCTGCATACAGTTATCAAAAATCCTAACCAATAGCAAGAGATGAGGCCTTATAAGATGGCTTTGCATATCATCACTGCAGAGATCAAAGGAACAGGTTAATGAGGATCTGGAGTGGTTTAATTATGTCCTAGGTAAGAAGTGGGGGTTAGTGGCTGTAGGTGGGACTGTTATAAATAAGCTTTCAAAGCTCTGATAGATGGAGTCTAATGTTTGTAAAAGGTATGATAAAACTAGTATTTCTTATGGATTTAAGGTTACCAGAATCAACCCTCTAGTCCTAAAAAGCCATGCAGCAGGAACAGACATAATGTGTTCCAGGTACAAGTGGTGTCAATGCTATTTTCTGAGCCCTTTTCAGGGGTGGGGTAAACATTGTTTCATCTACATATATATCATATATATCACTGCTTACAAACCCCTAATTTTAATACTACTATGGAGTGTGGTTTAACTTGACCTTTTCATGTTTGGATAGCTGATGTGATTAAGAAGTTACAGCTCTCTTCATTTTCTGTACTTTTTATTTTCTATTTAATGCTTCCTGTATTGGTTATAATGGCATATTTAGGGTGGACTAGTACTTTTGCAATAACATATATCTTGTTGTTGTAATGATACATTCTGGAAGCCTGGCATATGGTGCCGAAGGATGAAAAAATTCCAAGTATTAATCTTATTATTTAAAATTAAGTGTGTGTTTCCATCATCTCTAGATGATTCTGTTCTCATGTTGTAATTCTGTGCTTTACTCATTGCATTACAGGACCCCCCAGCCCAGCGCTGATTCCACAGATCACATGTGATCACTCAAGTTCACCCAGGAATCCTGCCTAAGTGGAGCTGGGAGGGAAGGAAGGAGCTGGGAGTAGTGGCTGTGTTTGTTGCGGAATGCCACATCAGGTAGATACTCCGGCCAAAACATTTTTGAGGTGGCAGGTGCCTCATTGAGGTGATGACAGAAAGAGCAGGGGTGTTACTCTTTTTACGTATCTCCCTTTTATGTCATGAGACAATACTCCAAGGAATGAAGATTTGCAGTTGTTGCAACTGTGTTTGGGGCCAAAATATAATCTATAATTCCCAGTTGTATTTTCTTCTTTTTATTCCATTGTTTACTGGCTTCAGACAAATATTTCTGGTGTTTTGATGCTGAGTTTTAGTTTTAATTTATAATGCATGTATCTATGAAAACTGGTGTATCCTGCAATGCACACTGTGAATTAGAATAACGAAAGCCTTTGCCTCCTCAAAGTTGGTGAGGAAAGTGTGCCATTTTGTCCAATGTTTGGCCAAAAATTTCCTGATTTCTTCTGGAACTACAGGATACTCTGTCATATTTGGCTGATTACCCAAAGGTTTACATTAGGTTAAAGAATATGGCTATTGAAATGTGGACAGCTTCCTGTATCTTGGTTCACATCACTCTCTACCATTCTGATAGATTAGAATGACCCTTTCCAGGCTTCTTGGCTTGACAAATGTGATACATTATAAAAGAATAGAAAAATAAAAACTTATAATAATCAGTATGCCTGAAAGCTCAATAGTTACT
This sequence comes from Acrocephalus scirpaceus scirpaceus, assembly GCA_910950805.1. NCBI lineage: Eukaryota > Metazoa > Chordata > Aves > Passeriformes > Sylviidae > Acrocephalus > Acrocephalus scirpaceus. Next base: position 58,081,934 of record OU383776.1, read on the forward strand.
TCAAAACAAATTATGCTGTTCATTGAATTTTTTTTTTCAAGAATACTCTGGGTCTCTTATAATAAGATTTATTTTTGGGCAGATAAATAGTAATCAAAAATTTTCCTACTTTTAAAGCTGTGAGTTTCTTGTGCAAACTAATCTTTCTTAAAAAACCCCTCAAATAAACAACAATGGCCTTACTACTATAGCTGAAGATCTGAAACAAACAGACTCAAGAAAGTCAACATGAAGCTTTACATTCCATTTCAGCCAGCTTTCTGACTTTTTATTATGACAGAAGCCAATTATTAATAGTTCTTACTTGCCAGAAAATCCTACCAAGATCTTTTGCAATAAGTAAATGAAGTTGAAACAAAATGTCGTGGCAATGGCTTGAAGAAAAACTGAAGAAATATATATATTTCTCAGTTATATATAATATAACTGAGATATATAATAAAGAAAAAAGGAGCAAACACCTCCCAGAATGATGAGTATCTTCTCATGTAGTTGTGCAGGACTTGGAGAGAGCAGACTAAAGGGTAAACAGGGAAAGGACAAAAGATCTCTGCATATGCTAGGGAAAATGCTTTGCTCTGGCTGATCTGAAGCAGTTTTTTTCAGAGGCTATCACTTCATTGGTGATTTAGTGTAGGATTGCAAATATGGTGACACATACAGAAAACATTCCATTTTCTCAATAGGTTGCAAAATACAATGTTAATTGGGGTTTGTGAAGCCAGTTGTCTGCATAGTGCAAAGCCTCTTGGAAGAAGAGGACTAAATTCAAATAGGTGGTAACCTACATCTACTTTTCCATCTCTTTATAAAGGAATGTCAATATATCCAACAAACATATAATGAAACTATTTCGGGATACTATAGGAGGTATTTTTTGCATTTTTTTGGGAATGCAGAAAAAAACCATGTTTCTGACATTGAGTTCTTTGCTAACTGAATATCTTCCTTGAGACCCAAACATTTCGAGTGTTAGAGGAAATATTAAAATGGATATTCTTTTAGCTTTTAGCTTTGAGACAAGATCAAGCAGCCTTATATCAAAGAAGAGCTTGTAATACAAGCTTATGAGGGAGTTAGGGTAGATATCATTCATAATTGAATTAACTCAACTTCCAGCTGTGAGTACATACAGGATATTTCCTTTCTAGGTACAGCTGTCCACTGAATTCCTTGGTCAATCAATTCTGTTAACCACCAGCCATGGTGGCATTTAAGGCAGCTATTTTCCTTTTCTTTTAAAACTCATATTTAATGAGGTATTTAGTAGCCATATGAATGATTTGTGACACAAGCTACAGATTGCTGTTGCTAGTGGGCTAGGATGAGGCTTTATCTATTTATTGCATGTAATGTTATAACAGATGTCTTAATAACTTGGGTTTGTCTTCCAATACTCTACATAACCAAAGAATGGGGAGATAATCTGGGGTGCTGCAGATAGGAAAACATTCCTCTAATCAACTGAAAATTGCTGCCTCACTATAAAATGGTATTACTTTTTAAAGAGAAACTACCATGAATTACCTGCTGCTGACAGACATATTTCCTATTTTCTACACTGTCTGTGTAGGAAATTTGCTGTAGCACTAGGAAGTAACTTCTGAGCAGTTTATAAACGTGTAATTTATGGTTAAACGTATCTGATTTCTCCCAACATCTTGATTAAACCTCTGTCAGGAAGGTTAAATGTTTCATCATACATGTTTTCAGAAATCTTCGCTGACCTGTGAGGACACAGCTTTTCTCTGATATGTCAATAGGCCTTCACAATTAACATGTTCATTTTATTTCAGAGAAAATATTTTAGGCCTTTTTCAAACAGTTTTTGAGAAACTATTTCTCACCTTTAGCATTTGCAGCCATAGAAATATGGTTTTATATATGGAAAGATTATTTTCTAGTGGGCAGCTTCAAGGGATTCAATGCAAAATGAAGCTTCCTTTACTCAGATGTCGTTTTTGAGATAGACTAAATTGTCTGTTCCTTTTAAAGGCTAATGAATGCTCACCACTTCTAGAGCAAGGCAGAACTCTCACATGTGTTCATTGTATCAAGTTAATTTTTGCCATACCAGGTCTGCATATGAGAACTTTGGGAATTTAGGAGGACTCTTGGGCTTTGATGAAGGTTTTGGGTCCAAAATGTTGCTTTATGGAAAGACTCCTACATAACACAAATTCTATGTTGAGCTTTATAGCATAACTGCTACTAAGCTTTAACAGGAATTCTCTGTAATGTGTGCACAAGGATCAAAGACCTTAATCTGGCCAAGAGCTTATGGTAGCTCACACAGAAGGACTGCAGAGATGCTGTGTGTCATGATCAAAGTTGGGTGGCTGACACCCAGCTAAATATTCAAGCTGCTCACAGAAATATTCTGTTTAGGTTACCCTTAAGGAAGAAATAAAACCCTTAATTTCCAATTCTGCACTTTGAAAAAGCATTTGCTGACATTAGGTGTAGGTAGAGGCTGCTTTTGCTAGCGCTATTTTATAGTTAGCTAGCGAATTTTATAGTTAATTTAGAGTGGGAAAGGTGCAGCATTTCCTGTGTATTCACAGTTTACATCAAGGAAACTCCCATTAGCCCAGTTAGATATTGCATATACCACCATGGCAAACAGCTTGTATTAAAAAAAATATTTTTAAAAAGATGCAATTTCTCTTGGACAGAGGGATGATTTGCCTTTTATTTTTGCTTAACTCTGTTTAGTATGCAGGGTGGGCACAATGCCATGCTGACTTTTAACCCCAATGGAGGGTTGACACAAAAGTTGACTGTAGGCCTCGAGGGAGCAGAGAGCTCTAATGACAATTTGAGTGTGAAATGTGGTCTCTGGAAGAAAGGTCACAACATCTGCACAAGTCCTTAAAGTCAGGCTTAGAGCGCTGTCTGCCTTCTGCTGAAGAGACATTTTGCTGTATCTTGAGGTTGCCTTAGTTGGAGGTACAGGAAGTGCATAACAGGATCAGGGGAACTGAATGAAGTTTGTGCATGTTTGTCTGCACTCTGCATCCTAAGAGAAGACTTTTGAGAAGCCAAATCAATACTACAACTATGTCCTGTGCAGCTGCGGTGTTTTAGCCTGTTACAATAATGAGTTGAAATCTCACAACAGCAGCCATAATAAGTGCTACTCAGCCCATAGTATTCTATCACTTTTAACTGGTTATATCTATCGAAACTCTACTGTCAACTAGAGTTATACAGAAATCTACTACAGACCTGTGGCCTTCAGCTTAAAAATGTAGAAGCAGGATGCTTTTCAATGCCATAGGACCTAGGATGTCCTTCTTCAGGCCAAACCATTACTGCTTTTTTAAAACGTTAGCATAAAGCATTCAGAAACTGAAAACCAGGGTATTTTCCAGCAGGAGGGTATTTTATTCTAGTATCAGCCTCTTATGTCTGGCCATTGTCTTGTTTTCACACTTTTTTTCATGCACTTTGGATCTTCTACATTATGGTTCACTGTTCAGAGAGGGGAGAAGCACTGCTACCTACTTTAATATTTTAAATTTGAATTCTGATGGCCAGACTTTTAAGTTTGGAGCAGCTTCCATGGAAAAGCCAGTGACCCTGTGAAAATGGGTGTGAATGAGGGTGAGCTAACAGCTCTGCAGCACAGCTTTCTCCTTGGCACTGATGCTTTGGATGTCGTAGAAATGGCCCTCGAGCTAGGCAGCCATGCAAAGCAAAGCACTGCCTACGAAAAACGCAGACAGCACAGAAGAAAGCAGGGAGGCTTGAGAAAATGTACCAGGTCTAAAACTTCATTGGAGAGAGTTCAAGGCTGCGGCTTGCCTCACCTTTATGGCAGAGGGAAAGGAGGAAACCCTAATGGTCTCTTCCCACTTATTTTAGCCTAAACTTGACTGGAGAAAAATTCTAGATGAACATTTTGGTCCTCCCAACGCACAGTTGAATTTTGAGACTTGGGCAGCCCTTTAGCATCAATCCCTAAAAAGGGGTTTCTTCCTGTAGTAGTCATCTGAGTTTGCACAGCAGAAAGTTGAAAAATCTTGCAACAAAAGAGAAAGTTTTGCTTTTTTAGAGAGGGGAAACTGAGGTAGAAGTTTGTACAGCCACTTGTAAAATAATGCAATAACTAGCAGAGCAAAAGAAGGGGCAATACTGCATTAATTTTCTATCTTTGCCAAATCCACACAATAATTTTTTACTTATATTTTCCATTGCTCAAATAATCAAAGTTTGAACTGCCCTCATTGGCCTGCTAGAGGGTTGACACTTTGACATTGAGAACTTTAGAGCTTTAATATCCTTTTAGAACCACAAGGTTAAGTATAAAAGAAGAAGGTGAAAAAAAGAAAGATATCTTCCTGGCTAAAATATTCTGTTGTGTCAAGGGTGGCAACCCCAAACTTAGCTTTTATAATTAAAATAGTGTCATGTCCCATTTCCCTTCCTACCTCTGTCTAAATCCTGATGTGTTTTGCAATAGCAGAGAGCTGCAGTGCAAAACAATCTGCAGAATATCAGCACTATTTTCAAACATGTGGTAATGTTTTTCCGCACACATACAAGTGACCCAACCCTAACAGCAAACCAGACTGTTTCAAAAATAACATTAACTTTGACACCTTCTATAGCTATTTTGTTTTATGTTAAACTCAAGAGTACTGACTCTTCCTGAGACTTGAAAAGAGCACCATGCTTGCCCTTGTCCCAGCTGATATGATTAAGTGGTTTTTACAGCAACCAACAGGAAAAATTTGGGGTTTGAGCCACATGCCCAAATCCCCTATACTCCTATGAATTAACACCTAGAAAATGCATTTGATGGATACAAATTCTTTTTTTATGATGCATCATTTAGAAGGCTTTACTCCTATTACAGTGGCTTATTAAAGGCAGATATATGAGCCCTATTTCACCCTGATCAACATCACTGGCAAGTTCCAATTGATTTTGCTCAGAAACAGGATTTGGCCTTTCATTGTCAAAGATTTCTTTTGAGAGCTGACATTTACATGGAATCCCTCTTCCTTGTAAAGTGATTTATTACAAATTAAAGTGATTATCTCTAAACAGCATAGACATATTTTAAAAACTGACTCTTTTTTTGCTTTTTTTTTTGTCAATTTATTATACTTGAAAATTAGTAACATTCATGGGAGACAAGAAGAGTAAAACTGGAGTCGGAGAACTACTACCTGGTTTCAGTTATCAAATTAAAGCTTTTTTTCCTGTTATTAACCATTGACAAACTACATTCCATTTGATTAATTAATGATAAGAAATGCAAGGAAACCACACAAAAATTTAAACTGTGCTTTGAAATGACAAATATTTGTCTTTTGATATTCCTCACTACAAATATGGAATAGAATTTATTGAAGTTCAGTGCTATATAAAAATGTCCTCTAGCTAGAACACAAAAATGGTTCAATAAGTTCTGTGAAAAGTCAATTTGCATGACATCAGCACCTAGCCTATAACGGGTGGTAATGGATTGTTGGCTTAATTTTATACCACTTGACATCAGATTACAATACAATGAATAAATGTTAACCTATAATCCCTTTACTAAAAGCTGGCATTGTTTGTCTTCTCTTGTAGAGACCACATTGATTTTCTTTTATTGGATGCTCAAGTGCTGTGCCTCAGATTGATTACTTTGAATTAAATGTGCAGAGAACATTTTTATTATTCTAAACCTGGAGTCTTAACATTAAAGGGATGCCCCCCTCCTGCTACACAGCTAAAAGTGTGCTCTCCCTTTTAATTTGGATTTCTTTCATTTTCTCATTTTTTTTCAAGGCTGCTGAGATTCTGACCCCTGCTCTGCCCCTATGCCCCTTGACCCTGACACATCTGACCAGTGATGGCTCTGAGGGTGGCAAATTAATAGCAGCATTGCTTGTTAATTGCATAAGAGAAAAGCCAAAAATTTATCACCTCAGTCATGGCCATTGCTTCCCTTTGACCCCCTACTCCCACAAGGCTTTAGCTGATGGTCACATCTGGGGTTTTTCTGTATCCTACATATTTGCCATATAATTATTCAGCATCAAACCTTATTAATCAAATCGATGCTGTGTTTTAAATGGAAATTGCTGGATTAATACAAGCATTCATTTCATCCTGAAAATCTTGATGACTTTAGCACACAGAATACAAGCAGAATATGAAAGAAGGGATGTAGAGACCTGATTGAATTAGGAGAGGCATGCTGCACATTAAATTACATATGCCAGCAGGGGTCCTTGCTTTTATAGTAAAGTACTTCTGTAGAGTGTATACATATAAAACTCCTGTGATTTCTTTACACTAGTCAGTGCTCTTGCATCAAATAGGGTTATAGTGGCTATTTATATTTCTAAATATGTATTTTTTAATGTGATCTGGTATTTGATATGTTTTATTTAACTATTTCTTCAAACTAAACATTAAGAAAATAGCAATTGATACGTCTTACTGGTTGAAGAGATTTGTTAAGGGGATATCTTGTCCTTTTCTCTACCTATTATATTCAGTTATGCAGCAGTAAAGAGTATGAGTAAAAAAAAAAAAAAGAAAGTATGTAATGAGGAGCTTCTTTTGTCAAGATGTAAACATTCTAGACACTCTAAGTAATTTACAACTTACCTACTTGGGTAATTTCTGGCCTCTTTTCACATCTTCTGTAAGTTTTCAGTTTCCTGTCAGCAAACCCACTGTGCATAAGGCAGGGGTAGGAAGTTAAAAAGTGATAAATTGTGAAGTTAAGAAAGAACACAGATCACTGATATTACAGGGATGATGAACAGCTTGTGAAACTTCTTTGGACATGATGGACTTGCATGCTTTTGAAAACTCTTTGTAGACAAGTGTTCCCATTGAAATCTGTAATTGGTAAGTAAAGCTTTTCTGTGGCTTGCAGGGTGGGACTGATGTTTGACTGTTTGGTAGCAGGAAGTGGAGAGGAAAAAGAATAGGTAATGTAATGTGCAAGCTTTTTAACCAAGACCAGAAGACATGTAAAGGAGAATGGGAGAATGGGAAAATGAACCTCAGTAGATTTTCTCCCCTGCAAATGCTTAAGTACACCAAACCATTTTGGAGATGATGGACTGTGATTATTATTTTGAGATCCGAATGCCAAGTTTTGCATACTTATCTCTGGGTAATATATTTTTAAATGTGAACCTCCCTGCCACATTCTATGTCTTGCCATGTGTTCATGCAATTAGATAAAACCCAACCCTAAAATCAAAGGAGAATGATGCATTTTTTGTGTTCATGAAATGCTGCTCATGTTGTTTTCACTTGGCTATATCATGAGTTATCCTCAATCAACAGGCATTCTTCAGGAAATCAAAGTTTTCTCAAACAGATTGGAACACAAGCACAGTTCAGAGGAGGAAACTAGAGCAGACCTCTCTCTCTTCTAGCTCAGCTTGAGCTCTACCATATATCAACATCACAGCACAGTGCAAAAGCACAGATGACATGCTTTCCAAATGGGATTCATCAGTAAAGATTTCTGTATGTCCCTATTTTCAATGTAACATGATAATTCAGAAGAGATTTATACTTAAAATCCTCAGAAAATGCATTCTATAACTAATAAAATTATGTGTTATCATGCAAATCCATTCTTAATACAAGATTGAAATTACTCAAAAGATGTTTACACCAATGTAGTAATGGAACTGCATTTGGCAATCACAAAAACAAGTTTCTATGGTTTATTTTATGACATAAATTATTTCATTTTAATATCTTTCCTGTCAAATTAGATGAATTTACTTACCAAACTTTATACATAGTACATGATTAGTTGTAAAAGAAGATTAGTTGTAAAATAAGTCAGCTTAACATCCAGACATAGGATTTTAATAACAACTTGATATACAAAGACTGTCAGGTGCTGTCTGCTAGTGAGAAATAAATAATACTCTAGATCCTTCACTATAATTACCATCATTCACTGTATGCACAGGGTCTGCTGTGCGGCTCAGGCTGACATAGAGTCAGAAGTGCTTAACATTCCTCACCTGGCTCCCAAAGAAATCTGTATACAGGAGAGAAGCATTGGTGAACGACAGGAAGTTGCTCACTGGACTGAGACTCACAGGTGACTTTGCACGCTAGTTCATATAATCCGAGTAATTAAATGAAAGATCTTTTGCGTTTAAATTTTCTTCCTTCTTTTTTAATTTCATTTTTCAGGTCACTTAAACCACAAAGACATATGATTCTGTAAAGAGAGATCCCTTTTCTTTCCTGGAGTGAGAAGTCTCAATCCATGTGCCTGTGGTGCTTCCTGGACAACAAGAAAGTCATGAAAGAAATGTTCAGTGATGCAGATCCAGTGTTTTTTTTTTCTCCAAAACTACATGCAATGTGTATTTTCTGTAGTTTGATTCTTCTCTTACCAGGAGAGGGAGAAAGTATATCTATCTTTTCACATATATGGGCCTTGGAAACATAACATTGGTATCCCAGTCATGCTACCAACACCACTTGCCGTTCATTGAGGAGACTTTAAATAAAACAGTTGAAGTACATGCTCAAGCTTACATTTATGTTTGAATTAGTGGGATACAAACATTCTTTAGCAGGTTTGTTAAATGATAACTCTTTGAATTGAAATCTGAATGCTATATCATGGATTCCCTTCTCTTCTCTATGTAGCATGGACTAGGTAATATTTCCAGGACAAATCCCTCTAAATGATTGAACAAAAGAAATCTTCCAAATTTCTGGAGGTCCCTTGACACAAAGAAATGAAATTTTTGTGATGAATAAATTTTGTGAGGGTTAGGGATAATAAAATAACAAATACTTTCTATAATAGTCTACATGTTTGAGAATCCAGCTGAATAAATAACATTCAAAGGACAAGCTCTCCAGTGTCTTCACAGTACAAAATAGAATGAAAAGCATGTCCTAAGTATATAGCCATACACACACACCCTATAAAACATACAATGATCAAACCAAATCTCTGAAGCACATAACTGATAACGTTATAATGTTATAATGGCTAAACATTTTTCAGAGAAAACATTTTCAAAGTGATCATGTTTTGTGTTTTGCTATTCATAGCAAAAACCCCAAAACCAAAGCAAAACACACACAACAAAACAGCTACACCTCTAAATGACAGGTTTGTGCAAACTGCTTACCCCTCAGCACCTGACTGACTGTGTCACACAGGGATGGGCAGAGGATGGGCTTAGACCCCTGTCTTCATGAAAAGGAATGACTAAGGATTTTACAAACCTAAGATATTCCCCTTGTGCAATATATGCATCTGTTGCACAAGATTTCTAACCCACTGAGATGGTGGGGGAAATAATCACACATTAATTTCCTACAAGCTGACCATTTAAGTGTAAATTGGCTTTGAAAAATGCCCACATTTTTAATTCACATATTACTTGATTTTAACAACAGAAAAATGCAGCATACTGAAGGTTTAGATCAACCCAATATCCTTCCTCACTATCAGCTCCTCAAATAGTCCAGGACATCTCAACAAACACTTGAAATGCTACCAAACCCCAGCCGCCACTTCACATGATTTATGATGTCATTAATGTCAAGCTATCAGTGGACAAGAGTAAAAGAGACAACAGCAAAGCTGACTAAAAACAAATAGTTTTGATTAAACTCAAGGACATTTGGTACAGCTTTCAGCAAAAAGACATTAATCATTTCCAAAGCTGACCTTGGTTTTTTTTTGGTTTTTTTATCCCAAATGCAAAAATAATATATGTAGGGATTCCAGAAAAATCTTTGAAGTCTACTGTCTATGTAGCTGGACTCCCTTGTTAAGGCAAAAATAATTAACAGCAATAGCAGCACCATTTTTTGACTCTGGGGTTATTTTTGTTGATAATTGCCTGAGCACCCTAAAATTACACCCTCTTTTTGATTCTTTTAAGGAAAGAAGAGTTTTCTTTAGGTCTGAGGCATTTTTCATCCCAGTAAGAGATTCTAACAGTATATTGTCCACAGCTACACATCAACCTTAAAAAACACCCCACAGCAGACAGACAATGACAATACAGCCTAATGATAAACAGAATATATTAAAAAAAAAAAAAAAAAAGAGAGAGAAAAGAAAAGGAAAAAGAAGTATGTCAAGTGGAATAAATTATTTCATAGACAACCACTATCTGTATGAATGCAGTACTTCTCTTGTGTTCTTTAGCTTACATCTACAGAATTAGAAAGGTGAATAGTAGACTGGATTATTATCAAACACGGAAAAATATTTAGTTGTCTTTTTTGATACTGATTTTCCTGTTTGTAAGACCATAAATTTATGTATTGGTGTGATGTGTGCTCTAGTTCATCCTGTGCACGTAAGTGTGTATTAACAGAGAAAGAACAGAAAGTGTAACGGATTTTTTTGACTGTTATTTAGGCAACCTCAGACTGGATCAAGTCACATCAGGAAACATATTCCAGGCCTATGAGAGATCTACTACAAGTATTTAAAATGCAGATGGAAAGTAATACTTCAAGCTTTAAAAACATTACTAAGCCCCCTTTTTTCATAATAATGGGTATTATTTTTTGGAGCTAATGAGGATTTTTACAAAAATTTATCTTCCCTGGAAGAGGAAGCTGCCCTAGAAGCTGCTTCCCTCTAAATCTTGAAATCTTTACAAAAAAATCTCAGTCTTCTGCTCTCTCTGATTCTAATAATCTGCTTATAGTATTATTATTTCATAGTCTATAGCAAGAAGGTTAAACGTGTTGTTTCAGCAAACATGCATTTATAACTTAGCATGCAATTATGGAATCACAGAATATTCTGAGTTGGAAGAGACCCACAAAAGTCCCACAGCAATAAAGAGCCCACAGAAAGATTGAATCCACAACCTAGGTGTTTATTAGCACCATGCTCTAACAAACTGAACTAATCTCAGTCAATTAGATTACTAATGTAAAATTACAGGAGAGCTATTATGGCTTTAGGATAAAATAATTAACTGACTGTACATGAATTTTATTTCTTTATACAAGAACCTAAATCTTTCAAATTTTTAACATCATTTTATTATAATATATAATTCAAATACTATCTCACACTCCTCTGGTATATACCATGAAAAGGAATGATATCCACCACTTCCAGCTGCAAACATTTTCTCAAAAGAGATTTGAAACAAAATTTTTTCCTTCTAAAACTAGTATTTACTCTGATTAGCGAAAACTTTCTTCTTAGCACTTTTATGGGGAAAAGACAGGCTGTATCAACTGTGCATGAGAACATTTGTAATATCACCCTCAGAGAATAATAAACAGATACAAGAGGTTGAAATTCTGACATAGTTTACAGAACAATAATCCAAACATCTGTTATAATGACAAGGGATTTGAACAGAATAGAGAATACATGGGAAAGCTATGCTACTTTTAGTACAGTTATAACATTAAATCAAAGCACTGCAGCTCAAGGCAGCTTGCTGCTAATAGAAACAATTTTCTACATATTCCTGGGCCACAAGCCAGAACTCAGGATTCCGTTACAAGCACAAGGTCAAGAGAGAATCAACGGTATAAAATTTACCATGTATGAATCAAAAGAATAAATGGGTAATTAAGGATGAAAACAAATTAGAAGGTATACTATCCCTTAACTCATCAAATAAATTTGCTGAGTAACTTCAGGCTCTGAATATATTGTTAGATCTGTAGAGGTTTTAATGCACTTATTGCTTAAATCCACAGCATCAGCTTTTTTGAGGCAGGCTTAGCAAATCACCTTTTTATATGTACTTCTTTCTATAGCCAACATCTGACTACAATTATGAAGGCAAATATTTAATTGTGTCATTTGCTCAAGAAAAATGTAAATAAGATTTCTTTGAAAATCACATTCTTGCCTTCATATTATACCCATGAAAACCAAACTTTTATCTGCTTCTGGTCTCACTTCACTTTCCACACCCAAGTGATGTCTTTTAATGCTTCAGTGAATGTTAAAGATTTATTGTAGCTGTTGATGAAGAGGGCTTTCCTGTAAAATATTTTCAAAACAGTCTTTATAACCATGAAAGGTATTGCATATGTTTTTCAAAGAGCAGATTTGTTTATTTTTTTACCCTCACAAGCAGACATGCAGCAATCATAAGCCAGTTGCTGGTGGATGAATGTTTTGAGATGCATGGCTACAGTAACTCATGTTTCTGATAGACTAGGAAAAAGCAAGCATCTTTGGAAAGCAAATCAAGAAAAGGTGTTTCTGTGTTTCTTACTTGGCTTTACCCTACTGGAATCAATGGCCCAGTGTATTTAGGGAACTCATGCTACATAACTGTCTTAAATTCATAATTTTTATGGGGATGAAATGTTTTCATATGAATAGCTTATATGAACTGTTTAACTACTGGAGAAGGCTGGATAATCAACTAAGACTTGGTGCCTCTTTCGTGTAAAGTTTAGTTGGGTAATGGAAATCCCTCAGAGATATATTGCTTTTCATCCCTCTCAGCTAGATTCAGCATTTCCCACAAAATACAGCCTGAAACACCCTCAGAGCAAATTGACAGTCTCTTTCCATGTGTTGGAAAGTCTTTCCATGCATTGCATCCTGAAAACTTATCACTAGTGGTTCAATCTCTGCATAGGTTTAAGTCACAATCTTTCTATTAAAACGCCTAGAGTTACTGCTGGTTACTAATAGCTTTAGTAGCAAGGCTATGAAGTGGTGTCCTAGGTTACAATGTAAATTGTGCCCAAAGTATGTATTCTATCCCCATGAGCCGTTGGAGCCAAGGTGGGGCAGTGTTCTCCTTATCTTCTGTTAGTGAGGCCAACAATGCCTTGCCACATGACTCATAGATAACTCCCTCCGGGAGTTATCTCTGTTTAATGGGCCATCAAGGACCCACTGCGTGACTCATAGAATGAGCTCATCCCATTGGGAGATGCTCTGCCCAGGGGGAGGAGCCAAGCATTCCCACCTGGATAAATCCAGGGTTTGGGACAGCACAGGCAGCTTTTACCCACTGGACTCCCAGAGGAGACAAGAGCTACCAGACCTTTCTACAGGATCACTGCTTCGACAAGACCATCTCATCTGGACTGCCACTATCAACCTAACAGGGTGTCAGGTTGTATTCTGACTCTGTCAGTGTTTTTTTTGTACTATTACTTTTATTTTATTTTACTTTCTTTTATTTCTTTTCTTTTCCTCTTATTAAATAGTGTTTCTGACTTGGAGTCTTTCACTGGTTTGTCTTTGCTTTCAAACCAGCACAAGTGGTGAACTACTTTAGTGTAAGCAATGGAGCATTATTTAATAACTTCTTATTACTACTGACTCACATGGAGTTATGGCCATTGCTCTTGAAATGTAATGTCCTTTAACAGGTTTCTCTAACTTGAATATATTGACAAAATAACTCATCATGTTTTAATAACTGTGACATAATCAGTCCTTTTCATTAAAAAATACATGGGTTTATTTCTTTGTGGAACACATTGTTGATTTTGCTCCTTTGAAGGATGATTTTTAGGCTACCTTCTTTCCAGAAGGCTGCTAATATCAGATGCCACAATCAGTATAACCATCAGTATTTCTTCTTTCTACCTAGAGGATGATTAGAAATGTCATGTTAGAGCTCATAAGGTTTTGAGATATGTCAGTTTGCAGATCAGGTGCTGGAACTGAAATCTGCATCAGGAAGGCTTAGCCACACGAAGCCACACTTGAAGCCACAAGAGCTAAGATGGCTGTTAAGAATATTTTGATATTGCCAGGATTTAATTGTGGTGAAAGAGTGATGACTGGCTACCTAGGGGGAATAAATTTCATCTTATACAGTCATAGGACAAATATATTTTAGCTCTTCCATCTTTGGAGAAAATATCCCTCCTCTTACAATTACTTGAATATTAATAACCATTGGAAGTATCCCACTTTATGAGTACTACTACATTTACTCCCTGAATTAATTAAGGATGTATATTGAATAAGATTAACATGCAAAAATACTTAAAAAAAAAAAACAAAACCCAAAACCATGAAGACTGCTGTGGTTTTGTGCCATGTGTGACCAACTCTGAGATTTGTCCCTGGTTGTGTCATTGTTGTATCCCAGTACAACACAATCATTTCACTTGCAGAGCCTATGTTCTCTCTCATAGCAGAGTAAAAGATAAGCCTTGAAGTCAGGTCAGAACTACGTGCTGATCTGCTGGAAGATGACACGACAGTAAAGAAAGTTTTCATCTCACAACTTCACCCTTAGGCACTTAGATAATTATTGTATGAGCAACCCTTTGTTCCCATCATTTTCTTGATACCATGCTAATATTTCCAGAAATGAACTAATTAAAACTAAGGGAAGACTTCAGCAGGAGAAATAGATTAAGGACTAACAAGATATGTTAGTCCTTAATCTATTTCCTTAATCTAACAAGATTTTCTTGTTAATAGATTAACAAGAAAAGGCAAAAAAACCCCAAACCCTTTCCAATATGGTAGAATATCAACGATTATTCTGTGTCTAGAAATACTATGTCTTCCCCATCTAAAGTCATGTATGCAGATAATCTTACATATTTCATGGGCTCATTGGGCAAAAGGGGAGAGCTTCTGAGAGTTTTAACAGACATATGTCTCTGAAATCAAACCTTTCAGGAATGCCACTGGCAGATGTCAGCATTACAACTCCTCAGAATGGGAAAGTGGAGAATTGTCCATAAATGGACACCTTTCCCTGACATATTTGCCCAATAACATAAAAACTTTTATAGGCTATACTACAGCTCACTAATTTTTTGAAGCTTTATAATTTTCCTATAGCTTTATAAATACACTTCCCTACATAGAGTGTTTCCTAAATGAAAACCAGCAGTACTTGACAGAAGCATTTTTAGAAAAAAGGCTGTAGATTTATTTTTCAATTTGAGGAATTTTAATATTGAATATTTAAGACTGAGTATTTCTTTTTTTAATCTAAAATGTTATATAGCAATTTTATCCTCCCTCACAAAAGCTAGAATGCAAAACTATCAGTCTGCTTGTCAGTGTGGGACAATTTTTAAATTAGTTCACAAGCTAACTCACAAAAGCTACAGAGACATGTCAGAAGGAAGACAGCAACTGTATAAAAGAACCAACAAAAATATTTCTTCAAAAGAATTTTACATCAATTTTGGATCATAGGCAAACATCCTGTCCTACAATTATCAAATTTTAGATAGATACAGATCTAGGTATCGAGGGAAAACTTGCTGAATTTCTTTTCTTTTCGGTTTTGTTTATTATTTTTTCTAATATCTTTTTTAATACTCATTGCACTTCATGAATGTTAACAAAAGTATCTTGGAAAAAAACATTGCAGAGCATTATAGTAATAACTGAATTCATCTGTAAATACATATATATCCAATTCTTCCTTATCCTAGTCTGAGCTCTCCACTCTTGAAACAGAAGGGGCTGAAAATAACTGGTTCAAGGCAACACTGAAAACATATTTGTATTTAAGTTGTCATAGGAAAGATGAATACTCAGTCCTGGACAATAGTAGGATTCAGAACTTTGATAGTCAAAGGAGGGGACACTACTGCAGAGAGGTAGAAATGTATTGTTGCGTTTTTCTTATGCTGTTTTTTCTAGTCCAATATAGCCATCCTTGTATGTGTGTTCTCATAAAGGAATGCATCACTATTCCTGGGCCAGCATTTAGTAAGGAAACAAATGTCTAGAAACACTTTTATTCAACACAAATGCAGCCTTTTCTTCACAAAACAGAAGATGCAGAGATAGAGAGAATCCATTCTCTCAGATACAGGGCTGAGAGAATGGATTCCCAGTTGCTTGCATAAAGGATTTTTGTTCACTTCAGTAACTTTGCCAGTGCCAGGGGTTGTAAATTGAAAAGGTCTGTATACACCCGGGAAGAAAAATGTTTCCAGGGTCGACTGTGAGGTGGCACTACCCAAACATCACCTCTTGTTTAAGACTGTGTAAAAAATGACAAGATAGCCTTTAATTTGATTATAGTGTGTTTTGCTGTTTAGACCCAAAACAACAAAGGAATTAAGCACATGAATAGTTCTGTGGGAGCCAATACACCTACACTTACAATTAAGCATAAGTTCAAGAATTTTTCTGGATAAAGGTGCATATCTGAAATTACAGTTTTATTAAATTATTCACCACCCTCAGTGGCAGAACCTCAAAGCTTTTCTTGAGCTTGTCCATAAAGGATGGGGAAATAATGGAGTTTCCGGTACATATTAATGCTGAAGCCTATTAGATGATAATCTCATCCCATCAAGCAGTTAAATATTATTGTGTGTGTAAAAAAATAAATTGTAATCCTGTGAGTGGGTTTCATGTAAAAATGCCATGTTAAAAGAAAATTGCAGTGATCAGCTCTAATAATGTTGTTTGATCGATACATGTGTGCTTAGAAAAAACATTATGTAGCAAAAAATGTAGTAACTGGCTTACAAAAAGACACAAGCATGCTGCTCAGCTTATATCTCAGCTCTTTCAGGTTTTTAATTTAGGAATTTGTTTATCAATTTTTAAATAAGGCATATAATCCTATATTTCAGAACTTTGTGTGGAAGTTCTCGTTCAGCAGTGCTTCACAAATCTCATGGATTTTACTGCTGAGATTCAACACTTCTTACCTGGAGTTTGCACTGGGAAAAATTATCCCTTCTTTTATTTTTTTTTTCTTTTTTACCCCCAGATATCTTACTTCTTTATAGAGGGTAATTGCAAATAAATCTTTTTTGCACCATCTTGGGATATTGATTCCTTGTAGTGTCTGAAAGAACACTGGAAAACAATAAATGAGTCACACACTATTTTTTGCAGCATTTGAAAAGACCTTATGAATGTTTAGTTACCCATGCATGTGCTGCCACAGCTCATGCAAGGGAACCCATGAAGTCTTGTGAATTCCTAACTTGATATATTTTAGCAGTCAGAGCTATTAAAATCCACAACACCCCACCCCCAGTGGTGGTTTTTTTTGTTTTCTTTTTGCCAAAAAGCCAATATATTTTTGTAACTGCAAACAGAAAATTGATAATATTATTAAATGAAGTCAGGAACTTTTTGCAGAGGAATAAAAAACTGCTGAGGTGTACATCATCTTAAATGGGGATAGTTATATTTGTACCTATTTTACAAAGTACAAGTTTGCTGTTTTTTCTCCACAGTGGTGATGACATTATCTTGTTGTGGCGAGCTCTGCTTTTGGGCTATGAGCTAATTTAGCAGTAGGAAGGAGCTGGGATTGAAATGCCCATGTTTTGAATAGCTGGTAGATGTAAAACAGCTCTTTCCTGAGGCTTAACCTCCTAACTGTTCAAAAATCCAGATTGACTGTTTGCCTCACAATTTGCCTAACAGCTAAGAGCCCTTTGGTGGTGGTATCTTAAAACAGTTCTATTTATTGTTAGAAAATTATATATAAATATAATAGGGATTGCATAAATATTTAAACCACTACAGCTGTAGCCTATTTAAACCTTAACTCAAAATCTCATTACTGCTGTATAAGAATGGATACGTGATACAGAAAAGTGGCACAGTGAGAGGAAGAGAATATACTGTTCATAAAGTTCAGATAAGGGAATTCACCTGGGATGAAAATTGGGATCTTCTATACCCACCTTAAGTAAAGCATATAGCATGTAATGGGGATAAATTAAATCTCATATATCTGGCACATAAATGTGACTATGAATAACACTGATTTAGTTTTGAGTATAATCCCCCAGTGTCTAAATAAGTACTAGTTCTGTTCATCTTCATAACAACTGCTATTGTCCAATCTTCCCTTAGAAAACCAGTTGGAAATGTGAACAAATATAAACCTAAAATTTTTAGGGTTATATTAGCAATAGTAAGCTTCCATCTTCACCTCTACTGGGTAGACAACCATTCTGAAAGCCTCCAGACCTTTTCACAGCACAGAAGGTGGCTAGCACTGGGATTAAAAATGATTGGGATAGGATCAAATTGATTTCAACTTTCATTTTCCCCTTGAATCTACACCTAACATTGATAACACGTATACATATTTACATAAAACAAGCATACATTCTTTTTCTTTCTACACGGTTTGCCTCAAACACAGACTCATTGTAAATTTCAGTGTCTATAAATAACTAACACATTTGCAGTATCTAGAAGAAAGTATTTTATGTCAACAGGCTAAAACAAAGTACATCAATCCAGGGCTGTACTATATTTTACTATGATACTGTGGATCTTTAGATGTGACAGATGACAAAATGGATAGTGATACTCATGTAATCATGAGAACTATTTTCAAAAGTGTATTATAACTGGTATCCCCAGAAATATCAAAAAGTAGATTTCCAGAACTGAACTATATGCAAGATATATTGCTATGAGGCATGAGGAAAAGGCAGTATTTTCTCTGTCCCAATGACCTATAAAAAACTTCTCTGCACATGCAGCCTGAATCAATATTTTATACCTTGAAATAAAGGCATACTGTAGCTTATAAATATAAGACAACAGAAGAATAAATGCACTGATATGTGCTGAAGCTGTTAGCATTATTCTCTGCTACTAGTGCATCCTGCACAGACATATGTGTGTGTGCATAAATAAACACCGGTTTTCACATATACAGCTGGTACAAGCATGAGAATTTATTTCAATGCAGTTGTGCCAAATACAAAGAAATATTACTGTACTTCATAAGAAAGTTGATTTTTATTAATAATTGTTAATTTGGGGAATCTTAAAAGAGGCTGAATGTTGTAATGAAAGATAACTGAGAAGAGTTTTTCACTTACGTGCTACAACACTTTTTGAGAGAAGAGAAGTAGGTTTTATTGTGCGCAATTATGTTGACTAAAATGATATTTTATGGTGGACCAAGAAATTAGAATATTATTTTATGCACAGCATCTATTTACCAAGTGAAAAGGCATACTTGCTTCTGCCATTGAAAAGTTACTACTTTTTGCGTAACAGTATCCGCAAATTTTTCAGCAAATTTAAGGAACAGTCCAAGAGTACTTAATTATCAGTGTCTTCATTTCTGGCAACAAGAGCAGAGTTAGTGCAAGGTTTGTGCTTTCCTAGCCTGCCCTCACTGCTTTTCATACTAGTATAACCTACATACTGCCTACCCAACCATTGTATTGCATTAAGTGTTCCTCCGGGGCAGTAGCTGATTCTCACATCACCTGAAACTATCTCTATTTTCATTGTCTCATCTTCCCTTCTCTTCCAGGTACTGACACAGTCACTCTTGTATTCTCATCAGAGCAGAGGCAGCTTTCTTGTTTAAATCAGGTGTGGAAACAAATACTCAGACTGTTTCAGGGAATAATTCTTACCATTTTTTATGAAGAATAACATACTACAGAATGCAACCATCTGTAATACAGAATATTAGTTCTTGTTTTATAAATATCACAAGTGTAAATACATTTTAAATAATGACAGATACCAAGAGGAAATTTAAAAAGTTCTGCAGCTTCTAATTGTGTCAAATTTATTTATGATTTCCAAGTGACTTCTGCTTTTAAAAAGAAGAAACTGACAAGAATTTGCCTTGAAGTTAGTGTGTCACTAACTTCATGACTTCACCATTAGACTAAATGATCTCTATTCCAAAACAAGATCCCAATGTATCTGAATTAAGAGTCGACTTCTGGAGTTCAAATTCAACATTAAATATTAATGAAAAAATAAGGATTGGGCCTTTGGAGTTTCTGTAACTCTTCGGGAATTTCCATTTGTACATACACTGCAGCCTTGTTCTGCAGCATCTAGACAGATTTCCCAATGCAGTTTAGCTGTTGCTTCCTTTGAATATGTTTATCCTTCAAGAGAACTTGTATGTTTTATTTAAGTGAAACACATCTCCCTTTTTAAATCATAGGAGAACAAGAAAAGAACCATGAATGGTTCTCCGTTTCTTCACTTTTGCATATTATTTTCCCTTTACAATAGGCAGCTGGAGCAACTGAACAAGAATGAAATTGTAACTTGAAAAGAAATCATGCAAAATTTAGCTCTCTCAGATTCCACTTCCATTAGAGTCAGTGAGAATTTATGTACATTTCTGCAGTGCTCAAAGAGTTATACTGTGGGCATATAATTGCTCAAGAATGAGAAAAAATGAGGGTGTTTCTTATAATACTATTGTGTGCAGCTCTAACAAATATTAAAACCCCAAGCCCTGGAAAAATCACAAGCTTGTTTGTCAAGGAAATTAATGGGGAAGATTTTTTGTTTATACAGTTCTGAAAAACAGGATTTATTTACACAATCCATGGCAACTACCTCCTCTATAACTGCATCCTAACTACAAATATGCACACATCTCTTTAGTATTTTGCCAAATATGCCAAAATCACATTAAAAGGAATGAAAGAATGCTAAACTTGCAAAGTCAAAATATTTAAAATTTAGTTAATGCCAGAATTCAGATTGCCCAGGTAATCTTGTTTCTCACAACAAGTGATGATAGATTTAACCACAGTGTTATCTCTACAGCTGTGGTTTCTCAGACTTTTCTTCCAGAGATGCAAAACCCTTCTGCCTTCTGCTTGGTGAGAGTTCCTTCAGTCAAGGACCAGAGCCTGGGCTAGGTTGCCATACACACTCAGGGACATCCCAGTACAACTGGTCCATATAGTCTTCATGCCCATCTTCAACCCCCATCTTAGTCTTCTGTTGTTTGTACGTTTTTGATGTTTTATTGTATGGCCTATGTGGGGTTTTTCTGGTGTGAAAAAAGTATAGTTATCCATCTCCTCATTTCTGAAAAGAGCAATATGCAGACTCTTGTTTTGAGAATCACTTCAGCTGTGGACACCTGACTGAGTCACTTCTTTCTCCTTGCCCACTCACTATTTTCCTGGGATATTGTGCATCTGCCTTTACACTTTCCAGATTCTTTCAATCTTCCTTCTCCTCTCGGCTAAGCACCTTCTTGTGAAAGTATTTGGGGAGTCCAGCATGCTGAGAGCCTTAGGTGGCTTGGAGAGGCAGAAGAAGCCGCTGTACTGCATTCCCTCTATTTACATCCAGGAATCATCTAGTGAAGTAAACCTTTTCTGTATGCATAAGGAACAAATGTTTTGTGAGGAAGTATTTTTCATAAACTTCTTAAAAGAATCTCCAGGTAGGTCAAGTTTACCTGTCTAATCTTCCCAAAATTTTTTGCCTCACTGAATTAATAAAATGGATGGTACTCAATGGTTAGGTAACTAGTCAGTATTTTTTTTTTTTTTTTTTTTTAGTTTTTCTCATACCATTTTTTGACTTAGCCCTTGTTTATTCTCAGGGTTAGAAACCCTTTGCTAACTACTACAAAATTATTAATTTGTTAGTGTTGTCTTGAGCATTTCTTTGAGTAGCTTCTGAGTGAATCTGAATGAGAATAATGAATGCATTTTTGTAATATAAACTAAAATGATACTCATTAAGATTATATGTGCCACAAAAATATCCTCTATCATTTCTAGGTAACTGTAGTCAGACTCTTTGTAGAGTAGTTGGATGCACATTCTCATCAGAATAAAATAGTCATCTGTAATAGAGAATACTGCTGCAGAGAAAACATTCAAAGAATTTAGCTGTCAACTTGCCAGACCTGTACTGAACTCATATCATATATAACTTTAATTATTTTCATTATTTTTGAAATATTTTTAAAGTTGTCTTAATTTGAAAGAAATCTGAGTATTCATCATCCTAAATGCAAATACCTTGATATCTGCTAAATTTCAAGTCATCCTTCTTTCAATGGGTTGTGCATATGTTTTGACATTATATGATAAAACTCATAAACATTTTCAAGAAGTATTCTTAGCAACAGCCAAGCCACTTATAAAAATCAGTTAAAAGAAATCTAAAGAATCAAAATTTAAACTCATCTTCAGTGATTGCCACAAGGAACAATGGACAAGGATTTTTCTTGGGCTTTCTTGCAGGATCCAGAGAAATTTGTGTTCTGTCCAGAGAACTAAATTAATCTTATACTTCATTTGTTTAAGAAAGTATATGCCATTAGCAATTTTATATGTGTATTACTTAATCTTTTTATAATTCTGTGAGCAAATAGCTTGCTAAGAGAGAAAACACACAGAATCAAATACCAGGTAACTCTTGTCAAATATTGACTTTTTAATTATGAAAACTGAATCTTTACATTCTCCCAAGACAGCAAACAGGGAGGCTAAATCCCAGTTTAAGAAACAGTAGGAGATGAACTATTTAACATCATTTTTCCCTGGAGTACATTGTTTCCATGCTATGGCCAGACACTTCATACATACAGATCTGACTCCAAAATTGCTCAACCTCTGCTGTGGGTAAAGCAGCCACTTTTCACGACATTTGAGAGGACAAGCACAAGTTCTGGTCTGTAGAGCACAAGTGCTCCAAAGACTATAGATTAGGAGATAGTCAGTACCTTCAAAAGGAGAACTTCTACTGCCTTTAGGCTGCCCTCTGCTTCACATCTGTGAGATGTTCTCATCCATGCCTTCCCACTCTGACCCTGCGGGATTACATATTATCGGTTGAGCTGTGAATAAAGGTAGTTGAATTATTTTGGGATGAAATAGATATACTAATTGCAGTGCTTCTAAATGAAGAAAACAGTGAGGACATGGCAAATTTGTTCAGAATCTGTGTGACTTCTATGCTTATACAGAGCAAGTAATTCAATATCTATGAACCTTCCACTCTGTTCCTGCTGTGTTTTCTCATCTTCAAATTTCATAATTTATTACGATTCCTTTTATTACACAGACCACATTCTGCAAGGAAAAAGTTTTCATGTACAAACATCATTTTTATTTGAGTCAGTTGGTTGTGATAATCTATGGACAATATTCTTCAGATGGTGGTTTCATCCATTATCTATTTCTGTCTGTGGCAGGCACTGAAACACATGAAAAGTATGCAAAATTTGTTTTGAATGATTGACTCTAAAAGGGGGAGTGTGTGTGGGAATTGCTAAGAAAAGACATCTTTTTAGTCAAGGCTTTCACTGAAATGTATCTGTTCAAATTCCCTAGGCCTGATCCGTTCCTAGTTTTTAGTGATTTTTTTTTACTATTGATTTGAATTCAACAGAGATAATTTCACTAAGAAATTTAGATTTTCCTTGAATTATTTAAATATTCTTGATGTGAGAACATGCCAAAAATAAAACCCAGAAAAAAGAAACAACAAACTGTGAGAAATTAAAAAATTGTAAAAGAGAAGTTGTAAATTGTTCTTTTAAAGAATAATTGTTCTATTTTAATTTTTGTACTTCATATTCCTTTAAAACATATTCAACATCATCTGCTGGCTTTACAAAAAAGTCCTTCTATACCTTGCCTTTTTTTGGTTAGCATTGACCAGCCTCTTCCATGGATCATTCCTCAAACTCTGAGGAATGTTAACAGAGCTAATAAAATCCATACCCTATGTCATTTAAAATTATACTAAGGTCTGTTCTTCTGTCAAAGCTACAGCATTCTCTTTTTTCTGTTTTGCAATTTTTTATTTCCTTCCCAGGGCAGATATTCCTACCACCAGCAGTCTCCAGGGTATACGTGTCACCACAGACAGAAAAGTCTCCTGCCAGGACATCTTCACTTCTTTCAAGTGGCTGGTGTCTCACCAGCTGCGTGTTGGCCACCATTTTGGAGCAGCCAATGGTTTGCGGTTGCAAACTAAGCAGTGTGATGACGGGCTATAAGTTTTCTGGGCATGGCAACACAAATGCTAAACCTGAAATTAAGCCATATAAGGGTTAACATTGGACTGCTTTCATGTAACCAAAACATCGTGTACTTCACTGTATGTAGGATTTTTAAATAGTGCAACACTGCCCACATCTCTTTTAGTCATGTTAGCTCTAAATTCTGTAGCAAATTCAAATGAATTAAGCTTTCTAAGACTTTCATTAACTGAAAAGTGACAATGAGTGAAAGAATTAAGCAATCAAAACTAGTAAGGATACAAATGAGAGGTTGCTAGGGGTGAAGATTCAGAAATGTCATAGCAGAGTGGGGAAAAAGTTGAGCATTCTCTTATCTAAAAAGAGGTAAAAATTGGGATTTGAAACTGCAATGACTGATGCCTTCAGTTCCAGCATAAAGCTGCACTATCTATCCAGCTATCTTTCAGTGGCTGCTTAGGAGTATGTAGAACAAACCTAACATTTTGGGACATTATTTTTTCACTTTGTATATGATCACCTTCTCTCATGTCTTGCCTGTATCATATGCATGTTAGAAACATCATTCTATTGTTGGTGTCTCAATACATTAGAGTCACGGTACAAACATACATATTTGTTGATATTCAGGAACACAATAGTAGGTGGAATCTCCTCAATCACCAGTCCCAGCTCCCTCTTGTCATAAGTAAACAAACCATATAATCACTTTCATCAATTGATCGAGCTACAGCAGGCACTAATTAAATTTTCAGTTCTTATTAAATTCAGCATTAGTAGAGAAGAATGCCGTTGAATTCTTCAGATAAAATTGTTAATCTTGACATTTAAATATTCATCATTAAGTTACAGTTAGCAGGCTATTCATAGGAGAGAATTCAGGTTCTCTCTACGCAGCTGTTGGTAGTAAAGGTAATTTCTTCTCAACTTTCTATTTGGATTTGAAAGGATCTCCTTTTAGTCATAAATCCTAGAAACACAGATGTTTAAAAATGAAATTTTAATTCTTTATCATTGCTGGTGGGTAAGTGATTTAAATAAACAATGCTTGCTACATGTGCTTCATTTTCAATTCTTCAGTAAAACAACCTGTCCCTGTAGTTTCAGTCATGAGGCAAAACAACTGTTTCAAAATATGCACATGGAAAACCATAGTAAGAAAGGAAGGGAGACATTTTCCTCAGTGATTAGAAACAATTACTTTATTGCTTGTTCTTTTTAGTGACAGGCTAATCTTGGTCTTTATTTGCACATTTTTTTCCTTGATGCATATGAGATCTTCTGCACCTGTTCTTTTTACATTTGAACTAGAATTATTACTTGTTTGAATTTTTGATGTTTAATGGTAAATATGTTTAAAGTAAGGGTTAAATTAAGGTCACTGGTAAGTAATCTGAATAAATAACCTCTAGTTATTGCTTAAATGACTTAGAGACAGACTGTGGAGTCCATTGCTGTGTGGACGAATACATTAATATACTGTAGCTCTAGGGACACCTTCATGTTGCAGTTTTGTCTGCAGCATAATCTAGAGATTACCAAATTTTTAAATGATGTTGAGGTAATACTAGAGGTGTAATTGCAGCAATACTGTGCAGGCTAATCTACTTTACTTTCCCTTGGCTGTAGTACACACTTGCTGGGAGAAAACTTTGGCTTCCCATTTATCCAGCAATATGAGGAAGTGAATAAAATAACCAGATCTATTTAATAGTTATCGTGATTAAGAAAAAAAATTGTAGGCCTATTGAAAATTAATTTGTTTCACCCCATGAGCACTCCAGGGTATTGCTGAATTACTCCTCACTGCTTCCAAATCTCAGGCCTTAGTTGACAAGGTGACACATGTCACATTAGCTAGCCTGTGAGATGCCTGCTTCAAGGATTAATGAACAATGCAAATCAGTTTTCTATAGGGATGTCCATTATTAAAATCCAGAATTCTCAAATAAAATATTGCATTGAAATGCAATACTGTTATAGTTCTGGCCACATATTATAGACTTGCAAGTAGATGTCATCTCCCTATGGATTCTACAAGTGACAGAATCCTATAAAATACTTACTAAAAATTAAATGAATGATTGCTGTAGATGCTGTAGTAACATAAATGAAATTGTTATATCGTTAGCTTTTTAACAGCTCTTTTCTAAAATCTAATAAAACTTGTCTTTTTTGTCTGTAAACCGCTTATCTAATATGAAACTAATTTAATTTCATATTAAATTAGTTTCATATTAGAAATCACATTGTTTAACTGTAGCTGCTCTAAACTGTAGATGCTCTAAGATCAGTAGAGAATGTCCCTATGGTTATTTGAAAGAAGTCCAGTCAACAAGACCTCAGCATATTTTTACAGGGCTGTCAGAAAAATCTCTCTGTGGAAGTTGTCATGCTCAAGATATGGAGTCTTCCCAAGGACTAAGCCCATGGAAGTTAAAATGTAAAATTAGTTTTAGAAAATATACAAAAAGTGATTATTTGAAAAAGATAGTACAACATCAAGAAGAATCAGACTATATTGGTCTACAGGTAGATTTGGTTTCTTTAATGAAAGTGTCTTATATTGCTTATACATGAACAGAGATTAAGAGAGAGATTATACATGAGAAAGATTTTTAAAAAATCAGTAGTTTGTGAACATTTCTGCATTTATTTTAATGCTTTTATATATGATTTTAATTTGGAGCTCACACACTGTTGTTTTAGAGCATGTTTTTAAACACAAATACAAAGGTGTGTTTTAATATTGTACTCACACACTGTATATAGAGGGGAAACTAGAGCAATTGCAAAATCAGACAACTCTGTAGACAAGTAGATCACAAACAATTCCAACAGTTAAACCCTCATGCAAAACCGTATGTATTTTGCAGATATACCCTTGTGACACAAGGAATTTATTTTTGCTGTTTGTACAAGCAAATGTTTAGTCACACGTAGATGTCCCAGCCACATAGAATTGATGGTGTTGGCTTCTCTGAGGATAGGAATCTATGAGAACACACTCATTTCTAAATGCCATAGTGTACACCGTGTCTGCTGCTGTACAGAACACTGACAGGCAATGTATACAGTGTAAAAGTGCTCATCATTTGCAGTGTAACAACCATGCCTTTGAAGAATGGGGTTTTTAAAATTTAAATTACTGGTAGCAGTAGTACTACTTTGGAGAATGATGTTTCAACAATACATAACTGAGCTAAAAAGGACCAGATTACCTGACTAATTACCTTGTCTACAGTATTCATGGGACTGCATTCCACATCATTCTGGTTTACTGACCACAGAGTTGAAAAAATGCTAATTTTATTAATCAAAATTATATTGAGGTTGCTAAAAATGCAACTAAACAAATATTTTTTTATAATATGATAATTTCAGCCCAGGCTTCAGCAGTATTTGGGTATTCTTTTTTGAGTTCTTGAAACTTGAAATCTCCCCATTTCTGTGAGTCCCTTGTTGATTAACAAGCACTGAGAAACTTGTGTGGGTTATGGTTTGTTGTCCAAGCTGGAGAGCCTTTGCCAAGAAGCATCCTGGTCGCAGGCATCCTGGTGCAGGGATGATTACTGTGCATCTACAGGTCTCAGTGATGCTACGGGAGAAGAACAAGTCTGGTTTGCATTTTCCCACCACACCGAATAAAATACAAATCATGGTAAACTTAAGGCCTTCAAATACAGAATTACAAGGGACACTGCTAGATCTCTGTCACTTGACATTTACTTTCTGAGAAATGAAAGCTCAGTTGGTAGTAAACAGCAGAAGTTTTTCCTGTGTTCACACAGCAGTTTTTACATTTTTCTAGGAAATATGTATCTGTTCCTCCAGATTCCAGATGTTTTTATGTGCTACATTTCCTATCAAAATAATACTGTAACACCTATTCTGGTGTACAATTATTTGTACTGTGGATATAAAGAGTGAAAAGGATTCTTTATATACATGTATTTATAGCTGTACATACATAAAGAGGTATATATAAATAAGTCTGGAAAATGTATATGCACTTATTTATGTTTTCGTGAAAGAAGAAGTCACTGAAAAAAAGACTGCACAATAATAGAGGCCAGACTCTAAGCTATTATGAAACATACAAGCTTGCAGATTAGATGAGAGCTCTTGAAGTTCCTCATGCAGAATCTAATTCTGAAATTCACTTATGTACATTCAGAAAAGGAGAGAGAGATGGGAGAGGCTGTAGCATTTTGTTTTCAGAGACCATCCATTTTGTCATCGCTGCCTGCAGCCCATGGTAGAGAAGTTTCAAATCTGCTCCTGAAACACAGACCAAATACTACTGCCAACATTCATGTTCAGAGTCACAATAGGAGCTATAACTTCTGGCAAAATTATAGTGCTGTTGATGCCTTGGAGTGGCTACCTAGAACAGAAGCTAGAGAAGGTTAAGAGAATAAAACCAGATATTTATTAAAGGCCTTAAATAGGTACACCTTGGGCAGTCAAAAGCCTCTGAGAGGGGTTACACCTAAGATGGACAATGGTCACTAGATTTTTAGACATATATAAGTTTGGTCTATTTACATATCATGGGTTAACCCTGTTAGCATAGGAATAAAAACATATAGTCACAGCAGCATGGCTATATGCAGTGCTTTTTATTTTTAGGTCCAAAAGAGAACGGGGGGTTTCCTTCGTCCCAAATCCGTTCTGCGGAGATACATTCGGATTTACAATTTATACCTTTTAGTTACATGAGACATCAATGATTAATTTTAATATTTTCCATTCTTCTTATTGATCCTACTGCAACATAAGACTTTGAGTTTCGAAAGAATATCACAGTTACAATTGTTCTCTATATTCCTACGTTATCCCTTGATTGGTCTTAATTACACTTAATAGCTTATATGTACGCATGGTCATAGTTGGTTAACTTGTACAAAGCAAAGCCAGCTACCTAGCCCATGACTACGTTTCACTAGCTTGCTGGTTTCTATCCACCTCTCCATATAGATTTTCCACTCTCCTCTGAATTCTTGATTTTAAGCGGCTAAGATTTTAACCCTAATACTGTCACCCTGACTCACTTTTTGTTTACACTTTTCGGGGCCTGAGACAGGAAGGTGTTCTTGAGTTTCAGGCCCAGCGAGGAATTGTTTTGTCTCAATAAAATAGGAAGACAGTAACCAACAGGTTATGGAGCTTCAGAGTTATACACTAAAGCAGTACAGGATTTGAAAACAAGCTAAAAAATCCCAAGACATCACTCTTACTACTTTTTATTTCCGAGTCTGTTTGCAACTATTCAGCCAAGATGTCTGTGGATCCAAAAGATGTAAATAAATGTGTAAATACATTTTCTCAACCAGTTTCTCAATCGTAAATGAATGAGTCAGCAATGAAGATAGAAAAACAGAGAAAAACTTGGGGTTACTTTAGTGAATGGAAATGAAACAAAACCTGTTTTGATAAGCTTTTACTTACAACTAGAATTCAAACCACTTTTTTTTTCATCCCAGTTACCTCTGAACCATATCAATCTTCAAGGCTTAGTGTTTTCTTATCTTGTTCCTAAGTTAATTTTAGCTACCAAGGGCAAGGCTTGATGTGGTGACTTTAAAAACTTCTGAGGACTTCCTAGTAATCCACACACCTTCTAGATGCTCAACAAAGAAGAAAGCAGGGTATGGCTCAGAAGTATTGTTACTTTTCTGGCATTTCTCTCTTGAATGGAGAGTTACGTAGCCCCAAAAAGTATTTGAGTACATTTGAGCTTTTCTGGCAAATGTCCCCACATCCCAAGCCCCTTACTGAAATTACCCTCCTTTATTACACAGGTGCTATTCTGAGTAGTTGTACATGCTGAGAAAGTTTTCCACTGAGTATTTCAGTATCAGTGTCTGAGATCAGGAACTCAACTGCAACACAAACAAAGAAATGCAGTTTGATAATATATAATCTTCCTCCAGGTAGATGTTTGCTAGGGTCCAAATTCCTAGTCTCCAGTACTCTTGGATGGTTGTAAGAGACAATATATTCTAAGACAGTAAACATTTTTCAAGTAAGCATGTGGGCAATTAGAAAAGTGATTCTTGTTTTCTTGTGTCCAACTCTAGCCAACTGTTTCTGTAAGGAGTCAGAGGACTAAAAATTTGCAAAGTATCTTTTTATGGCAGAATAAACACTTTTTATGGACTGGAATTTCCTGCCTCTGGTGGGATGGGAACTTTGTGCTATTCCTCCTTAACACGGTCAGAATGTTTCCTGTTTTTGCAGATCATCCGAAGATTTTCTGTGTCACACTTAACATGTTTTCCAAGTCAAGTTGGCAAAAGGGTATTTTAAGCAAAGTGCAAAGCACAGTAGGATGTACTGTATAGTGCCATCTGCTGAAAAGTGAAGTGCTCACACATAAGAATAGAACTTTGTGCATTTTACATTAATGCAGAAAAGAATCTAGAGTTGGTACATGGATATGTCCCATTCATCCCCATTTAGATCCACTATCTCAATTTACATGATGAACGTGAACAGTCGATTCTGGAGTCGATAGCACAGTGAATGATAGTGTGAATGATTCCCAAAGAAGACACTTGAACACATATGGAACATATTTGCACCACCAAGAATTTATATAAACTGTTTAAGATATTTTGCTCCCATCCTAGAGAGTAACCCTCATTTTAGATCCAGATATGATGTGAAAAGAACATAGGTAGTTGTAATTTCCTGTTTAATATTTTTATTCCACAAAAGCCATTGTGTAACCATCCCATCATATCTGTTTCTACTTTTCTGTTTCAATCTAAGACTCAAGACCCTTGAGACAGGGACATTGCAGGCTGTTTTTGTAATAAATTTTTGGTTTTCTTAATTTGTTTTTAGAAAATCACTGAAAGACTTTAGTGCTGTTTTATTTGCTGTATTACTCAATTGACTAAAAAGAAGAGCAGTCAACATGTTGTCCTACTAACTCTGAAACTGTTCATGAAACAGAAGACCTGGAATAATAATTTGCCTTACTACACTCTCTTTGACATAAAGTAAAAAGCTGTATTTTATGAAACAGGACAGAAGTTTAAATTTAAACTTTTTCATAAAAGTCTTGTCTGCACAGGAAAGCCCTCTCAGTTAATTTAAGCAGATACATTTATAATACAAACCCACGTTTAGACTCTGGTTTTGGTGGAAAATTTGTTCATGAAGGTTTGAATTTTTTTTCTGTGAGAGGGCTTAAGCTACATCATACAATCCATTCATACCCAAATAAGACTCTCCTTGTGCAGACAAACTATTAAGAGGAAGAAGCATGTCCAAAAATTTTCATTATTCTTATTTTCATTATCCTTACTTTTGATTTTCCTGCATTAGAGTTTATTCAATAATTTTCCAAAGTACAAACTTGTCAACCTATTGGATGAAACTATTCAAAGATTCATATATCTGATATCATATATCACTGAACTAGACGTCTGGAAAAACTATTGCATTGTATTTTTTGAAATTATCCCAGGTAAGTTATCTAAAAGTCATAGATCTGAGACAGTATAGGCAAATGGCAAGCAGATGCCTCAGTTCACTCTAAGTTAACATCTTGCAATGGATTTAGAATATTTGCAATATTTCTGCTTATTATATATTCAATCCATTTGATTTTCTGTTGTTAGATACTTGCAGATACTTGTAGATACTTCTAAGAGGGACATTGTAGCCCACTGGTGGACTAGAAATTGATCAATAACTTAAGTATAGCTTCATTCACTAAGATCTAATGAAACAATTCTGATGCTGTTCTTTTCCAGTTTATTGTTCATCCCATAGAGTGTTACTGTGTGGACTGTCTTCACAGGGATGTCCTTACAATTTGTATCCTTGAGGGGCCTATATGCATAAATGTTTACGTCTTAGAAGGTATTGTCTCTTATAACCATCCATGAGTACTAGAGACTGGGATTTTGGACCCTGGCAAACATCTACCTGGAGGAAGATTGTATATTGTCAAAATGCTTTTCAAGATCTTCGTCTGTGCTGCAGCTGAGTTCCTGATCTCAGACACTGGTATTTAACAATGCTGAAACAAAGAACTCTGAAGAGGATGAAAACCACTTGTTAGGGAGAGACTCAAACACTACAGTGATAGGTGCCTAAACAGGAGAAACCAGACCTTTCCAGTCTTTGTGCAGTGCACAGACTATCTGTCCTACTGAAAGTCCTTTCTTGATGTGTACTCTTCTTGCCCTTGAACACTGTGTGAATCATCACACACACGTGATTACGGGCAATGAAACAACCACAGCTGAAGTCCAAAGAATAAATTTATTTCATTACCTTGCTGACTGGAGGATCCTGAAACAGCACTGGGCTACAGAGACACAAAACAAGGATGTAGGCACCATCAGGCTCAGTCCAATCCTAGGCAGGTATCAGGCCTGCTGTTGGCACCTGTTTATCAAAGGCCCATGCACATGTAGTTTACCATTGCACTGCTATTTTGCTCTGTGCTTTTCTGATCTCTGCTTTGATCTCTCTCCCAAGATGGAAGCTCAAGCCTGTCTGTAAGAGTGACACCAAGTCTCTGTAAGCACCTATATGATCTCTGCATAGAAATTCTACTTCTCAAAGCAGACAGAGGATAAACAAGTGTAGGCATAATATACGTTTTCCCACACTATTACTCTCCAGGCCTTGGCATTCCCAGCTGCAAGGTTGCTTGAGCAAATCTACCATCCTTCTTGTCATTTTTCCACTTTTAGTTCTTTACTCCCAGCAAACATATTCAGTATTTTGCTTTGGAAAACCTCTTTTTAGTGACTGCGTTTAGAGAGTGGTCCAACCAGTTTTAGGTCTTGCAAGCTATGTGCATCAAGTTAGAACTGACTGGAGTGACCACCATTTACTGCAAAAAAATGTGCATCAGTATTCTGGGTTAAGGACAGTTTGACTCAGAACTTATTGCTCAACAAAAAGATGTAGAGTCTGGACAGTCTACAGAAAATGAGAGGAAGGAAATATCCACTTCGTTTGACTTTTTGTTTTAATATAGTGAGTTATTATACAGTTTCTCCATCTTGCTCTTTTTGTTTCTTTTCTCTACTCTCTAAATATTTTGGGTTTATATCTAATTATTTTTAATTTTTGTGAAACTTCTCTTCACTGTGCTAGGTCTGAAACTGGTGTTTCCGAATCATATTATATATAGCTATATAAAATGGCCCAGAGAAAGGCCCAAAGCCAGAATCTCAAATGTTTTCATAAATGTCATCTCCTTAATCTTCCTTCTTGCCTGGGAAAAAACTGAACCAAATAGTTGTGCATAGCATTTCTGAAGTAAAAAGAGATTGGGTAAATTGTTGCTGCCTTTTCCCTATAAAGATGGAGAACACACAAAAATCACATGAAGAAAGATGCAGTGAGGGAGAGGAAGAGATGGAGCAAAAGAAAAGGGTGCTAAGTCCCCAGGCAGCAAGAGATTAGTCTTCGATGCAGGTTGAGGGGAGATAGGGCACCCCTCTGTGTCACCTGACAGCAGACAATACTGGACTCATTAATGTCTGGTCATTCTTCTATGAAAAAAGGGCAGCCATTGGTTGAAATGCATCACAAATGGAGCATTTTTCACTTTTCTTGCACATCACATATTTTCATAGATCCTAGGGGGAAAAGCCAGCCACAGAGCTACACCACAAACCTGGTTGAAAATACCCCACAAAAACACTAGTGAGGTATGATTCCCTCTGCTCTGGAAAAATGTCAGGGAGTGTTTTTTCCTTCTCTCCTTCAGATTGGACATTCTTTCTTCAGTTATAAAAAGACAAAACCAGAAAATATTTTTAATTCAATATTGTCCTTTTGTTTTAAATTATCTTCTATTAAACCTTAACAGTACCTATAAAATTTTGGGTTTGGAAAAAAAAAGGTGGAAACTTGTTTTGGAAAAGCTTTGATTTTTCTTTTAAACTACCTTTTCAAGGAGACTGCTTCTGAAAAAGTAGATGGGATTCTTTGGTACATGAGTCAGTATTTTTAACAGATATTATTGTTGTAAAGGGAATCATAGAATTATTAAGTTTGCAAAAGTCCTCTAATATCATCAAGTCCAACTGTTAACCCAGCACCACCATACCACTAAGCTACCTCCCCAAGTGTCATATAACATAGTGTCATGGTTTAGGAATGGTATTCTCCAATTTAGCACTCCCACTGAATCCATGCACTGCTCTCTTACTCCCAGTCTCCCCCTCCCTCTGCCCTGCTTGGGCTGGAGAGGAGAATTGGAGGCTCAGAAAGCAAAGATCATGGGTTGAGATTAGAGCAATGTGCTGGAAACAGCAATGACATAAGGAAACAAACAGTACAACAATACTGACAGAGGGTACAAGAAAGAAGAGAATTATTCACACAGAAACACCACTACCCAACTGTACCCTTGACCACACTACAGTGACCCAGAACAAACCCCTTCTCCCCAGAACAGTTCCTTCCCCTGGCCCCTCTGGGGAAATAATCTCTGTGTCCCTGCCCTGGCCCCTTCTGGCTATTGCACAAATTAACCCTGTTTGCGTGGGACACAAAGTTCTATGCAAAGATATATCACATAAATTGCTTGCCTGTATTTTCATTATTCATTCTAATTGGAAACTTGTTCTTTGGCACTGGCAACAGTGTTTCTGCTCACTAAAGTACGTAAAAGTTGGTCAAAATTCTAGTTGGTGGGACCCACAAATACGGACAAACCTAGTGAAGACTTTTCATGCAAATTCATGACCTGCAGTTGGGCTGATATCAAAGTAGTAAGGGGCCTGAGTCGTACCCCAGTGCATGACCTTGATCAGAATATACTTTCCCAGGATTATACTAAAACTCGGATTTGTGGCTAGCCTGTAGATTCTGAGCCCTGACATTAACTTAATGACCCAGACCTAGGCTTATTCAGGGTGAAGTAATGGTGAGCTGAAAGAAATGAAAGCCTCTTTTGCAAACTCATTATCTCCAGATGTACTAAACACAAATCTAGTACAGCCCATGATCCAACCTCCTGTGATTAAAGCCATCTCCATCAGATTGAAGTGGGAGGCAAAACTAATGAGAAGAAAACAAAAGAGATTGTGGAAAACAAAAGCAATGTGGTTTTAATTTACTTGTGTAAGTTAAAAATTATGTGCTGTGTTGTCTGTGAAGTTTGTGTCTGACAGTTCAGAGCACTGCTGCAGTTTTGCAGGAAAATTCTCCCAGTCTCTCAAACGCAGGACACCTTGAAACTGTCTACATGTTGTATTAGCAACAGGTATGCCTACAAGTTTATTGCAGTTCACTTCAGATGATTTTCATATTTCTCAAGCTGCAGGAGTTGGTAAAATTTTCTGTCAGATTCCTGTACAAAACGTGCTGCTCACTTGGCATTAACTTTTCTGTGGTCTTTGGTTAAATGTAGTCATAACTGCTTGTAGACTGCATTTCTGTAATCTTCAGGACATAATTGCTGTATGATCTAACCAAATGCATCCATGTTGGGATGAATGCTACCACCATCTAGCCTAAACCAGATAGCAAAACAACTTTTTTCATTTTTAATTTGTAATTCACTCGAAGAAGTAAAGGAAATTTTCCAACATTATGAATTCTCACTGTTTTCCTGCTACCAGGTGGCAT
Source organism: Acrocephalus scirpaceus scirpaceus (assembly GCA_910950805.1). Lineage (NCBI taxonomy): Eukaryota > Metazoa > Chordata > Aves > Passeriformes > Sylviidae > Acrocephalus > Acrocephalus scirpaceus. The sequence continues at coordinate 58,117,222 of OU383776.1, forward strand.
TATTAACTCAACTGTAGAATGATAATGAGATGAAAAACAACAAAAAAGAGAAGTTTCAAAATAATACTCAAACAATTCTCTAAACTTTTGTTAAAATAAATTTATTTTGTAAAAAGTATTTTTATGTAAACTATTTTTCATTTTCAGTTTTTCTCTTAATACTAATTTCAATTTAGTTGATTTTTAAAGTTTAATGCTGCTTTTCTATGGCTTAGGTTTTGTGTGAACTTTCACTTTGAACTGTTGTATTGCACAAGCACAGGAAATGAGAAGTTAACAATCCCCTGTAGATGAACAGAGCTTGTTCCAGTTGCTTGGAATACTAAAATTCTTGTGTGTGTTTTGTTTCACTAAGGATGAATTTTGGAAAGCTTTGTATGATGTTAAATCTTACCCAAATCTTTATTTTAAAGCTGTCTTTTCTCCTTATCTAGATCATTCTTGTAATATGTAGCAGTGCAGCTGTTTTCCGTGTGTGGGTTTACATTGGCTATACCTGACAAGTCCAGATGAAGAGTGGGTGCAAGCCTGTATCTTGCAAGACCTCTCACCCCACTGTGCCCAAGAACACCGAGTTCGCAGGTTTTGCTTGAGGCAATCAGTAAGGCGGGCATATGTAGCAGATGGAGGGGGATATTAAAGGCATATGCATGCTCATTCCCCTAATGGCTGTAGAGGGGTTTTTGGAGAAGGCCAACTGTACTGACTGCTCTTTCTGGAGTATCTTTTTATGTGCAGATTACATGAGGAGAAGAGAATGTATTACAGAAGTGAGTCTCTTTATATAGCTTGTTTCTCTCTGTGAAGCTTTATCAGTGAAAAAGCTGCAGGCAGAAAAAACAAGATAACCTGTGATTGATTTTTGAGAAGAGCTTTACACCATTTCCAGAATGCCATTTCAATCTTTGATGGAGGAAATTTTCCTTGGGCAGATGATGTATAGTAGCTTTTGGAGGAGATAATAAATATCCTTCTCTTGCTAATGCATTCCATTTTATTAGCTAGATCAATATTGCTGTAATTTCTAGCCATTAGCATCTCATTGCTGTATAGTACATAAAAATATTTACATTAACACTGATCAAAATTGCAACAGCATATATTAAAATATGAATGACATATAATCAGAATTTTCTGTTTCTACTGCCTCCAGTTATTTGTGACCTCAGATATGAAGTTCAAGTTTACACGTAATAGCACAATTATGTAAATCTGTAATTCTAACACTGAATTACAGCTGGTAATGATCAATAATTATATTTATGTATGATGTGAAGTTAATACTGCCACCACAGATTAATGTAAACAACAAAATTATTTCTGCAGTCAAGCCCTAACAAATCACCATAAATAAAGGGAACTAAAACAATCTCTTCAGAGCTTTAATTCCCCCAGCATCATAAACAGATATTTATTTCTGATGAATGGAAAAGCACTGATTAAAGACAACATGTCTACAAAAATTGCACAATGGGTGTTATGTGTTAGCATAGTTTGATTTTTTCTTTTTTTTAAGGATCTTTGAAAACAATTTTGTTTGACACAAATAAAAATCTCTCCAAATAAATGAGGATAATAATTTTCTTGGAAAAGTTCTAGGGGAAAATAAACCCTGAGGAAAAAAGCAGATTAAAAAGAAAACTGTGGGTAACAATCAAACACAGTATTTCATAACTTTGGAGCTCTCAGTGTTCTCTCACCTGTAATATTGCTCTTTGCTGAATAGGGTAACAGGGAACTGCATAATGGGGCAGAGCAGTCCTTGGAGTACCTGAGTCGGCTTGAGTAGGTGATACCAATGAAGTTTTGGAGTGGTTTCTTCACTATGCTTTCAAGAACGCAAAACCACAGAACTTTTTTTGTCTTTTAAAGTTCCATCTCAACATTTTTCAACCTTGCCTAGGACTTGTTAATGTGCAGTGTGTGTGAATACCTTTTCCCAAAGTGTCTTGTCCTGCAAAATGCAGGACAAGGTTGCAAGGTTACCCAGAGCTTTATGATTTTGTCAGTGCTCCAAACCAGCTTTAATACCTACAGAAATCAGGCTGTTTAAGTTAGAAAGGTGATCACACTAATACCATGACTCCCTTGCAGGATTGGTTCAAAATTTACCTTATAGAAATGGTAAAACCCAGGGAAAGAAGCGGACGGCTGTAAAATTAAATAAGCTGTGCTTACCCTTCAAGTAAGAAGCTTGTATGTCCATCAATATATGAAATGGTAACAGTGCAGAAAGCCACTCAGTGTTTGGAGAAGTGTTGTTAAAGAATTCTTGAGGAGGAACTGTGTCAGGCCTGAACTCCAGTCCTATATCATCATAAGTGGTGTATTTTCAAAACAGCATCATGAAAGATGGGTATTACCTCTAAGTACAGAGAAAAATGGAAAAAAAACCAGGATTAAAAACTCAAAGAGAAGGAAAAAATTATGCATCTTTAAAAAATGCTAGGAAACATGGCTTTGAACCACAAGCAGAGCTTTCTTGCAGCCAACAGGCTGATCCAAAAAAGACCAAAGCACTGATTCCTTTGTCTCATTTCCTAGCTCTGCATTTTCTCTGATATATACAATTAAATTTTTAAGTAAATTACTGTTGTTTTGGGTTTCTGTATAATCTTAATGAGGCTTATGGTTCCATTAAATATTTCTCTCTCTGTAGAAGCAGTAGATTTTAGGCAAACTCACTTATTTACAGGCTTGGAATAACTGCAAGACCATGAGTTCACTAAGAAGCCTGTGCTGCAGAGGGTTGAAGGAGTATCAGCTGAATGGCAAGAGCGTGTATTACTTACTAATATTTTTTATTGTTTTAGTAAATGTGTAGGAACAACAAAGGAAACATAAAATAACACTAATTATTTTTTAAAAAAATTCTAATTAATTACAAATTAAGTAAAAAAATGGTTTTGTAGTACTCTTTTTTTGGCACTTGACTGATGGATGAAAGTTGCCAAGTTTATTACTGTTTTTCGATTGTTCTCAGATATTGCCCTAAGTGGATGGAGGGTTGGATCATGATTTTCAATTTCATTAATTTCATATTTTCTGCAAGATGTTGTGAAAATGAGAAGATTAAGAACTAAATATTGAGGAGGGGACTAAACACCTCTTGAAGCAAAAATTGAACAAAATTAGAAGAGTTGGAATAATTTTGGCATTACATTTTTAGAAAGGGTTGGTTTTCCCTTTCATACTTCTTTTCACTTTATTTCCCTTCCAGCTGCAATATTTCCTTGTAAATTAACTTTTTGACTAGGAGAACTCTTGATAAATAAATAGCAAAATGTTAAAAAACATTTAGCCACACAAGAGAGTGGGGAATTCGAAGAAAAAGAAAACAAAATGATGACAGACACTCTTAAAACTAAATCAAATCTTTAAACATCATTAAGCCTAATCCAGGGGCTTCAGAATAAATTTAAAGCAGACTTAAAGTTATAGAGGGCAAACCAGAGGATAAATAATAAAAAAGGGAAGAAAAAAGTCCTGAGAAGTCTGTGTGAGGCTCTAGGGTATACTTATTTCAAAAATTACTGAGATGACCCTATTATCAGCCATGTTTTTTAATTCACTTAGCATCTGCAGGAAAAACAGGGAAACCTTGTGTTATGGCAAGGATTTTATGAAATATATAGTGGCAATATAGAATTGAGAAGTATTTGGCAGAAAATTTTGCAGAAAATTCTTTCGTTGTATGTTCATAGTAGTTTTGATGGAGAAAATAGGTGTATGCCATACTAAAACAACAAAGAAGCCAGAGTTGCTATGCTAAAAAGTGAAATAATAATCAGACTTCCTCAAACGATAATTTTATATGAGTTTAGTACAAAATACTTAGCCAGTTTATTTCAGAGTAATGACTCGCTTTCAAACCTTCTCCCAGTCCACACTCAACTTGGAAACTAAAGAAGCCTGGGAAAGTATTTCTTTGGCGAGTTTTTCTTTCCATAAAATCTTTATAGGCATTTTTATCATGTCAATACAATCCGTATCTGTAGCTAGTTAATTTAAAGAATTAGTAATGTTTGACATACTAATTATATGAATGACTATCCAGATAGTTCAGGTGGAATTTAAAGGAAACCATTTACAGTAAGGCTTAAAGCAAAAGACCTGAAGACACTTTTCTTTTACCTGGGTCATCATAAACCAGATTTCTTTTCATACCCTGTAATATAACCTGAATATATCTCTGGATGTTACATTTCCTGTGGGAATTATTCATTTGCTGGGATGGCACAAGTAGTTTGCATTTATTTAGTGCTCTGCATGTGGTGAAACAAAGACTGGGCTGGAAAATATGTATATGTTTTAGCAGAAAAGCTTTTATCAGAGCATCTGAAGCAAATAATTTAAAATACTTCATTGCTGAGTTCAGAACTTTAGAAAACATTCCTCAAAAAATGTGACTAACTCAACCATTAAAAAAAACCCATGCATATTAGGACAATGGAAATACCATTTTAATTTAAGCCATGTCCTGAAACATGGCAGTAAAATTACTTGTCATATTTACCATAGTAGAAACTAATGTAGATCATGATACAGAGTGTAAGTGCATGTTACAGATATTTTTTTCCATTTCTCTAGCAAATACAGAAGCTGATATAAAAAACCTATAAAGATGAAGAACTAGTACTCAAAAGTAACATACTTGAGGGCTAGCCAAAGGCAAAGAGAAAAGAGATAGCTTTGGCCTGTTTTGATACTTCAAGCATTGTGGGGGATTTTGCACATTGCTTCTGTGCAAAAGTGTCACATTCTTGAGAGATATCTCTCTATCAAATCATTCAAAACAAAGAACCAGAAATATCCTTCCAATGCCTTACATAAAGACACATGTATTGCCAATGTGATTTCAAAACAGTGGTTATGCTGCAAGTTCTGACCCCTGAAGTGCAATACAAGTGCACACTGGAAACTCTATGGCAGAATATAGCAAATTTATCCTTGTGAACAAAAAGATTTCTGGTAAGTCACAAAATGAAATTCAAAGCAGTGGAAATCTGTTTATACAAGAGGTGGTTCAAATTTTGGCTCTATCAGAGATGGCTCAGAGTACTCTGTGTCAAATAGAGTAGCACAGTAAAAAAGGAAGGATATTCAAGATAATAAGGCAGAAAGATTATTGCATTTCACAGCAGCTGAGTACAGCAAGATGTGGAAAGTGTCATCTCCCTCATTGCTTGTGGGTAAAACAAACAACAAGACTTCAGTGAAAACTAGTCTGTTTAACTCCAGCAGTAATGGTTTCATTAAGAGAACAACTATTCATAAACTAATGCGGAACACTTATCATGGCAGGGCAGCAAGGTTGCCTCCCCCTTTCCAAACTGGGTGAGCAGGTAGAAGCAAAGAGACAATCAGAAATCTGATCAGATCTTGGTCAAGGAAATTGCTTCAAAACATGCACAGATGCATGTTCAGGAGGTGTTAGAAGCCATCCTTGAGAACTACTTTAAAAATCAGTAAGCCAAGCCAAATCAGCCTGATTGTGACAGAAAAAAAACCCAACCAGCCAACCAAAACAGCCAAAAAACCTAATCCAAAACCAACAATTCTCTAAGGAATGAAAGCTGCTGGGAAAGATGCAGAAAGGTGAGAAACCTCTACTCTGCAGAGAAACCAAGTCCCTGCCAGACAGAATGACTCGATGGTGGGAAAAAGAGAATACAAACTCTCCAACTCCAGCGCTCCAGTTACTTGCAGATCTGTGAGAGACCAAGCCACTACCCGTGCCAAGGGTTGGTGTGCACCTACCTTTCATGAACAAGGTCAGGAAAGGACAGGCCAATCTCTATAAGGTTGTTACAAATCATTGAAATTCTTCATTGACTGCAAGGCAAAGGATCTGCATTGCATTAAGTTGTTATATTTTTGTTAGAAGACTTCACCTTTAAGAGGCACATTTTCAATGTGAAGTTAAAATTTTCCTCTTATCCCACTACAGCAGTGTCTTTTACCTGTTAGTTCAACACTTCATGTTTTACCTTTGGCAAACATCACACACTTTGTGTTTGTATTGAAAATAGAAAATGCATTAAGGAGCTGTGGCTAAGATTTTGGTAGGAATATCAAGGAGAAGATTTGAAGAGATATAGTGAAAAAAACCCCAATCCTGTATTCACCATCTGAATGAAACTGCCTTTCAAGTATATGCCATGGCTTGCTAACATGTCTATAATAGACTCCAAAAATATATAGATGATTCACTCAAAACTGTTTTGATATCAGTCTTAAAAAGTCCCATTTAATATCAATTATAAAGTACCAATTACTAGCATTGCTAAAATCCCATTTTTATTCTTGGTTGCGGTTACTTGTAAAACAGCACAAGATACCTATGAGATTATTTTAAAATAAAAATTTAAATCCCAAATCATCTTTCCCAAAACAAACACCTTCTGTCCAATTCACATCAATTTTACAACAGCATCACTTAAAAGCTGTCAAACAATCAAAAAATAACTGGGAATGAAGAAATCAGTTGGATAAACTACGTATTTTCTGCATCTGTGTTGAAGACCCGCTAACAACAAAAAATATTTTTAAGAAACTCCACAGTGATTACTTTGTTTTGTTTCCTTCAGTTTCCTTAGGCATATCACCTAATTTTGCAATTTCCCGGGCACTTCAGAAATCTGGCACTTCTGATGTTTTTTGTATAGGGAACTGTCAACACTTTATAAGTGAGCTCAGGGTTTAGAAGGGGGGCCTTCAGGGAGGTTGTTTATTTTCCATTTGTTCTAATTCTCCCTCAGTGAAAACCTAGGAACCAAGATTTTTCGTAGACAGACTCTGCGAAACAGACTTTTTTTTTCTAGCAATGCCAGAGACTTCTCCAATCCCATGGGACAAGGAGACAATGCTATTGGTCAAAACATCAATAAAGTCTGCAACTGTTACTACAATATAGTAATTTAATTTGAACAAGCAACACGCTCCCTAACTTGTCTATTTACTTTTCTGCTTTAAGGAGATGTAATGGATTTCCCAGGTGACCATTGCTTCCAGTGTAAACCTACATTTCTTTATTTCTTACACATCTGTAAATTATCATGTAAAAAGAAGTAAATAAAGCTTAATTTCAAACTCACTTAGAACAATCCATACTCAATTCATATAATAAATCTGTAATTTTACATAGTTAATTAACTTGCAAATTCCTATCTATCTAGCATGCTTCTTCCTTGTTCAGCAAAGCTGGAAGAAGTGCTTTACTGTGCCAGCTGCTACTGTTGCTTGACCCCTTCCATTTGATAAAGGACCACAGTTGATAATCTTAACATGATCACAAAGAAAAAACTGCTGAACTCTGAGACCATATATGGTTATCATCATCTAGGAGGTCGAATTTATCATCCAACTTTTCATCGAAATGTTGAAGTTCTGAAGGAATCCTTTGCTCTTAGATCTTTCACCTCTTACCCAAGTGTTGGAAGTTAGGATTTTTCTTTTTTTTCCTTTCTTTTTGCTCAGGGAATTTTCTCCTATTTATTGCCTTTAAGCGATAGGAATGATGGTACTTAAGAGGGACAAAAGATGTAGCCAAGGAGGAGGGGGAAGCAGTTTGCTACGTGTCTGAGCTGGGGGGCTTTCTCTCTGGAAGGGCAGAGATACTGCGAGATTTCGGCTGGGGTTGAGGGGGTGGGCTCAGCTCCTCACTCTCTCTTGCTCTCTGCACAGGAGGTGAGATGGTGCTGCTGTTGCCGTGGGGAGAATTCACTGCCACTGAGGAGTTCTGTCCTTTACTGCTTCTCCAGCTCTGAGTGAGTGAGGCTCTGCTCATAAGAGCTGTTGAATTGGTACCTTGTCAACATCCAACCTCATGGGAATGGAACCTCACCATCTACTTGGATGCTTCGGGGGAAAACCTGAGACCCAATCCCCTCGCGCTTCTGGAGGGAGACTTTCCCAGCTGTTTGTGGCAGCTCAGCTGCCACTGCCCAGCCCTGCTGTTTTCTGGTGCTACTTTGGTTTTTTTTGCTACACTTTAATCCGACACCCTATGTCCACCTGACCCCTGTGGCTCCTGCTAGGGCTTTGGAGTTTTTGCTATACTTTGCCATTTCAGGGTGTGCTCACCTCTGCTGTTCTGGCCTGCTGCTCTAAGTTTCATCCAACTCCAAGTTTCCTGCTACTTCCAGATGCATTTTGCCATCTGGAGCAGCACTGGGACTGGCGGCCTGCCATGAGTTGGTGAAGGAAGTCCCTTTTCTCTTTTCTGCTGGTGCGCCCACCATCACCACGAGAGAGAGAGAGAGAGAGAGAGAGAGAGAGAGAGAGAGAGAGAGAGAGCGCCCCCCTGCTGCCGCGGGGGAGTCACCGCACCCGCCCTGCCCACCGGGAGCCACCAGCGCCCCTGCTGGCCGTGACCGGAACTGAACTAAGAGGAACGGGCCTGCAGCCCAGAGAAGGCTGCTGCTGGGTTTGTGGTTTTTGTTGCTGCAGTTGTTGTTTTTGTTTGCCTTGTTATACACACTAGTAAAGAACTGTTATTCCTTTTCCCATATCTTTGCCTGAACGCCCTGTAATTTCAAAGTTATAATAATTTGGGGGAAAGGGGTCACATTTTCCATTCCAAGGGAGGTTTCCACCTTCCTTTGCAGACACCTTTAAATCAGACACCAAGCCTGTTCTTCCCATTATTTATCTTCTAAAAAAAAGAGTGGGCTGAAACATTGTGGTAACTTAGATGATCATCAACTCAATATTCTTAACAAATTGAATTGATTTTTCCCATCTTTAGACCAACACCAGGAACTGCATAAATGTTAGGAGCACCAAAGAAAATAGGGTGGGAAATGGATTTTGAAGAGTATATCATTTGTACATATGAACTACTAAAAGAAATGAGTACTTAAAATGCTATGGGCAGAAAGTACATTTCTATTTGCAATTGACTAAAAAGATTATATTTCATTCTACTTAACACCTCCCTGCTCCTAAAAAGCTCTAGATTGGGTTTTTTAGTTTATATTACAACCCATTATATAGAGAAATAAAATGATTTACTATAAAAGTTGAAAAGTACAAGCTGTTGCAGAGCATCTGCTTATCAGTTCAGCACAAATGCAATTGATAGAAATACAGCCTCTGCAGGGAATCTTGCTTTAAAGGGAGTTTTCTTTCAAGATTTTATAGTTATGGGAAGCCTACTCATCCATGACATTAGGAATCCATAGGAATGTTATGAATGCCATAATTATAATACAAGCAAAAGTCTAATAATGTGAACAGTTTGTAAATCAAGTACAGTTCATTTTACCTTTACAAACTGTTGGGGAAAAAAGGTTGCAAAAAAAGATAGGAAGGAGTGGAATAAGAGTATTTCATGTATGCAGATGTGTGTGCTCAATATGTGTGCTCAATGTGTAAATAACGCCAAGCAACTATAACTTCCTCTTTTATACAAAAGACTTTTATACAAAAGTCTTTTATACAAAAGACTCACATTAGGGGTGAGAAACTCTGTTTTAACAAATGTAAGAAATAACACAATATAATGGGAGGGAATAAAAGATGAAGATATTAAGTTGAAACAAGAATTTTAGGTATTTGATTATAGCCTCTTTTTGAAGCAGGTTTCCCCCTACTCTGGAGAAGACAACCACATCACAAAAAATCTTAGACAATATTTGTCTACACTTCTAATGCAGTAATATATATGTGGTATAATTACTCATACCACACAAGGACATGATGCTATGTATGACCACACAGCAATTTAAAGGCTTCTATTAACCTGCAGTGAGAACAAATTTTGTTTTTGATCCTATCTTTTTCCTTTCAAGCAATTGGGCTTGTGAGACCACTACCATGCCAATCAAAAGAATGAGGTCTAGCACAAGAAGAAAGATTTTTTATTCCAAAAACCCCACCTTTGATAACAGTGGGTTTGAAAAAAACCCAGAAAAACATTAGCAAGTAAATTACCTTTTTAAACATACTCTGGAATACTGGGAGTTAGCTTTCCCCACTGAAATCATGTCATGAAGTCTGCAAACCTTCACAGGTTAATAAGAAGGAAACTCATACCTTCTATTAGAAATCCCTCCAATGCAGAAATTCCCAGCAAAGAACAAAGACAACTCTGCGTCCTTGGAAACAAGATATTACTGTGGGTGCAAGTAACTGACATGGGATGTGGTATTGGCAAAACATAAGAGACTGAAATAATTAGGTTTTTTATTAAAATGTGTTTCTTTGATGCTCAGCTGTATAAAGAAGTTGTAAATGTTTATATACTATAATTGACTCTTCCTCCTTCTCTCACATGTACATCCACATTTTAAAAAGCCCTGCTTTTTAAAAATATCCTGGCATAACTGCAATCAGTTCAGACAGAAACAGTCCTGTGACCAAACTAAGGAAAGTGTTATTTTCCCTCCTCCAACACGTTTAATCTACAACTGGCCTTAGGAACTTGCAGACAGACATCAATACAGAAACAGATATTGTAATTATTCCTCTTCTTGTACCTCAATCAAGACTTCTGTTTTTGGGCTCCTTTTCACTTTCAAGCAAGTATTAAAAATGCACAAAATATCTGGAAACAAATTAGCTTTTATTACTGTGATTTTAACTTATTTCCAACCTTTGACATATTAATTTCAGATCTTTCCTATATTTATATACTTCACATTGTCTTTTTTCATTTCTCTTGCTTCTGTACCCCTTATCACTTTCCATCATCTGCTTCGCTTTAATTTTTTTTCTATTATTTTTTCCCCCTATTTCACGCCCTTTCCCAGGACAACAGCTCTACACTCTTGGATCTTCTAATTTTTAATTTACCCTCTCAATACTTTATTTCCCCTGCGCCCCCCCGCCCAGTTTTTGTCTCCTCTACTGTATGTTACTGCATAAGCAGTATGTATTTTTAATACCATACTGCAGAGAACATCCACTAAGAGGGAAAGATAAAGTAAATCAGTATGTGGGTGAATCAGAGAGATTTTAAGGTTTTCCTCCTTCTCATTGTGCTTTGAAATTTTTTTTTGAGGTGAGTTGCTGTCCCTTTCACTTGTCTATTGATTTTAAGTGTATTTTCTACCTTCTCCCTGCCCCCTCTGCCCCCCCCCCCCCCCAATAATTCCTTGTCTCTTGACCATTTTTCTGGACTCCAAACATGTCAGCAAAGAAATCTCAGCACTCCATTCACAAAACTCCAGCTCAAAATGGAAAAAAGAAAAGCCGTCTTTAAAAAAAGCAAACTTAAAATATTAGAGAGTGGGTGAGATTTTGTGGAGGCAAGCTGAGCTTACAGTTAACAATAGTATGTGTAAAATAAGAAGGAAATAAATGCTAGCTTTTTTCATGTATTTAAATGTGGGTAGTTTGGTGTTTTTTGGGGGGTTTTTTGTATTGTTTGGGTTTGGTTTGGGTTTTTTGGTTTTTTTTTTTTTTTTTTTTCTCCTGCTTTACCCTTAGGGAAATTAAGAATGGCAGAAATTAAAAACTGTCTGCCCTGAGGATACCCTAACAATGGATAATCTCAGATAACTGTTTGGATTTTATGAATATCCAACCTAAAATAATCTTCTAATTTCTATAGTTTACCAAACATTAAAGACAATATTGAACAATTTTTAATGGACAAAAATGGAAAAAATTATAAATTAAAATATTAAAATAGTAAAATAATTAAGATATTAAAATTAATAAATTTTTCTCTACGAGTAAAGTTGAATTTTCATGACTGTAGGAGATTGCAGGAAATTTATTTTACGTGCACAATAATAACTCATCAACAATAATCTCATCAGATTATTCTAGAATCTGAAAGTTCAAAGAACTGGAAATTTCAAAGTTCCTTACAACACTGCTTGAACTATCCTGAAGAATCCAATGTGTAAAACTTATGTCTATTTCACACCAATGTCTTTCTCAAACAGATAACTGAGGTGTTTTTATGATGCTTCTTTGCTGCAATTACTGAACTTCTGAACAAAATTTCATGAGCAGATTTTTATCAAATAAATTGTTACTTTACTGACAAAAATTTAAAAATTCATGCTTAGTGGGCTCACCAAATTATATGTGGGTATTTCACTAAGCGTGGAATGTAGAAATCACCCATTTTTAAAATTTCAGTACAAAAGTCAGTTTTTATTTTTTAAAAGTCAGTAACTGAAACTTTAAGGTAGCCTCTGGATGCAACTTATAGTACAAGTTTTTGTACCCAGTTTTCAATTTTTTGCCATTTTGCTGTTCAAAAGTAGAAAGTGCCTTAAACATGGAAGGCAGTCAAAGATAGCGTACAATTACATGTAAGATACTAGGAAAGCAACTGTAATCCAAATTTCAAATGTTATTTTGGAATTAATAATTTTTTTGAATTTTACATCTGAAATGAACAAATGAGTTTTGAGAATCGTCTTCCATGAGCTCGCATTAATTTAATACATTGTCAGTGGCCCACAATTTGTGCTGTGTATGGGTTCAAGTTCTGTTTTTAGGTACTAAAGTATCTGAAGCACTTGTCTTGCCAAAAGCTCTTACTAAATGCTTCATTCATGTGGGATACTTATGCAGGTATACTGGAAGTGTGTAAATGGCAAGAGAATAAAGGCAGCATCGTCTTTATTTCCTTTACAATCCTAATTCAGTTGCCTTCAGCAGAGTTAACTTCTGAGAAACAATGGGAGTAGTGAAAAATCCAGCCTATATATGGCCTTTTACAGGAACTAAAAAGCCTGAGAAAAAATTCAGCCATGCCAGAAGCAGGGCAAGATTATATTATAATTACCAACTCATCGTTTCACATAATGGCCTCTTTTTTTTTGCATCAGTTTTCCTTTCCCATTTTGTGTCCTGTGGAAGTGAAACTGCAAGGGATAATTTTAAATCATTTTAAAATCAACCTGTAAATCTCAGTTTGTGGGCTTAACATGTGAGATATTTTTATTAAAAAAAATAGAATTAACTAAAAAGGTGAAGATAGGAACTTCAAAAATTAAAAAAATTAAGCCCTTGAATCATAAAACTATTTTTTCACATGTCATATCTTGGGTGCTTCCAAAACCCCTTTCATATAGTGTATAAATAGCATATGTGATGGGCATGTTCTTATATTTTTGCAAGCAAAAAGGTTATATGAAAAATTTAGGCCCAAAATTATTTTATAAAGGCTGCAAAGATTAAAGATAATTTCATCTACACGGCTGCCATCTCATTTAAATTTGCATCCAATCTTCAGTAATTATGAACACACATACATGCATACACACACACACACACACACACACACACACACAAACACACACTGTAGATATGTACTACAGTAGATTGACAAAAGATCCTGTATAAATGAAATCTCTATGCACTTCTGTGAGAAGCAACAGAACTAAAGAAAAGGATCCATTAGGGTGCTTTGTTCCAGATTTCAGAGGAGGTATTAAATACTGACAAATACTTTTCTTCCCAAGAGGAAGAAAAAGTCAAATGATTTCAGTTTTGAACATTTATTTCAGAAAGGATTATAGATTCCTGTACTAAGATATTAACCCACTTTTGCTATACATAAGATAACCTTCAATTGAACTGTGAAAAGTAAATGGCAGGAAGGTTTCCTAGAAAAGTTTAGTGAGGATATAAGAGATTAATGAACATATTTGTGTTGGACACTCTCCCCTGTATAGCATATTCAGAGTGATAGAATCACGTTATTTATTGTATTTTTTTCAGATCATTTGCAATGTTAATTTATATGGGTTTGATATCACTTTTGTCTTCTAGTTGTATGTTATTCTGAGAAATCCCTGGGGAAGGAAAGGATTTATATGCTTTGTGTACACATTCTGCAGACTAAGCACTCTGGCATAATTATTTTTGGCACTCACTAACTGATTAAAACATCCAATTTAACTCAAGATCAGTAAGATTAAACCTTTTTAATATACCTCAAAAGTAAATTATCATTTGCTACTCAAACATCCCTTTCTGCACATGTCCCTAATAAAGCTGTTCTTTTATTTTGTTAATGTACCTTTTAACAAAGATTCCCTTTTATTTCTTCCTCTAGGCAAAACTGCCTTTTCTTTTTTAGAGTGGTAGGAAAACACATGAGCTGGAAGCTGACTATGCTACATGTCCTTATAATGTCATATCACTTATAAGTTACTTCTTTTGTGTGTATGTGTGTGTGTATGTATGTGTGTTACTCTGTACAGACTCACAGTTAAAGAAAACGCATCCTTGCTTTGTGTTTACTTGATGTACAGACAAATGTACGTTGTTAGTCAGCAGTTAGAAGGAAATAATATTTTGAAAAATAATTTTCATGACCCAGAAGAATAATGTGCAGGCTCTTATTTCATTTCACAATATGTTTTTTTAGGATAAATTACATTTTAATTTTGCAAGAAAGCCATTTGAAAGCATGTCCTAACAATGCCTTAGCATTGAAACTTGAAAGGAAGAACAATAGTCTTTCTGAGAGAATGAAAAACCCTCTTCAACCCTTTATGAGGAAGGAAACACTTTGCAGAGCCCAAAATGGCATGAGTACCCAGAAAGTTATTGCTGGAAATAAAATTACACTATGGTCTTTGATCAGCACAAATAGTGTTCTCTGTGTACCTAAGACCAACATGGAAGTCTAGGACAGCCATAGGACAGCCACCATACACATAAGACAAAGTGGTGAGTGTAGATTTTGAAGAGTGTTAGTCATCTAGATTTTGTTCCATTAGCTCAGAATGATGTATCTGAGATTAAAGTGGCCTTGTTTTAGAAAAATTGGGTCAACCTGGTTTTCTTATGTGATGCCATTTACATGATGCCATCAACCCAAGCTTTTATCACCAATGTAGTTCCCTGAAAGACTTGCATCTGACCTGCAGGAAATATATTTTTGTGATCAGCGCTCTTAATGTTTCAAAACAGAGCCAAAGTTGGGCAACAGTTCAGAAAATGTTCAAGGTGAAATAAGCCAATGTAAAATCAAACACTGACTTTCCTAACTTTTGTGTTTCCTTTATTTGTATTTCCACACAGAAAAGGGTTGTCATAGAAGCAAGCTACTATCAGAGTTTAGAAACATGAAAAAAATAACTCTTTGTGTCTAATAAAACCAAAGGAAGCAGCTTCTGAGAAGGCAGCTCCAGGCAGCTCTCCATGCCCAGCCAAGTTCATTAGCAGGCGACACTGTAGGCAGTGATGCAATATGCCATTACCCTCTGCTTTAACTGATTTATTTTAAGCACAGGAAGAAAAGTCAAGATTGAACACAGAAAGAAAAAATTGTTTTTGGCCTGTTGTGGTGGAGTTTACATGTAGAGGTGCCTTCTAGTCTAGTTGCTAAAGGGGAAAAAAGTACAAATATCTATGCCTTGGCTGTTAAGAGTCTGATTATAAGCACTGTGCTAGAGAATTCATGGATTATTCATGTGTAATTACAGATAGCTATTGTGCTCTTTTAAATCATCCCTATAGCCCATTATGGCCCATAACAACTGAAATAGCAATTGTCATAGTAAGGTTTGGGCTCTGTCATAGAGTGTAGGTTCTAATCAATAATGATGAATGGTAAAATTTAGCATCAAGCCGGAGAAAGTCTAGTTGCCCCTTGCCATAAATCTGTGCAAATATCAAGTTGTGCAGCTGCTGTATCTGAAAATCTAAAAGGCAACACTCTCCCTCCACCCCCTACGCATGCACCTCTATAAAAGTTGAAAAAGGAGAAATGTGCAATATGTCCATTCTAATAATCCACATGCTGTTAAGACACTTTTCTATTTATTCAAAGCAGGGTGAACCCTAGGTTGTTTTCAAGGTCAATTCCAGGTGAAAGGGGGGTCATCTGGAGGCCGCCTCGACTCCCATGCAGGTCAATAATGCCTCCTCACTGCCCCAGAAGACAAGCTGCTCACACCCAATCAATTCACAAACGCTCCTGCACACCCAGTGTAATGAACAGTGAATAAATGTAGCCTATCATCACAAAACATGCTTTTTAAGTACCTTCCCTTTTCATGTAAAACCTCTAGCTGTCAAATTCTACATTCACTCATCCAGCAGTGAGTAGCAAAAGTGAGAAATCAGGCTCTCATTGGGGTTGGTAAAAGGTCATTGCTGACAGACATGGAGGTTAAACTGCCGAGTTAAAATACTGTTCATTACCCACTGCAGCTTTTTGCTAACTACACTTCTTTGTGTTACAGTCAAGCAGTACATCAATATGCCCCTCCTCCTAATTCATTAACAATTGTTGAATTGTATAGGAGGGGGAAAAAGAAGGATTGATCTTTTATACCTTTTTTAAAAAATCTCTTTTCCGTGTCAAATACTTTTACATCT